>CM059188.1:80504168-81104168 GCA_030323885.1 Branchipolynoe longqiensis | reverse complement strand
ACCATACCGTATTGGCCTGGGGTCCGACAATTTTCTTTGGATTAATCGATAATTTGCAACCAACTTTGTCTATGATACTTGTCGCTTCCTAGCTTGGGCATCAATAGGATAGGGAAAGGACTGGTTAGCTCAGTGTCAGGATAATGTGACTGGATGGGATATTTGGCCATGGTGCTGGCGGCCTGATTTCCCAGCAGGGCAGCATGAGTCCGAACTGTCACAACTTAGTCCCCGTCCTGATATGACCTTAGATGTTGCCAGGACATAAAACTCCAAAATCAAACCAACGTGGGGAGAATAGCTTGTACCGACACTCTACGCGTAGAAACACATGGATGCTGCGTCAGTGTTCGGTGTTCCAAACACCGTGGAGAGAACATTACTCACAGTCCTACTGTGCTGGATTGTGGGGTCAGCTGCACAGAAGGTGATACACAACGTGGGCAGCTCCTTACCACCTTGTGTACTCTGCATGTATGTATACCTGTTGGTTTGTTAAAGTTGCATAGTCCGATGGTTTTAAATTTCTGTATTTTTTTATAAGATAAATATATTAAATCGATCACTAGTATCTACTTTACATTAGTTCAAAGTTACTTCTATTTTAAATATTAAACTTTTGAGATATTTTGAGTGCAAACATGGAAAATTAGTTTTGGCAAGCTTGCCAAAACTCTGACACCATAGACCTTTGCAGGAACAGGTTGTGTTAAATTGACTCAGTATTGCCTTCTACGCAGAAACAACTGCTTAATATGTGCATCAGTATCTAAGTTAGATATGTCAAATCAAATCTAGATAATTGGTTTGGTATTTCATCGGACTATGCAGCTTTATTCTCCTACCACCACCTCATTGGTTGTCCAACACATGGCACATGCTTGCTGCTCTATGTGCACTCACTGACAGTTAGTTATTAAAGCTGAATAGTCCGAATGAAGCTATGACATTTTCTAAACCAAACCATGTATCTAGATTTGATTCTACATATCTAACTAGGATACTGAAACACTTATTAAACATTTGTTCTTGCATATCATGGAATACTAAGTCGATTTAATAGAACAGGTCTGTGACTGCTGAAGTCTGATGTTTTGACATGGTTGCTAAAATTACATTGGCATGTTTCAGAGCCTGGAAAGTCTTTGAACTTCATTTGCCTCAATTCAAGGCCTTGAAAAGCCTGGAATTTAACCTATTTTGGGTAATTAGTCTTGACAATTTTTGAATTACATTAAAGTTTAAACTGTCCCCATTGATCTAAATTAGTCCGAAATTGCGATTCGCCATTGTTTTTTTTCTTTCTGAAATTCAAATGAAAATAGTTTTGAATTCCTATCAAAAACAGCCTTGAAAAGCTTTGAATTCCATATCTTTCACATGTGTATGGACCCTGCAGTGAATTAATCGGATATATATGATAGCACCACAAACTGTCCATGCCGTCCTCCCACTTGGCTTCAGCGAATCTCCACTTCAACATTCCATGGATATAACTTTCCCGCTTGGCTACATACAACTTGGAAGATACGCATGCCCAGCGTCATCGGTTCAGTGTTCTGCATAAAACATGTAGCAGCAACACCTGTACAGCCCAACAATCTTATCTGTTTAGCGCCACCCACACCTGGGCGTGGACAGGTGCGCTAGGTAACAGCGAAGTCACGTGACGCGTACCTTTTGCCGCACACATCGTGGAACTTGTACCTTGTCCCCGTGTACCCTGTGATGCGTAAGGCTGTGTATTCATAGACTGTTCCCTTGTGGCACGTTCTCTTGTTCCATATTTGCTTGTGACCTTGTGATGCGGCACCCAGACAATGAACATGTTCATTCTCTCTATGTTCCTGGTCAGTACGTTACATGCGCTATACACAAGGCTATGCAGTGCTGGGTCCAACTGATGGGAATGGCCACTAAGCAAACACAGGTTCATTGTCTGTGTGGCGTGCTACAATGTCACAACCGAACATGGAACAAGGGAACACGCCACAAGGGAAGAGTATGGATACACAGCCTTTTGCCTTGTGGGATCTCCTCCATGCCACCTTGTGCCCTTACACCTGGTTAGACTACACTGGGCGTAAAGAAAATAGTTCCTCCAGTATCATGGTGTGTGCAATTACCGCGTTCATATTCACCTGAAAGAACTGCTTTTTTTTCGCTCCTGTTTAAGTTACCAAATCCACGTAGGATCAGTAAAATCCCTGGTTTATATTCCTAATCATTTATATCTTGCTGTCGTAATTTATAATTATTTTTTACCGTTATTATTATTATATATTCTGCCCATCTGGTCAGTTTTAGTGGTGACAAATATGAAACAACTCCATGAAAAGTAATGAACTTGTAAATATGGAATATGATCATGGCATTTGATTTATTGTATAATATGCCCACGGTGAGCATAGAACGTGCATATTGGCCATGTCACATTACAACGCATCTCACCAGCATGCCGCCAACGTGTAAAATCACTTTTTTACGTCGAGAAGCATCACACTTTTCAGTGTGGGAGGCAAAGTTGGACGTATACATACCGTATACACAGCGTATGACCAACGTATGGCTAACATACCTCCCGGCGAAAAATGCTTGAATTCCGGCCGGTATGGTTTCTATTCCAAAGGGCACACACAGTGTCTAATAAAAAGTAGTCTAGGTACAGGATGTCACATTGCATATAGCAGGAAGTCAATTATATATCTAACAGGGAGGGCTCTACACTAACCTTGAAACAAACAAAAATCGTATTCTCCAAGCTTGATCTCCAAACTTGTCATTTTATTTAGAACATCATAAAGTATCATTCAATTTGTCCGATGTGAAAATTTCTGGTTGAATTACCGTGTCTCTGAAAATTGGTAGGTACACTGGTCCCGTGGTCCCCTGTGTGGTAATTTCTTTATATTCACTTCTTTATTTTTGGTACCTTAGCAGGGGAAATTGGTCTTCCTCATTCCACTGCTCCTTGCCCTATCCTAATACAGTAAAACCTCTCTAACCGACCACCTCAACAGATCGACCACTCCCCTATATAGAACGCTTTATTCGGGTCCCAATAATACCATTGTAAGGATATTCTAACTCCCTAAACCGACCACTTAAAGTCGGTACCATGGTCGGTCGGGTTTACTGTAATGCCGAGCGCCTGGCTAGGAAGCAACAAGTATAAATTTTTAAGTCATTGGTTTAACTCGACCAGGGTTCGAACCCACGGTCTAACAACAAGGGAGACGGACCCTCTAACTCATTCGGCCATCCTGTCTGGCACATTATGTATCACAAATATATTCATAGAACGTGCATAACGAGAATAGAATGTCCATAGTGCATGAGAGTACACACACATGACAAGAATAAAAGATATCCACGATAAATATATAACCCGTAGGTGCGTATTCTTTTCTTGGCTACTTGAATCAAATGGATCATATTCTTCATGACATGCTTACTAATAATACTGCCTGAAGTAGCTATTCTATGAGGGCGGTGGAGTGGCAGCGTAGAGAACTTGGCCTAACCATGTTATACGCGTACCGAGCGCGGTGGCCGAATCGGCAGAGCGCGGGCTTCGTGTGCGGAAGGTCGGGAGTTCCGCGTCGAGTAAAACCAATGACTTATACAATTGATACTTGTCGCTTCCTACCCAGGCACGTGGCATTAATAGGATAGGGCAAGGACTGGTTAGCTCAGTGTCAGGATAATATGACTGAGTGTGATTTCGGCTCATCGTGATGGTGGCCTGATTTCCCAGTGGGGCAGCACTATAACGTCACCATGAGTGTGTTCTGTCACAAGTCGCTACCCGTCCTGATATTACCTTAGATGTTGCCAGGATGTAAAACTCCAACAACCAACCGTTATACACGTAAAGATGCACGACTGCCGGTCCTGCCGGGTTCTACACAGGGTACAGACGGCATTACCCATAGTTCCATAGTGTGCTGGAGTGCGGGGGTCAGGTGACCCACACACCGGTCACGGCCCACACACAACATGGCGGTGGTCGCAGGGGTGATTACCTGAAGGGGGAATGGCGGGCTGGGAGGTAGAGCGGCAGTCTCAAGTGCAATGCACCCCCATGTCGCCCCCAATTATCGCTCAGACGGCGCGTTGTCCAGTAGAGTCCGATACATTGCAGCCTCCCCGTGGCTCAGCGTGGGGCTCCTGCTGCCTGCCCGCTGATAAGGCGAAGCATGTCCGCGATAAGGGCGCTGATAGCACGTGCGGCGTAACACTTGATCCATAGCCGCCACCCCCCGCTCTCACACACACACACACACACACTCACACACTCACACACTCACACACTCACACACTCACACACTCACACACTCACACACTCACACTCGCACATACACACACACTCACTCACTCACATACACACACTCACTCACATACACACTCACTCACACCCTCACTCACACCCCCCACCCACAGCCCCCACTCCTCCACACACTCTCACACTCACCTCCAGAGTACGTGGGTCGATCCGCCGCAGTCCCGCCACCAGGTATGGGGGAGGGTTTAGTGGTTGTGTGTGTGGGGGGGGGGGGGGGGGGGGGGCAGACAACATCTAGAGTCCCCAGTTACGTTACCATCTAGTGACGGGCAGGGAGCGTTCTGATTGGTTGATAACAAACAATGAGCAGAAAGGAACTCATTAAGTCAGAAGGTATGTGTTGTGTTGTGTGTGTGTGTGTGTGTCTGTGTGTGTGTGTCTGTGTGTGTGTGTGTGTGTGTCTGTCTGTGTGTCTGTCTGTGTGTCTGTGTGTCTGTCTGTAAGTCTGTCTGTCTGTCTGTCTGTGTGTCTGTCTGTGTGTCTGTCTGTGTGTCTGTCTGTGTGTCTGTCTGTGTGTCTGTCTGTGTGTCTGTCTGTCTGTGTGTCTGTCTGTCTGTCTGTCTGTCTGTCTGTCTGTCTGTCGTGCGTGGGAGTATTTTGTAAGCACTGATTTCCGTTACCAACCTCAAGAAAAAGAACAGATATGCTTGTCTTTTGTTTGGTTCCTTGCTTGTTTTTGTGCGCGCCCTGATTTAACCTGACACGTTGCCAGGATGTGAACCTCAAATAAACCAACTCCTGTTTATGTGTGCATTCAAACGAGTACCAGTCAGGCCTAGATTAGAACAGCCCTTCACTTTTCATTCCACATTTGTCAACATTAACCGTCGGACGTGGAATTATCTGTTAAACTTCCACTACCTCTACCCATCCAATAAATATAGGGGTGGGGGGGTGGGGGGGTTCCTCGACACAACTGACTAACTAACAGCTAGAGCAATATATATTGACCAATCATTAGTGGTCATCATATCAATTTAATTAATGAATGTGGAATTAAATTAGGTGGCAGCTAAGCACTCCGACAAGAGTACAAATGATCGTCACTCCTCAGTCGGGGGGGGGGGTTGACATGAGCATGACATGAGCACCCCTGCAAGCTTTACGACCAATAATGGCAAATGCCGGGCAGGCATGCATTGCTCTAACTAAACCGATTACTCGACAATACAAAATTGTCGGTCTGGTTGCCGGGTAGTGTCCAACAGCGGTGTGAGATTAGTCTAGATGTTGTCTCCCCCCCCCCCCCCCCCCCCCCCCACACACACACAACCAGGTTATCGAGGTGTGGCAGGAATAGACCCAAAGGATAAGGAATTGTGATGATTAGCATAATCCTGTCACGCTGTGAGACCTGAAGGGGGATGAAAGGGGTGTGTCGGGTACCAGCTGATATTCTCTTGCCGTATCCCATTATGCAGTTCGGCACGAGAACCGACAGAAGTGCTGCGCATGAAACAGATCCAGCGTGCCCTCTACGCATTCAGACACGCCCATGTGGGATAGCTGGCAAAAGGAAGATGGCATCTCTGGCATCTGATTCTGTGCCATATTGTTTGGTGAGGTTGTTTACGTGAATATTTATTTATTAGTTCCACGGGCCCGTGGCCACTGGGTGGGTTTGTTTGTTTGTTGTTGTTTTACGTCCTAGCAACATCTAAGGTCATATCAGGACGAGGCACTGGGTGGGTGGTGCAGTCGTGTGTGCTCGTGTTCTCTCGTGTACACCAGGTTATACTTATAACAGCGGTATAATCTGAATGTATTAGACACACCGGACGCGGTAGCCGAATCGGTCGAGTGCATGCTTCCCGTGCGGGAGGTAGGGAGTTCGATTCTCGGGTGAGTCAAGCCGATGATTTACAAAATTGATACTTGTCCCTACCTAACCTGGCGTTCAGCATTACCAGGATTGGGCAAGGACTGGTTAGTTCAGTGTCGGGATACTATGACTGAGTGGGAAATTGCTTCATGGTGCCGGCGGTCTGGTCTCCCAGTGGGACATCACTATCAGGGATGAAAGATCTCCGCGTTTCCGGGGGATTTCTGGGATTTTTCAATCCCACCGCACCATCAGCGTCGATCTATACTAATACGTAGTGCAGACGCTGCAGCACTATCAGTATATACCACTAATAAATGCTCCAAACGCCGCAGCACTATCAGCGTATACTACTACTACGATACATGCTTCAAACGGTGCAGCACTAGTATCAGCGTATACCAATATATATGAAACCTGACTTCCGGAATTTTTCCGCGATTCCCTGACAGTGTTAAGCCTATGGGAGAATATCAGCATTTCCGCTTTTCCCCCCCGGAGATCACTTTCATCCCTGATCTATAAAGTCACCATGTATACGCACTGTGTTACAAGTCGGTACCCGTCCTGATATATGGCTTAGCTGATATAACCTTGCCAGGTGGTAAAACTTTCATCCGTAAGAGGCTACACAGTTGTAGCTGGTGTAATTTTATACGGCGATTGCATACAGGTTATATAGCTGTGGTGTAATCCAGATTTGATTCTAAATATCCAACTTAGATACTCGTGCACTTAATAAACATTTGTTGCCACACAGAAGGGAATACAGAGGAATTTGAATAGAAACTGCTACTATTACTACTATGGTTTCCGAATTTTGCTGCATGTTTACACTTCAAATATCTCACAAGTTAGACATTTAAAATAAAAGTTACTTGAAACTAAAGAGGTAGATTATAGTGATCAACCTAATATATTTATCTCAGGAGATGACAGTATCTCAAAACTATCGGACTATGCAACTTTAAGGCAACCTATATTTAGGGACGACTTGACTAGCCGGTATAATTACTGGCACTTTGAGCATCATAACCCATAAACCTCGGTCGGCACAAAGACTGCCTTATCCATCTAGTAAGAATAGACACCCGCCTATTACTGCGCGTCTGCTGTGCGGTACTGGCGCCACCTTCCGTCCAGGTCGATTCGTATCGGTATATTTATGGAGCGTGAACGTTTTTTGTTATATTATCGCTACATTCTTTGTTAGAAAGAACAAGATTTACGTACGTATTTAAGGAGGCGTTCCGTTTCTTTTTGCCCGTAGTTAAACCAAGGTAAATGCCAACACGGGCGATGAAAAATCTCGCGGATTTCGCGGATTTCGCGGATTTCCGCGATTAAAAAAATATTTATTGATTTAATGGATGAAAGATCTCCACGATTTTACGGATTTCCGGGATTTTTCCTGTAGCTATAAGTGTATACTAATAAGTTGCGCCCGTCCTGATATGACCTTAGATGTTGCCAGGATGTAAAACTCCAACAACCAACCAATACGTTGTTTCACGCTGCAGCACCATCAGCGTATACTAATATGTGGTGCAAACGCCGCAGCACTAGCAGCATATACTACTAATGCCTTCACGGCGCAGCACTATCAGTGTATGCTTCTAATACGAGCTTCTAACGCCATCAGTGTATACTGATATGTGATGCAAACGCCGCATCACTAGCAGCATATACTACTAATACGTGTTTCAAATGGCACAGCACTATCAGTGTATACACCCGTATGTATGAAACCTGACTTCCGGGAATTTTCAGCGATTCCCTGACAATGCTAAGCCTATGGGAGAATATCAGCATTTCCGCTCTTTTTCCCGGAGACCACTTTCATCCCTGATTTATATTAGACAAAATGAATCAGGATGTATATAACCAAATTGGTTGGTTAGAAACCAGTTCTTATATGACCAGAGATTTTACTGGAATGTAAAATCCAAACAAGAATGAGCCATGTATGATAATATAGGCACAACAAGGATAGTTGAAACCTGACTTCCGGCAATTTTCCGCGTTACCCTGACAGTGAGTGCTAATCTGCGTTTTCTCAGAAATCCGCTGTCGGTGTAATAATCCTGGCTTGCTTTTTGCGTTTTTTGCCGGAGACTACTTTCATCCCTGTTCATGGCAACCGCCATCTTGGAAGATAGAATTTGAATACTCATAGACATTTATTCACGTGTATACATATAGACTTCATCACGGTTCCAGTGGCGTGGTGCATTGTGGGATGCATCAGAGCAAAACATACCCACGAGAAGCACATGGCACATGCTAATACACTGGGTGCAGCTATGAAATGTGCTAGTTTCAGCTCATCTCAGCTCTTGTTTGAAACATAGAATACTAATTAAAAATATATATATAATAAATTAAGATATTAATCTTTTATCCAGCATTGCATGTACATCAATATAATCAGCACATCTTATGCCATGTGCATTTAGATTTAGACAAATCTAGGCACTCAGTCTAGTGTTAGACTGAGCCATAGCCAAAGTCAGTTTTATTTATTTTATTCATGTTTTTATTTATATCCTATGGTTAATGACATATCTAGAAATAGAAAATGAGTAGGGTTAGTCAGATATTGGTTATATAATTCTTTGAAACAAGATTTTGTTGACACATTTGACATTTTAATATTTAGAAGAAGAATTACTTCTGGCTAATCAATGATGATGTAAACATCAGCCTGTAAAGTGACTGAAATTGTATGTTTCTTAGCTCAAAATGCTTAATTATGGAGAGTTTTGTCTTAAACATATTTATTATATTATTTTATGACAAATTGTTATGTATATCTATTTATTTTTAATAAAATGCCAGCTTTGCTCTACGCATCTTGGTAAACTCAATGGCAGTACGCCTTTGCTTTGCTCCCAACACCGTTTTCAGCGCATGCGCAGTCGGAAACGTGATGTAGTCTATTGTAGACAGATGGACATACATATGATGAAAACCTTTTCTATCCGTTTTCAAAAGTGCAGTCCACGTGCAATAGACCCTTTTCATAGAGCATACACCGTGAGTTGTAATGCATATTAATTCCTGCCACAAATTTCCTATTACTAGATTAGACCTTTTCCAGAGAATACGCTGCACAGTGAGGTCTTACCGAAAGACTAATTCTTCCACTAGTGTCGGAGTTTGGGGTGGGGATCGTCTTTTGTATCGAACTTGCTGATCGTACTGAATTGGTAGAGCACAGGCCTCCCGTGCGGAAGATTGGGAGTTCGATTCCAGGATAAGTCAAACCAATGACTTATAAAATTAATACTTGTCATTTCCTAGCTTGGCGCTCTGCATTAATAGGATAGGGGATAGACTGATTAGCTCAGTGTCAGGATAATGTGACTGAGTGGGATATCGGGTCTTGGTGCTGGTGGCCTAGTCTCGCATTGGGGCAGTACTATAAAAGTCGCCATGAGTGCACACTGTCACAAGTCGGTAGCCGTCATGATATGACCTTAAATGTTACCAGGATGTCAAACTCCAACAACCAAGCAAGCAAGCAACCCTTTCCCTTTAATGACACGAAGACCAGCAATTCAACATTGACAGAAAAACCTATTTAGCAGATTAAATATATTTACAAGTCTCTGGACTGCTAATGTGTGTGTTGCCGGATGAGAGATGTATATTCTTCCCCATTGCAGTTGTTGAGAATACCACTTCTACAATGAGGCTCTTTGCAGAGTATTAAATCATTAACGCTATTCTGTAACCATTAAGAACCCTACTACACCATCCCTTATTTCCAGACCTTAAAGCATCATCACATGGCGGCAAGACTTTTCAGCTTTGCCATCTGCCAACAGCACAGCCAGGCTAAAGTGACACCGGATCACGGCAATGAGTCACGCATGCGCACACCGCACCCACTTTATGTACCCGCCAATTAAGACTTGAATAGACGAGATCACCGTTCCGACTGCGCATGCGCTGAAAACGGCGCTGGCAGCAAAGCAAAGGCATATGACCATTGAGTTTGCTGATACGCGTAGGGCAAAACTTCAATTTTACTCGAAATTAATAAAAGAATACATAACAATTTGGCACAAACATGGATGGATGCAATATAATAATACAATGAATAAGTTTAAGACACAACTCTCCATAATTAAGTATTTTGAGCCAAGAAACCTACACTTTCAGTCACTTTACAGGCTGATATTTACATCACCATTGATTAGACATAAGTCATTATTGTTCTAAATATTAAAATGCCAAATGTCTCAACAAAAACTTATTTCAAAGAAATTTATAACCAATATCTGATTAACCCTACTCATTTCGACGTATGTCATTAACCATAGGATATAAATAAAAACAGGAATAAAATAAGTAAAGCTGACTCTGGCTATGGCCCAAACACTCGTCTGAGTTCCCAGATTTGTTTAAATCTAAATGCACATGTCATAAGATGTGCTGATTATATTGATGTAAATGCAATGCTGGATACAAGATTAATATCTTTTTTTTTTTTTAGTTGGTATTCTATGTTTCAAACAAGAGCTGAGATGAGCTGAAACTAGCACATTTCATATCTGCATTAGCATGTGCCATGTGCTTCTCGTGGGTTTGTTTTTCTTCCACGCATCCCACAATGCATCGCGCGGCTGGAATGGCGATTTAGTGTATTAAACGGAATAAATAACAAGCGCGGTTCGAGGACATGGTGCCACATTTGGACTCTGGAGCTAAGTAGCCCACATGCCCAGCGATCAACGATTTATCCTCATTTTAATATCAACACATATATATGGCGCTACAATTTACCATTATGAATTAACTTATAATATTTACTATTGTAATAATTCGATGAGACTGTCATTTGGGATCACAGGGGTTATTGTTCTGTTCAAATGTTTCTTTTAATACAGCGACCTGATAAGCATTTTACCACATCGCACGGTTCATTAATTATTCTGAAATTACATTTTCTTACCATAGAGTGGTCTGTGTAATAGATTTGATAGTGGCTTGCAGTATTGCACCTGGTTATATATTATATATATGTGATGTATAAGAATTATGCGAGTATAAAGGCGTGTAAGGTATATTCCTTATATTATATTCTTCATCTTCTTATTATTATTATCAACCACGGTGTGATGTGTAGACCTACTCTATTGGTCACTCACCTATGGGACTGGTGGCGCCACCATCGGCCCAACCAGTCGTGCGAATATTGTCACTCGCGCACTGATTTTTTTTTTTATTAGGCTAGGGCATCATATTCCCTATGTCAGAGAATATATCATCTCAACCCACTTCACAGTACAGGAGTATGGGTGGGTGGGTGGATATATACATATATTTAAGAGTGAGTGTGCGGTATATATCTGTATGGATGTAACTTGTATGGATGGATAGATGGATGGGTGAATGGGTAGATATAATAATTAATATCTCTGTAAAGTGTTAGAATATATGGCTGTGTGAATGCATGTCTTTAACTTAAGGGCCAGTGGGTGGGTGGTTATCTCAATATCTGTAAGGATTGATGGGTGGGATGTATCCATAAGAATGGGTGGTTGGATGAGTGAGTGGGTTGGTGCATATGTTTTTTAATTTTTTATTTATTTATTGAGGCTGTATTTATACTGTCCATAGCACGTAAGCCCGGGTATCCAGGCTTGTTTTCAATGCTGGCCAGCTGTAGTGTTGGTGTTGTCTTACCAAGCAGTAGCTGCTGATAAGTTATTTGATTGTCTGCATTTCAGTAGCAGATAGATCTGTTGGTGCGTTTAGTAGCCTATGTTAGTTTTGTTGGGCCCTCTTGGCATTGAATTTTTGTTCTATTCTTATTACTATGTTAGTTGTTTTCTTAGGGTTCTATGTTAGTGTTTTGGGGTTTTCTTGGGAAGAGTTTTCCGCTTTTTTTCTACTTAATTCTATACTAGCCTATTTTATTTACATGTCCATAGGCCTGTACGTAATAGGTGGTTGAGTTATGTTTGTTTGAATTTGATTTATATTGTTGTTGGATATGTTATCTGGCTTTTATATTTCCGGTTATCCCGCCCTGGGCTGTCCAGTTGGTGGGCCGTGACCTATCACCTGTATGTAAGTGAAGGGTTGGGTGGGTGAAAATGTGATGAGTGAGGGTGGGTGAATATGTGTATTTAAGTGTGATAGGGTGGGTGAATGGGATGGGTGGGTGGGTGGTTGCAGAGCAGAATCAGAATTCACTGACATGGAATGTCCGGAACTCTTATGGTGTTCGGCTACACCTATAGCAAACCTATTGAGATACAACACATTAATACTATCGCCTCTGGCAGATTCCTATTATTTATATATATCACGTTTTAGTCGGCGTGTCTTATCGACCTAGTTAAAGCCGCGCATTAAAGTGGAGTGCTCAAATCGGGGGTTTGACTCAGGTGCTGGCCCCGGGTGGTGTCCGTGGCCGGAGGGAGGGAGACTTGCCAGATGTCACGTGGTTAAGTCTGCCGGGTACTTACCGATGTCGCCTTCATCCACAACTCCTAGACTCCACTCCTCCCACCACCGTCCATCCGCCCCCGCCGCCCGCTGCCACCTTCCCACCGTCCCCATACCCGTCTCTGTCGGCTGACACCCGGGTGCTTCCCTTCACACGCAGACCTCGGCTCATCGCATCTTATGCTTGCCCGACGCTCTCCCCTGCATTCTCCTTACCCTCGCTCTACACCCCCACCCCCCCATAACTCCCTATTCACCCCGCTCTACACCCCTGCTACACCTCCCTATTCACGCCGCTCTACACCCCCACTACATCTCCCTATTCACGCCACTCGACATCCCGCTAAACTTCCCTATTCACCCCGCTCTACACCCCCGCTACACCTCCCTATTCACCCCGCTCTACACCCCTGCTACACCTCCCGATTCACCCCGCTCTACACCCCTGCTACACATCCCTATTCACCCCGCTCTACACACCTGCTATACCTCCCTATTCACGCCGCTCTACACCCCCGCTACACCTCCTTATTCACCCCACTCTACACCCCGCCTGTCACCTCCCTATTCAACCCTCTCTACACCTCCCTATTCACCCGTTCTTACACCCTCTAACACCTCCTATTCACCCGGCTCTACCACCCCTGGTACACCCTTATTTACCCCGCTGGTCTGCCTCACCGAGTAGCTCCTTTCACCCACCCGCTCCAACTCCCCGCTTACACCTCCCTATTCACCCTGCTCTACACCCCCAATACCCTCTGTATTCAACCCGCTCTACACCCCCACTACCCCTCCCTATTCAACCCAACCCACTGTACACCCTGCTACACCTTCCTTATTCCACCCCGCTCTACACCCCCGCTACACCTCCTTATTCACCCCACTCTACACCCCGCTAAACCTCCTATTCACACCGCTCTACACCCCGCTACCCGTCCTATTCACCCCGCTCGCTACACCCGCACCCCACACCCTATTCACCCCACTCTACACACCCGCTACACACCCTATTCACCCCGCTCTACACACCTGCTATACCTCCCTATTCACGCCGCTCTACACCCCCGCTACACCTCCCTATTCAACCCTCTCTACACCTCCCTATTCACCCCGCTCTACACCCCCACTACACCTCCTTATTCAACCCGCTCTACACCCCCACTACCCCTCCCTATTCAACCCACTGTACACCCCTGCTACACCTCCTTATCAACCCGCTCTACACCCCCGCTGCACTTCCTAGTCACCCCGCTCTACACCCCCCTACACCTCCCTATTCACCCGCTCTAAGCCCCCCCTACCCTCCCTATTCAACCCGCTCTACACCCCCACTACCAGACCCCTCCCCTATTCAACCCGATTAACGCTACACCTACAAAAACCTCCCTATTCAACCCCGCTTCTATGCCCCCACTTCACCTCCCATTCTACCTCCCGCCCTACACCCCCACTAAACCCTCCCTATTTCTTGACATTATTATCCCCCCGACTACACCTCCCTCTAACACCCACCCGCTCTATGCCCCCACTACCCTCCCTATTCAACCCCTCTACTAACTACCCCACTACCCCTCCCTTCTACCCGCTCTACAACCCCCGCTACACCGCCCTATTTCACCCGCGCTAACACCCCACTACCCTCCCTATTCAACCTGCTGTACACCCCCACTACACCTCCCTATTCACCCCGCTCTCCACCCCCCGCTACACCTCCCTATCACCCCGCTCTACACCCCCACTACCCTCCCTATTCACCCGCTCTAGCAACCCCCACTAACCCCTCCTATTCAATCCGCTGTACACCCCCGCTACACTTCCCTATCAACCCCGCCTCTACACCCCCACTACCTCCCTATTCAACCCGCTGTACGACCCCCACCACACCTCCCTATTCACCCGCTCTAACACCCCCTGTAATTATCCTATTACCCTTCTCTACTTGTCTTCCTCCCACTACCCTCCCTTTCCCAACCCCTCTACACCCCCACCCCCACTGAGCCCTCCCCACTCAACCCGCGCTACACCCCCAATACACCTCCCGATTCACCCCACTCTACACCCCCCGCTAGACATCCCCCTATTCACCCCGCTCTACACCTTCCTATTCACCCCGCTCGACACCCCCCGCTACACCTCCCTATTCACCCCGCTCTACAGCCCCGCTACACCTCCCTATTCAACCCGCTCTACGCCCCCGCTACACCTTCCGCTTCACCCTGCTCTACACTCCCCACTCATCATCATCATGCTGTCGGTCGCGATGCGACAAAGACTGCTTTCATTACTTGACTGCTGCTCTCCATTTAGCTCTCTGCTGTGAGAGTTGTGTCCATGAGTCGGTCTTAATGTCTCTCAGCTTCAGGTTTCTCCCCACTACACTCCCGCTAAACCCCTCTCTACACCCCGTTCTACACCCCGTTCTTCACACACCCGGCTACACCCCGGCCCTACTCGCCTACGCTGACCCTGACCTCGACCCCGATCCCACCGCCCCAACTTGCTCCCACATCACCCCGACCTCACTACCGTCGCCTCGCAGTCTCCTCCCCCCATCCTCCTCCCAGCCTCCTTCTCTCAGCCTCCCCTTACCCTCCCCCCGTAGCCTCCTCCATCCCCCGAGCCTGCCGCCCTCCTCACCCGGCGGCCCGGCCCAGTGGCGGCGATCTTCGACCTGGTAATTTGTAGGTGGGTAAGGTCATCCTCCCAGTCCCGGGGGCGGCGCGCACGATGGATAGCACCGGGGGGGGGGGGGGGGGGTCGGGAGGCGGGGAGTGATGGGAGGCGGGCGGCGCCTACGCCCGATGTCATCAGACAGACCCTCGCCGCGCGCCCAGAACAATGGGGGTCACGAGGTGTGCGTGTGCGTGTGCGTGCGCGTGCGTGTGTATGGCGAATCGGGGGGGGGGATATACAGGCGGGGACCACGTGGCTTCCAGCGTCTCGCGTTCCCTCGCAGGGCGGCCACGTGGTTTGTGTAGACGCTTTAGATAAGATGTCAGTGCTTTGGGGCGTGCCGCGTGTTAAGGAGTGTGACCGCCCCCCCTCCCCTCCCACACCACCACGACCACCACGACCACCATCAACAACACCACCACGACCACCACCACGACCACCTCCACCACGACGACCACCTCCACGACGACCACCATCAACAACACCACGACCACCACCATGACCACCTCCACCACGACCACCTCCACCACCACGACCACCTCCACCACGACCACCTCCCCCACCACGACCACCTCCACCACCACGACCACCATCAACAACACCACCACGACCACCTGCTCAACCACCTGCTCAACCACCTCCTCCACCTCCACCACCACCACCACCACCACCACCACCTCCACCACACACACACACACACATTCAGTCCTACCACACGCATGCGTGTACACCTATGCCCGACGCTCCGCACTCACGCCCACAGCGCCGCGCACGGATAACACACACACACACAGACACACACAGACACACACAGACACACACAGACACACACACACACACACACACACACACACACACACACACACACACACACAAAAGACGCTATCCATTACCCCAGTCAGACTTGAAGCCTTGTGTGAATAGTTTTGCCCCAAAAATCTGGGATAGTCTACCACCAAAAAAAACACAAAAAAAAAACACATTTAAGTCTACGCATGAGTATTGCTCCAAGCTGCATGGTTCAGACGTGCTTTCTTAAAGTTGCATAGTCCGATGGTTTTGAGTTTCTGACATTTTTCTGAGATACATATATTAAATTGATCATAATAATCTACCTTACTTTAGTTTGAAGTAACTTTTAATTGAAATGCCTACCTTTTGAGATATTTAAAATTAAAACATGTGAAAATAATGTTGGCAAGCGTGCCAAACTCTGATACCATAGCCTTCTGCTGTAACAGGTTCTATTAAATTGACTCAGTGTTCCCTTCTATGTGGCAATAAATACTTGATAAGTGCATCAGTATCGTAGAATCAAATCTAGATACCTGTTTTGATTTTGAAAACTTGATGCTTCATCGGACTATGCAGCTTTAAACGACAAGACACTGGCATAAAGTGTCAACACACGAGATCCTTGGATAACCAAACGCTGCACTGAAAGAACTGACGCCCGGTGGCAAGCCGACATGCTATGTAGCCCGGCGCGCCTACGGGGGTGGCCCGGCGCCTCACCCGGTTGTAGCCCGGCGTGCTCCCCGGTCTTACTCGGTGGTGGCCCGGCGCCTTACCCGGTGGTGGTCCGGCGCCTCACCCGCTGGTAGCCCGGCGCCTCACCCGCTGGTAGCCCGGCGCCTTACCCAGAGGGAGCCCGGGGTGCTCCCCGGTGATAGCCCGGCGGTAGCCCGCCTCCCTACCCGTGACAGCCTGGGTGGCAGTTCGGCGCGCTGCAGTCTGGGGTGGGTGGGTAGGGTGTAACACGCGTCGTGCGATTTGGTTAGGGCCAAGTGTCATGTTGTGGGGGTTGCTACGGAGGGTTACGCGCTTACTATACTTGGCCGGAGTCAGTTAGGACCGATCGGCAAATCTATTATGACCATATTTAACATTAATAATGTGAATTTTAATTAACCCTAAATTGAAGCGTTTTAAGGCTACCGCCGCATTGGCGGCGATATTAATAGTTATATTTTGAATCGAGGTTAAACAAACCGCCGGCGCCGCAGTTGGAACGCGACGTCGATTGCGGCGATTTGTTTACATTACATTCGTCGATTCGAAAATATAACTATTAATACATGAATAACGCTTCGAATTTAGGGTTAATTTAATAAATTTCACGATTTGAGTATGTAATTCTGTTAAATATGGTCGCATTGAATAGATTTGAGCCTAATATATGGCTACAAACGCAGAGGGATTTCCCAAATCTATAAATAACTGAAACGTTAGCTAACCCGCACGCTTTGGTCAAATACATCCCCCGTGACACATATATTAACGCCGACAATAGATAACCCGCCGGTCGCCCTTAACTCCGCAGCCGATAAATTGTGACTCTTACATTTGGCCCCTGGTGGCAGCCCGACTACCCGTGTGGCAGGCTGGCTCCCGCTCGGTGAGTAGTGTATGGGCGCGGGTTTGGGCTATTTTGTGTCTAATTGGGCTCTCCTTCGCACACGGCCGCCGGGGGGCGCCACGGTGTGACCGGCCGTCATAACGGGTGCAGTAAGGTGCTCTGGGGGGGGGGGGGGGGCGTTTAATGGGTCTGAGACCCACCGATACGCATCACTGCACACCGCACCAGCCAATCAGCTTCGCACCTGCCCTTCGAGACTGTTCGCAACTGTGGGATGCTTCAGTAGGTATATGTGTCAACGACAAACATATATGTGTAAATAAAGCATTGCAATACAAAGGTGAACACAGATGTAGTCCTAGCACTATGTATGTACATGGTTGGTTTGTGGAACAGCCGTTCCATTAATACACAACTGTAAGCCCCACAGCAAGCAAAACACAAACTCCCGTGATTCTTTTGTACTTCCTGTATATCTTAGAAAGGTAGATTGACGGATATAAGTTAATTATAAGGCCTAATACAAATATATTGATGTTTCCGGTGACCCTTGTCACCCCCCCCCCCCCCACATGAGTCTTCTTTTCCGCTATGAGAAAGAAAAAATGTGCACTCTTATGTGGTTTTGAGAACTGAAACTGTGAAAGTGCAGTTTTTGCAGTGTGCGGTTTGCGCACCGACCCTCCCACAGTGCCAGGCCTTCCTGGGAGAGATGCCGGCGGAAGTGCCACGAGCGCAGCAATTAGATTGTATCTGACACACGAGTTATTGCGATAAGCATAAGGAGACATTTCGACGTGGTGATAAAGGAATGTCCCGACGGCGTGTGTGATGTTGTTTGCTGGTCAAGCGGTTGGAGAGAGAGGGAGGGAGGAAGAGATGGATGGAGGGAGGGAGGGAGGGAGGGAGGGGGTGAGGGGGGGGGGGAGAGGGAGGGAGGGGGTGAGGGGGGGGGGGAGAGGGAGGGAGGGGGTGAGGGGGGGGGGAGAGGGAGCGAGGGGGCGAGTGATTTTCAATATAAGGAAATTGCGCTCATCAGATATATTTTTGCTGTGGTAGTTAAGTCACCACCATTACCGCCACTGCCGCCGCCACCGCCACCGCCACCGCCACCACTGCCACCGCCACCGCCACTATAACCACCACCACCACAACCATAACCATAACCATAACCATCACCACCATCAAGGGCCTGTCACACTACGACGTATAGCCTTAGCGTATGCCGACGTATGTGATTTTCGACCAACACGTTGGCGTACGTCGTCATGTTACGTATATGTTGGGCATATGTCGGGTACGTTCCAGGTACGTCATTATATCGTCTTACGTCGCCGTGCGTCAAGGCTCTGAAAAATTGTTGTGCATGCTAAAAATTTCCAACATGTGTCGACGTGTGGCTCGTACGTTGAATGTACGCTGCATGTACTTCAGGATACATCGGCGTATGTTGGGAGCACATTAGGATACGTTGGTGTACATTGCTGCACGTTAGCCATACGTTCAGCCGGTGGGAACGTGCTGTCCATGTACAGTCCGCGTACTGACGATGGATGCATTGTATACTCCTAATGTACTTCGAACGTATGCCTGCCGTATCTCCAGCGTATTTAACGTATCTGCCATACTTCTAGCGATGGAGTAACGTATGTATTGTTGGTCAGCATTCCATGAGCGTATGCGAATGTTTTGCGAGGCACATGAACGCTCTCATACGCTAGCAATAGGTCAGAGATACGTTCTGCATACGCTACATACGTTGTGTGTACGTTTTGTGTTCATTGTGTATACACCCATTTTTATTCCCCACCGTGAAAAGTTCGATGAATGCTGACATACTGGCAAATTTGTTAACGTTGAGCACCCGCTGATGCCGTATGTCGTAGTCTGACAGAGCCTTCACTATCACCACAGCGGTCGTCTCCACCGCCACCACCACCACGAATATTAAAGCTGCATAATCTGACGATATCATCAAATTGTCGAAATCAAAACACTTATCCTACAGGCCTAATTTAGATACTGGCGTCTTTTTGCCGCATAGAACCTAGAACTTAGAAGGAATACTAAGTCACTTTAAAGCTACATAATCTGATGAAAGCATCACATTTTCGAAAACAAAATATAAAAGCTGCATAGTCCGATGATACATCAAATTTTCAAAACAATAACATTCGCCTAGATTTTATTCTACATATCTAACTTAGATATTGGTGCACCTATTAAACATTTGTTGCCACATGGAAGGGCATACTGAGTCAATTTAACAGAACCTGTTACTGCATAAGCCTATGGTGAGAGGTTTGGCATGCTTGCCGGAATCAATTCAGGATGTTTGCACTTTAAATATCTCAAAAGTTAGCCATTAAAAATGAAAGTTACTTCAAACTAAAGTAAAGTAGGTTATAACACCCAATTAAATATATTTATCTCAGAAAAATGTCAGAAATTCAAAACCATCGGACTATGCAACTTTAAGTGACTTATCCTACGTATCTAACTTTACTGGTGCACTTATTAAGCATTTGTTGCTGCATAGAGGGGAATAAAACTACTTAATTTAATAGAAGCTGTTATGTTACTGCCGATACCTATGCTGTCAGAATTTTATTCTTTTTGTATGTTTTTACTTCAAATATCTCCAGAGTTAACCAGTAAAAATTTTAAAATAAAATCTCAAAATAAAGTGAGGTACAGTATAATGATTAACCTAATGGAATTATCCAAAACTGGAAAAAAATGGTTGCAATACCTAAAGAAATACTATTATATTAGTATTACATCAGCAGCAACAACAATAGCAACACATGAGATTGCATAGTAGTACTATAGTAGATTGAGTGCGTACCTTCTCACGGGAGGCTGTGTGATCAATCCGCGCGCGTCTTAAACAATAAGATTACGAGATGACTGGCTTTTGAGAATTGCAGAGAACTATTTGCAATATGGCACATTCATGGGCAGAGGAGTAATCGCTATTGACCTGTAAAGCTAAGATTCCTTCTACACGGTATGCGGTATGTGGCATGCGGTATGCGAATGGGAGGATTCCTTCTACGCGGTAAGCGGCAAGCGGCAAGCATCTCCCCACCACCACCACTACCATATGTTTACCCTCAGCACCCCTGTGTGTGACCGTTCCGTAATGATCAGTCACCTCTCCTAGTCTAAAACTAATGGACAAGTGTGACTGACGTTTCTATTTGCATACCGCGTGCCGCATGCCGCACCGATCGCTACAGGGACCAATCGAGTTGCCGCATTCGCATTCGCATACCGCATGTAAGGGATATAGCCCATTGACTTCAATGCGTTTCAATTTTTTGCCGCATTCGCATACCGCATACCGCATACCGTGTGTAAGGAATCTTAGCTTAAGCGTGATACTATAGCCATCCTGAACTAAAACAATGGACACAAAGTGGCATTGTGGTGTGTTTTATGGCCGCTGCACTCCTTCCAAGGGAGGCAGTAATTCACCATAGAATGTGATCGGGCGCGGTGGCCGAATCGGTAGAGCGCGGGCCTTGCGTGAGCGAGATGGGGAGTTCGGCTCCCGGTTGAGTCAAATCAATAACTTATAAAGTTGATAATTGTCGCTTCCTAGTTTGGTGCTCGGCATTAATAGGATAGTGCAAGGACCGGTTAGCTTAGTGTCAGGATAATGTGACCTGAGTTGGATATCGGGTCATGGTGCCGTCAGCGAGATTTCCCAGTGGGGCAGCATTATAAAATCGCCATGAGTGTGCACTGTTACAAGTTGATACCAATCCTGATATGACCTTAGATGTTGCCAGGACGTAAAACTCCAACAACCAACCAACCAATAGATTGTGAGCCAGATAAACTTGTTAAAACCTAAAATGATGAAGTGCACTGCCGAGTGTTGTGTTTTCGGGACTGAGCATGTTATGTTCCTCAGATGCCGGTCTGACAAGGGACCTTTCCACTTTCAGTTGCTTCATATGTTAAATACAGTACTATCCTAATTAACACATGTATGTATGTGCAGGTAGTTTATAACAAGTCAGGCGCTATATTACATTTTGCTAATTTAATTTTGGATCAGATTGTACCTTGGTGTCTACTTGTAACCTCTGTTGAAGTTGCATAGTCTGATGGTTTTGATTTTCTGATATTTTCTTAAAATATATTAGGTTGATCGCTATAATCTACCTTACTTTAATTTTAAGTAACGTTTGGTTGAAATGGCTAACTTTTGAGATATTGTAAGTGTAAGCATGACAAATTAATGTTGGCACACACACCAAAACTCTGACACCATAAGGCTTCTACAGTAAGAAGTTCTATTAAATTGACTCGATCTGCCGTTCTATGTAGCAACAAATGTTTAATAAATACACCATTATCTAAGTTAGATATGTAGAATCAAATCTAGATAATTCTTTTGGTTGTGAAAATTTGATGTTTTCATCGGACTATGCAGCTTTAAAGCATTGAATTTTCAAAACCAAAATAATTATCTAGAATTAATTCTACAGATCCTGATGCATTTATTCAGCATTTCTTGCCACATAGAAGGGAATACCAAGGCAATTTAATAGAACCTGGCCAAAGCCTAGACATTTAAAATTAAAGTTACTTTGAAGTAAACAAGGTAGAGGGTCCATACGAGGCCTAGGAAGACTTGAAAAGTCTTTAACGTCAATTGCCCATTTCAAGGCTTTGAAAAACATTGAAAAGTTGAATTTAGCTTATTTTCGATTAGTAGTCTTTCAAGGCCTTGAATTTCATTAAACTGTCCCCACTGATCTAGATTATTTTATTTAGTCTGAAATCGACATTTGCATTGTTGTTTTTTCCCTGTAATCCAAATGAAAATAGTATTGGATTCCTATCAAAAACCGCCTTAAAAAGCCTGAATTCCACATCTTCCCATGTGTATGGACCCTGAAGGTAGATTATAACAATCAATTTAGTATATTTATAACAGAAAAATGACAGAAATTCAAAACCATCGGACTATGCAACTTTAAGCCCTACCCACTGCCTTATAACATTACTATAAGACAATTGGCTACATGGGTTGTTGGTAGCAGGGAAGGTTATCGAGTGCACTTTGCAGTATACCATGAATGAATGACCTTAACTGAATGACCTTGACTCATTAATCACCCAGTCTAGGACGAAGGCACAAATCGTGCTGGTGTAGTCAACAAGCCGGGATTAGTTGCGAGAAAAAAAGGGAGGAGGGGGAAATGAAGTGAAAGAAATACCCCGAAATGTCAAAATGTTTATGACGAGTAGAAAATAAAATTTTAAAATGGCCATTTTCTTTTGCTTTCTTCTTTCGTACTAAAAAAATTGTAGCGATGTCTATTTAAGTAGGTCTCTCCATTTACATGACCTTCTGGGTGTGACCTGGTGAGTACTAATAGCTCAGACAACAAGCGCCTGGATACTTCCCCCTCCACTGATGATGATGATGATGATGATGATGATGATGAATTGGATAATAATGATGATAAATCAATATTCTGAACAATTATAATAATGATCCAGGCAATCGTATTCGTGAATCGTTGAATTTCCATTATAGCTCAACCAATGGCTACATCTTCTATGAATTGAACCTATTAGAATACACATCATATATATGCATATTACCTGGAGCAATATTTTATTTATAAATCTGAAAATGGTAGTATTTTGCCGGGCTGCCGAAAAATGTTTGGATTAACCGATCGTTAACCGAGCTTGGTTTAACGGGGTTATACTGTGTATATATATATATATAACAATCAAAGTGTCCATATACATATTACATTCATAATGTACCCGCAATTTTGCCAAAGCCAAGTCAAAGTCAAAGTCAAAGCTCGGTTAAACCAATGATCGGTTAATCCAAACAAATTTCTAGGATCCCTTCAAGTTTGGTTTAACAGGGTTATATTGTATCCCGATGTCTACCGCACCTCATATTCACCCCTCCATGTACTGACGAAGCCCAACTTATGGCCCTGTCACACTATGACGTAGCGCGGCAGCATAGGTGGATGTAGGTGAAATTAGGCTATTAGTCGATATATGTTACTCGTTCGTTAAGCCTATGTCGAGGTACGTTGAGTTACATCGAGATACGGTGACACACGTCAAGGTTTTGGACATACCCAAAACTTTTGATGTAGCTTGACGTAAGACAACGTGTGGCTTATACGTTAGGATATGCTATGTATACATTAGACATATGTCAACTACGCTAGACATACGTTGCACATACGTTATACATATGTTGAACTACGTCAGGAGTAAGTAAAGACGGCAGAAATGTACAGTCCGCATATTGACAACGTATTGAAAACGTTTCATAATGTACTCTAACATACGTCTAAGGTACGTCTAAGGTACGTTTGCCTTTCTCCACCATGTTTTGACGTATTTAACATAGAAATGCGTACTCCTGGCAATCGAATAACGTATATAACGTTCACCGGTGTTATGCAAGCGTTCCGTGAGTGTTTTTTTTAATGTTCTCATGTGTTACCACTGCGTTGGATCGACGTTTCGCCTACATCCACTACGTTGCACTGACATCCAACTTGGCCCCGAAACGCCGAGAATTTTGACGTATCTCGACGTAAATAAGAGATTTCTACATTCCCCACTCGCTGGCCTGTTATGTCGTATTGTAACAGGGGTATTAGGTGATTGGACTAGAACCGGTGTTTCCAACAGGAAATTGGCCTACCCTGTCATTTCACATTTCTTAGCTGGTGATGACTTGCAGGCCTGTGTTTGAGGCTGTCAGGGTCAACACTGTCGGCATTAATCACATAGCTAATTGGCACCGATTCAGATATGCTTGATGTAGAAGCCCACCACCGCCGGCTAGAACTTAGAAGCCAGGCAGACAGATTTTGTGTAGATTTCTATTTCATTTGGGCGTGGGGAGGTGGGGGTGGGAGTGTTAAAATCAGCTAGGAAAGACTTGGGCAAGACAAAAATAGTCTCTTGCTCAGACTTGTCAGACTTGTCAGACTTGAGCATGATGCTATTGGCAGTTATCGGCGGGCTGTTGGCAGAGTTAGAGCCTGGCATTGTTACCGCCCATCCACTAAGCTGTTGTCAGCCAACTGTCTTATTCAGCTGATTGTGCAGTTAGAGCCTGGCATTATGTTAGCATCTAATTACCACCCATGTACTAAGCTGTTGTCAGCCAATTGTCTCATTCAGCTGTTTGTGCAGTTAGAGCCTGGCATTATGTTAGCATCTAATTACCACCCATGTACTAAGCTGTTGTCATCCAATTGTCTCATTCAGCTGTTTGTGCAGTTAGAGCCTGGCATTATGTTAGCATCTAATTACCACCCATGTACTAAGCTGTTGTCAGCCAATTGTCTCATTCAGCTGTTTGTGCAGTTAGAGCCTGACATTATTTTAGCATCTAATTACCACCCATGTACTAAGCTGTTGTCAGCCAATTGTCTCATTCAGCTGTTCGTGCAGTTAGAGCCTGGCATTATGGTAGCATCTAATTACCACCAATGTACTAAGCTGTTGTCAGCCAATTGTCTCATTCAGCTGTTTGTACAGTTAGAGCCTGGCATTATGTTAGCATCTAATTACCACCCATGTACTAAGCTGTTGTCAGCCAATTGTCTCATTCAGCTGTTTGTGCAGTTAGAGCCTGGTGTTATGTTAGCATCTAATTACCACCCATGTACTAAGCTGTTGTCAGCCAATTGTCTCATTCAGCTGTTTGTGCAGTTAGAGCCTGGCATTATGTTAGCATCTAATTACCAACCCTGTCAGCACAGTGTGGTATTGGGGCTCACAATGGACTCCAACATTACTATTATAACTGTTATTACTATTATTAATAACATTACTACTGTTATTAATATCATTATTAATATCATTATTACAATTATTATTATTATTATTATTATTATTATTATTATTATTATTATTATTATTATTATCATCATCATCCTACCTCACAGTCCGACCCTCCAGTTATGGACCATGTAGTGATGTGACGACTCGCTGTAATAAAGTCACAGACTAAGATAACCTTGATTATCTATTCCCTAATTATCCCCAAGCATTGGCAAAGGGCACTAGTGCCACATGGCATGTCTGAAACAAAGACAATTCTGCTAATTGAAGTCGATAGTGATCTAGTAGCCGACACCCTTTTAAAAAAAAGAAATGCTACCAATTTGACCAGTCCAGTCATGGCCTGTGTGTGTTTGTTGCTAGGTTACTGGTAGTGTTTTATGCATGACTCGTGCAACAAACACTACTAGCCCTGTGGTTAGATGTAGCTGGAGACTAGTTGTGTGGAGATTTGACAAGTGTCTAGACGGTCCTTTTTTGGCAACCTCCTGCCTACGGGTGCAGACATCCCGAATCGCTTAGGTCCTGCTCAAACCTGTCGATGTTGAGGGATGTAGGTAGTATGGTAGCAGTAGTGGTGGGATTGGTGCGGGGTGTAGAGGGGGGGGGGGGGACAACCCCGGGGGGGATAACTGTTTGCGACCAACGACCTTGCTCATACACTAAGCCCTAGCAACCACGTGAACTTTCCCATTGCTTGAACCCGGCAGACTGCATACTCTGAAATTGGAGTGAGCTGTTGGTTGGGGCAGGCTGTTCAGACCCGTCAGTTGGGGCAGGCTGTACAGGCTTGATGGTCGGGGCAGGCTATAAGGCTTGTTGGTTGGGGTAGGCATACATGCTTGTTGGTTGGGGCAGGCTATATAGGCGTGTTGGTTGGGCAAGCTGTACATGCTTGTTGGTTGGAGCAGGCTGTACAGACTTGTTGGTTGGGGCAGGCTGTACAGACTTGTTTTTTTGTTTTGTTTGCAGCTTTCCTTTCACTTGTGCCCTGTCCCTAGTTAGTGCCTAGATGCTTGTTGGTTGGGACAGGCTATACAGATTTGTTGGTTGGGGCAAGCTGTATAGGCTTGTTGGTTGGGGCAAGCTGTTTATTTAGGCTTGTTGGTTGGGGCAGGCTATATAGGCTTGTTGGTTAGGGCAGGCTATATAGGCTTGTTGGTTGGGGCAGGCTGTATAGGCTTGTTGGTTGGGGAAGGCTGTATAGGCTTGTTGGTTGGGAAGGCTGTACAGGCTTGTTGGTTGGGGGAGGAGTACATGCTTGTTGGTTGGGGCAGGCTGTACAGACTTGTTGGTTAGACAGACTGTATAGGCTTGTTGGTTGGGGCAGGATGTGCAGACTTGTTGGGTGGGGCATGTATACATGCTTGTTGGTTGGGGTAGGCATACATGCTTGTTGGTTGGGGCAGGCTGTACATGATTGTTGGTTGGGGCAGGCTGTTTAGGCTTGTTGGTTGGGGTAGGAGTACATGCTTGTAGGTTAGGGCAGGCTGTATAGGCTTGTTGGTTGGGGCTGGCTGTACATACTTGTTGGTTGGGGTTGGGGAAGGCTATACAGGCTTGTTGGTTGGGGAAGGCTGTATAGGCTTGTTGGTTGGGCAGGCTGTATAGGCTTGTTGGTTGGGGTAGGTGTACATACTTGTTGGTTGGGGCAGGCTGTATAGGCTTGTTGGTTAGGGTAGGAGTACATGCTTGTAGGTTGGGGCAGGCTGCCTCTCGAGTGCATGCGCGGTTATCAGTCACGAGCAGCCTCGAGAGAATGGGATGCAAAACATTGTTACTGCCTTCTGCGGCTAGCTGTATTATTATTAGTAGCACCGCTGCTTCTTCTGCTGCTGCTACTACTACTGCTACTGCTACTACTACTACTACTACTACTGCTACTACTACTACTGCCACCCCACTACTACTACAGTAATACCTTCGCTGTTCTGCCACTACAATACTACCACTGCCAGCAGTATTACACCAATACTACTGTGTTCCGCTCTTTTAGTAGCATTACTACTAATGCTACTCTAATAGTACTAATGCGGCACTACTAGTACTAGTACTACTACTACTACCACCACCACTACACCCTGGTCAGAACTAACAGCCCCCATCCAGTCGGCCTTCCTGCGTCTACCCAAGTCGCCGTCAACCGCTTCAGTACTGGCTACTGCTGTTGGATTGATGTCCCCAACCTCTAGCGACTGAAAACTCCCGAAAAACAACGCTACCACCATCACGACTATTACTGCAATATAGGGTATGCACCGACGTCACGAAAACCGGAAGTGCGGCCATTGTGGCGATAGTAACCACAATAATAACACTGTCACACTGCAAACTCAATGGCTATGAGCAATCTTCATACAGAAAAAGTGAAATATCTATAAAACTAACCCACCTAGAAGCAAATCGGTTGGTACACATATAGAAAACATGTTTACCAATAAGATTATATTAAATTTATACGGTTAGGGTTCTGGATTTCTATAAATTTTGAATAAAATCGACGTTTTGCACTGCGCGTACCGGCAAACTGCCCGCGAAGGGTAAAATACGGCAATGCTATGTCTATGTGGAGCATTTATTTTTGTAAAATAAATTTAAAAGCTTTCATTGGATCGATTAAAAATATCTTAATGCGCGATTGAAGAGGAAGATCTGAAGTATTTAATGTAACCTAAGAGCAATTTACGCTGAAAGTATTAAAAACAGAGATAATAGTGAAAGTTGGGATATTCTGAGTGTCAGTGCCAGTGCATTGTCAATGGCCGTGAGCAATCTTCATACAGAAAAAGTGAAATATCTCTAAAACTACACCACTTAGAAACAAACTGCTTGGTACACATATAGAAAACATATTCAACGAATAGATTATATTAAATTTATAAGGTTAGGGTTCCGGAATTCTATTAATTTTGAATGAAATACACGTTTTCCACTGCGCGTACAGGCAAACTCTATGGGATGTTTACTGGTTGATATCGCCACAATGGCCGCGCATCCGGTTCGTGTCGTCACGTGAATACCCTATATACCACCACCACTAATACTGTAAACTATATATAGCCTCCTACCACTTCCTCGTTCACATTGTCATCGATTTATTAATACTAATACTAATACTAGTAATAGCTCATCACTGGTACTACTACTAGTTTGATTATTACAACAAATGAGTGTATGTGTGTAAAATAGCGGGCGTGCGCACAGCTGGTAATTTGAGTGACCATGACGTGTTACGAAGCTGATCAAACAGCGACCAAGGACCCCCGGTAAATACGGATTCGCCCTGCTCCGTTATCAGGTATGGCACAGTCGATCAGGGAGCCGTGGGAACCACCCCTCCCTCCACCCCCCTCCTCCTACCCCTCCCTCTCTCGTCCCTCCCCTCCCCTCTCTCCCTCCCATCCCCCTTCTCCCCCATCCCTTCCCCCTCCTGCGCCTCCCACCCCACGTGACTCCCGCCCTGCCCAGCCTCCCTCTGTGAGCGGGCTGTGTTTTCCTAAGCTGGATCAGCATCGATTGTGCCTTTGGGTGCTGCGAGATCTGCACGACGGTCTGTGCATATTTAAACATCTAGAGATGCGGATGTATTGTGCATGTTAAATTCATTGTGGCGTCCCGCTTCCCTCACTCTCTATATATATATGATGAGCTGCGTTGTTTTTAACACACTTCAAGGGAAGGCGGTAGAAAAGGAGACGATGAAGGAACTACCAAGTTCTGGGGTGTGGCATGGGGCAGGTGAGGGGGGGGGGATTGGGAGGGGGGGGGGAGTTGGGAGGGGGGCGCAGGGGATCGAAGTGCACGGCCACTATCAGACTGGGCCAGAGAGAATACCCAGAAGGATTCTAGTCTCTGACAGCAGCCACACTATTCACATCGAACGCACTAGTAAAAGCCTAGCATACAAAAGGCGGCTAGGCTATGCTCTATATATATAAAGTCAGCGAAGGCAAGGCTTTGCTTATCGCGTTATATTAGCCTATTCGCTATTTCTATCCACACATACTTGTGACTCTTTCACAAATTGTCCGTTTCAATGAACTATTCTGACAATGCACAGGAGCCTAGTTCTTAAGCTAAGAACAAATATGTGGCATGCCATTTGCATTTGCATTTGCATTCAAATTCGAATTCGAATTCGCATTTGCATTCACATTGGTCCATTGAGCGATCCACATTGCCGGATTCGCACTCACATTCATATTCACTTCTGGACTTCTGGACTACCATGCGTTTACATGCTTTTCCATGCTTTTCCATTTGTTGTCGCCTTTGCATACCGCATGCCACGTATATGGAATCTTAGTGTTATCCTCTATGCCAGCTTCTGTTGTGCATCTGTCTCATAGGCAGCCATTGCAGTGCACCGCATGAATAATATTCACTAGGCTACGTCTACGCTGACTGACTGACTACCTGTGTCGGAAAGAGAAATAAAATCCACCATGCTGCCACCTAACGGATCAAAATACACCATTATAAATATAAAGGAAGTCTTATTAGATGTTTACTGTGAAATGAATTACACACGAAACATATTGAAATCAGGACCATGTATATCAGAGAGACAGATAGAGACGGAGAGACGGGACACACCACAGAGAGACGGAGAGAGAGACCCACATAGAGAGAGCCACATAGAGAGACATGGATTTAGATAGATATATGTATGATACAGAGAATTGTGTGTGTTTTGACCACTTACCGGAAGTCGCGCGTCACTTGACGTGTAGTATAGATTCCACTGACGCTGTCCTCAACTTCTCATTGTGACATTTTGAGGAGCTACCATGCAACTTGTGTGTTGTAGACAATGCTAGTTCCCACCCACCGCTGCCGTTGATACTAAAGTAAAACCTCTCTAAATCGACCGACCATGGGACCGACTTTAAATGGTCCATTTAGGGAGGTGATTGGTTTATGGAGCTTTTTTCTATCATATCAATGGTATAATATGAGCGATCGTTAGAGAGGTTTTACTGTACTTGAGGGAGAGGGCGGAGGATGTACCTACTGCTCATATGTTGTCATTTACTATGAACACTTATGATGATTAATGTATTTGAAAATTAGATCAGATTTGTGGTGGGGTCCATCAAGAATTAAAAAAACAGCAGACATCTCTTTGTCGGCAGTTACCTGATGTCATTCAGAATTAGGTCAGGTCCGGTCCCCGTCTTAACCCCTTATATAGTGTGCTGCATTCCAGATACTTGGATAAGTAGTGAAAATAAGCATTTCAACAGAGGGGGGGGGGGGGCTGTACTTCTCCGTCAATGCAATTTCATTCACATAAATTGAACATATATCTTGGGAGTCGATGACGAAACAAAAATGTTTAAGGCACTCTACCTAACGACACCCCGTCCTGATATGACCCTAGGTGTTGCCAGGACGTAAAACTCCAACAAGCAACCAACTTAACTACACTCAGTTGGAAGTGAAATGTAGCGGCTTAGCATGAGGCTTGTATTACAAAAAGTAGCCCTCCTGCTTTCCATTTCCATAGTGGGTTCGCCAAAGGGTACGCTGGGAAGATTATAAATTATTCCGATAGATGAAGAACATGAGGGGGAAAAAAGGATCTAATCCATACATCTGAGTCATTGGAACGGGGCGTACACTGTCAACTAGTTGTAGCATCCATGCGTGGTCATCTCAACCGAGCCAGTAGAATGCCAGTAGAATGTACATCTGATTGGAGTTTAGTTTGTTGGGGTTTTAGATCCCCCGCAACACTTTAGGTCATATCAGGATGGGTACCAACTTATGACAGTGTGCACTCATGTTGACTTTGTTAGTGCTGTACCACTGGGAAATCATGCCACCGGCACCATGAGCCGATTTCCGACCCAATCACATTATCCTGATACTGAGCTGACCAGTTCTTGGCCTATCCTAGTAATGCTGAGCACCAGACATGGTAGATAAAAGATTCACCCTTGTAGTACACGGGTGAACGACAACGCTAAATAGCTTTAGTATGGAACATGAAGTAGAAACTGTGGTTCCAGGATCAAATGGCTACATATATAGGCACAGAGTTGGTGAAATGTGCGAGAATGCAAAAAGACAAGATGGCGGCCTAGAATGCCGTCGATTTCACTTTTAAATCTTATTAAACTAGATATTTTATTTTATTTTTCAACTCAGAGGTAGCGGGTAAATATGAAGACATGTACAAAGAATAAATGTTGCTTCTTAGATTGTGAAATTAAGCTCTCATCAGGACTCAGTTCATTAGCCCAATTTTTCGACCGTTTTTATATAAGGCTGGTCTTCACCCGTGTACTGCTAGTACCGGGTGAATCCTTTATCTACAGACATGGTAGCAACAAGTATTCATTTTGTAAGTCATTCATTTCACTTGGCCGGGATTCAAACACCACAAACTTCCACATGGGAAGCCTGCACTGTTACCGATTCGCTACCGGATGCGGTATGCGCCTGGTTAGATTATATATGACAGGATTCCTGTCCTAACGGAATCTTCATGGCAGAGTTCCCCCCCCCCCCCACCCCCACCCCCCCTACAGCTACCCCAACTAAAAAAGAAAAGCTCCATGTCGTCACAATCTTTATAGCGTTGGGGCGGTTTCGAATTAGCCCTCTGAGCCCAAACAAATTGACGGTCCTCACGTGAAGGAACGATTAGAAGATCATTCAGGTGTTCGTTATCCCGGCAGTTGTACCGGCGTTTTCAGGGGTACTACTGGTATACAGGGTGCGGTAGCCGAATCGGCACAGCGCAGGCCTCTCGTGCGTTCAGCATTAATATGGTAGAGCAAGGACTGATTATCTCAGTGTCTGGATAATGTGACTGAGTGGAATATCGGATCATGGTGCTGGCAGCCTGGCCTCCCAGTGGAGCAGCACTATAAAGTCACCATGAGTATGCACTGTCACAAGTCGCTACCTGTCCTGCTATGACCTTAGATGTTGCCACGACGTAAAACTTCAACAACCAACCAACTGGTATGTCAATCAATCAATCAATAGTTCCGTCCTCTAGTCAAGGGTTGGATGCAATGGTTCTCCACTTGTCCCAATGGTGTGCTGTTCTGATAGACTGTGAATAATTCAAGCCTGTCCACTGTGAAATATTTGTAAACCATGATGTTCTTGGTCTCCCTCTCCCTCTGCTGCCATTCACCTTCCCTTCCAACAATGTACGGTATATTGAACTCTGACGAATGATGTGGCCAAAATAAATAAGTTTCTTTGTCTGTATAGTGGCAAACAAGCGTTTCTTATTTAACAATTTTCTGAGAACTTCTTTGTTGGTGATCTTCTTGTCCACTGGTATGTCAGCTTGGATTAAACCTGAAGTTCGTTGTTGGAGTTTACACCCTGGCAACATGTAAGGTCATATCAGGACGGGGATTAAACCTGAAACTGAAAGGTGCTGATAACAGCGTACCGGCGACCCACCCAGTCTGATATTGTGATCACGCTGACATTGGGCCTGTCCCAGTCTAGTAGATCTGTTTTCTGTTTATATTTCGCTATTCCCAGTTCTATATTGAAGCTGCCGTTGTCCGATGTAAGCATAACATTTTCGATACCAAACACCGGCCTAGAGTTCATCGTACATGCCCTACTTACAAACTGACACACTTGCTTAAAATGTTGGTGTAAGTTTCTACCGTGTTTTTTCTATATATTTTTTTTTTTAGATAAATATATTAGGTGGATAATTATAGTGTATTTTACTTTCGTTTGAAGTAACTTATATTTTAACGGATTTAGTATCTCTTTTGTAAGTCTATAGCTGTGTTCACACGGGCAAAATGTAAAGCGAATCATATGAAGCGATTTAGATGTGCGTTCACACGAGCAGTACTTGGGCCGGAAATCGATATCTGCGCATGAGCAAGTCCAGACTAACCAGCGCCATTTTGGGTTCGTCGACACCGGCACGAGAGAGTGTGGGTTCGACCTAGATATGTATTGACTGAATCGTATTGGTTTGGAACGGTCAAAACTTCTGCTGGGCAGTGAAACCCTAAAAATAAATGATGAAAAAAATATCTGTGCACAGCTAGCGGTTTCATAGGCCAAATTATATTATACAGTGTGATGTCCTTAATCCACCTCAAGTAAGTCGGTTGCGTTCACACAGGCGAGATGGGCCGACCTAAGCTAGTTCGCTTCATATAAACCACCTCGCTATGTGGTTTATATAAAGCGAATCATATGAATCAATTCAGCCCTAATCCGCCTCACATCGCGTTCACACAGCAAATTGTGAGGCGAACTAGGCAAGGCGCTTTATATGAGGCGGATTAAATCGCCCGTGTGAACACGGCTTATGGTTGTGGCTTGGCCATGGCTCGAACCCACAACGCAGGAATAGCTCATGCGACGCCCTAACCGCTAGGCCATCCTGTTAGGTGCATGTGTAGTGTATCACGCCAATTAGCATCACTTTGTCCTCAAGAATGTATACGGGTCAGGATCACGAAAAGAGGCCAATTGGTGGAAGTTGTCGGCGTCGAGCATGGATGTCGGCATCGATCGGTATAATTATAATTTAGCATTGACATACGTGTTGGAAAGTATTAAAATTTATCCTGAATGTAAAGGTCGAGAAAATACAACAACCTGATTTGTTTCTAGGATAATATAATATAAAACAAAGAAATGCATGAGACTTTAAGAATTGTGACGCCGACATCTGTTAAAGTTGTCGGCGTCGATCATTGGATGTCGGTGTCGATCGGTATAATTATGATTTAGCATCGACAGAGGTGTTGGAAAGTCTTTAAATTTATCCTGAATGTAAAGGTTGAGAAAATAAAACAACCTGATTTGTTTCTAGCATAATTTAATATGAAACAAAGAAATGCACTACACTTTTAAGAATTGCGATGCCGACATCTTCACTTGACCACCGATTGGCCCGTTTTCGTGACTCATACTCACACTGAGGCTCTGAGAGCCTCATTCCTTATTAATGCGGCAGTGTTTACTGGACATATGCTAACATGATTATCTCTCGGCATTTGTTACTGTTGATTCAACTTTAGAAAAAAGAAAACTTCAGAATGCTCAGCCTGGAATGCTTTTGTTAGGTTTCGGAACTGTTTCTGTGATAAGTACTTCTCTGTAGTTTAGGATAGTACTACTTTGACATCTTGGATTTGGCGCCTAGACTTCGAAGGATCATAATTACACCTGCTGGACATCATTTGAACACCGCTATTCTCGCAACATAAGGATTTGTGATATTTTGTGAATAAGAAAACTCCAAACTTCTGGCGCTCGGTGTTAAATTAATAGGATAGGGCATAGATAAAGCATTCACCCCATACTTGTGAAGTGGGCGTGACTACTCGACCTGTGGAAATGTGGGCCTGGGCTGATTAGCTTGCATTCTGAAATGCGGGCTACTCACCAGACTCGCATTTGCCACCATTTGTGAGGCCGGGTTCCCTGCTGTAAAGCGTTGCTAGGATACGTCAATTGTGACTTTCCTAGCAACGGTGAGAGGTCGAGCGCTCGGGCTCTGACCCATCAAACATACTTTATGCACGCTCCGATATTTTAGACAAGCTTTAGGCTCTTATTGTCGGAATTCTAAACTTGTTTTCATTAAATTACAGGGGAGGGGTTTGATCCAGCTTTACTACACATGTTAATTGAAACAACTCTGTTAGTTAGGGTATAAATGGTGTTGAGAAAGTGGGGAAATGAAAGGAGAGCCTAAATTCACAATCTAAGAAGCAACATTTATTCTTTATATATGTCTTCATGTTTCCCCGTTATTTTTGAGTTGAAAAATGTAATATAACATGTAGTTTAAAAGACGTTAAAAGTGAAATCGACAACGTTTTATCGCCGCCATCTTGTCTTTTTGCTTTCTCTCCCATTTCACCAAATCTGTGCCGATATAAGTAGCCATTTGATATTGGAACCAGAGTTTCTACTTCCTGTTACACGCTAAAGCAGTTTTTGCCAGCTTTTTTATAGGGTTGGTATTCACCCCTGTAATGCAAGTACGGGGTGAATCTTTTATCTAGATGGGGTAAAGTCTGGTTAGCTCAGTGTCAGGATAATGTGGGATAGCAGGTCATGCTGCTGGCTGTCTGATTTCCCAGTGGGGCAGTCACCATGAGTGCACACTGTCACAAGTTGGTACCTGATATGACTTTAGACGTTGCCAGCACATAAAACTCCAACAACCAACTCAACTATATATAAATATATATATAGTTGGGTAAACAACTCTGGCGGACAATATATCACGCCCGCCAAATAAAACTTTTTTCAGCTTGTGTAAGTCCCACAGAGGCCGCTCCCAGACGGTGGTCAGGAGTGTGAGTAATGCTCCCCCCCCCCCCCCCCTTCCAGGAGAGTGTGTGTAGGGGGCGGGGGGGGGGGCATTACCATACCCTTACTCTATACCATTACCTATCTAACCATCCTGGTTTTTGCGGTGTGAGAGGATTTTGCAAAAACCAGCCTGTTGGCTGAAATATCAACTTCAGTTGATCAGATCAGACATCCATTGCCTGCTTCCATTTTGCAATCGGAAGATCCTGTTGCAAAGGACGGGACAGCTGGGCCTTCTGCCCAGTCTGCCTCGACTACAGCGTGACCGGGGTTCATACTGGTCCGTAGAAACATATAAAGCACTTAAATTGGTCATTGCTGGAACCACCGCTGCACCCATCTTTACCCGCCCTTCCTCGAAACCCTTGCTCCTGTCTGCTGGATACAAGTGCTCAACTACCGCCGGACCGAAGAGATTCGGTGCCGTCCCAATGCTTCGCCGTTACAATGTTGTAAAGATGTCCCCAGCTTCTACAACCGCCCCTACTGAAGATTAATCTTCAACCAAAGATTGGCCCGATTTATCAGAGCCTCTCTATAATGTTGCAGTTCTGCAACCAGTAACCGTCATAAGGTTACAAACCACCCCAAGCAAGCATTTAAAAAATGATGTACTGGAAAGTGTTAAAAGATTCGTCGTTATGGGACAAATGCCGTGAAAGGTCATGAAAATGTACTTGACTGAGAATTTTAAATCATGTTTTAATAAACATACTGTATCTATCATTCTGAGTTTTGTTCTACTCTCAATAGTGAGGCTTAATAACTGTATGCTTTTCGTTACCCTTTGTTGGTGAATTCTCCATGGTTCGTTAACTTTTGGACGGCCAGGATATGATTTCAGCATCCTCACAGGGTTGCAGCATACAAGAATTCATAAGGATGGCCGTAGGGTTTCTGTATTTGGTCCCTAGGAAAAAAAGCTGTCTCGAGTACGAGTCCTGAAAAGTCCTTGAAAGGTCCTTTTAAAAAAACAAAAGCTGTCTCAAGTCCTGAAAGGTCCTTGAAAAATCATTTTTAAAAAGAGTGGGAACTATGGTTAAGCAGATGTCAGCCGACTGTCCACTCGGCCCAGTTGACGTTAGGAACATTGAATCGTCAGCTGATCTTAGATAAATAACAGCTAAGTTTATTATTGTGATATAATTTATTCATTTAAAAAAAAAAAGGGAGGTGGAGGAAATTCCTTTTATGAGATTTGTGGTTTAAATACCTAAATGACAAGAACCTGAATGAACCGTGTTACCACAAAGAAGCCATGCGTGGAGAGGAAGCGACAGGCTGATATTTTGTCATTTGCATGATGAGATAAAGAGATGTGATTAGTATCGTTACTAATTGTCTATTGGCAAAGATTAATTTCTCAAATGTACCCAATTCTCAGATCTTGATGCATCTCAACCCAGATAAGTCCACACTTAATTAGAGTGCCCTAGTTGTATGCTAACCACTTCCATATTGCTTAATTGCCAGGGCCTGCATATATTCATTTGTCACCCATAATCTTCGGTGTTTGAAGGTCAAAAGATGTGCTCTGAGGTCATCCCGTTATAGCCTGTCTCCTCCTCCAGTAAGGGTTGCCAATCCTCTGTATATATCTGTATCATACAGTATCTGGTCGCCAAGTAGACAGTGCATTACTTTTATAGCAGCTTGCGCTTGCTTGCAGACAGGATGGCCGAATTAGTTAGAGCGTCCGTCTCCCGTGTTTGTAGGTCGCGTGATCGAACCCTCGTCATCTCAAACCGATGACTTAAAAATTGATACTTGTCCTTTCCTAGCCTGGCGCTCGGCATTATTAGGATAGGGCAAGGGCTGGTTGGCTCGGTGTCAGGATAATGTGATTGAGTGGGATATCAGGTCATGGTACTGGCGGTCTGGTCTTCCAGTGGGGCAGCACTATAAAGTTGCCATGAGTGTGCACTGTCACAAGTCGGTACCCTTCCTGATATGACCTTAGATGTTGCTAGGATGTAAAACAACAACAAACAAACAAACAAAGAGCAAATCTTGACGTACCCTGTAGGTTCTCACGACACAGTTGTTCCAACTCCTTTGGCTTTGAGTATTGGCACAATTGAGCTATTGTAGTAAAATGCAGAATAGGACGGTAACTTTTTTCCGACTTTCCCAATCAGGAAAGTGACTGGATTTTCTACGTGCCTGAGTGGCAAATCTACTTGCCCAAGCCCAAGTCAGCCAATTGAAACTGAAATCTGCTATTGCAGATAAGAAAAATAATGTCTTGCCCATTAAGGCAGGTCACCGAGAACTTCACCTGCCTGACCAAGTAAACTAAGTGCCCCAGGAAACTGGGCAGTCCCATTGTCCTACCCTGTAATGGCACATTAAACCACCGTGACAAGGTGGTTTCAGGATATTATGGCTAAGCACTAGTAACATTCTTGCTAGATTATCAACTGCGAAAACATGGCCAAACCATTCCCCTTCGTGGCTTGGTACTCTGAAGGTGTTATGCACTCATTGGTGATAAGGATCGCCAATTTGTTTTCCACTAAGATTACGAAATTCCTTTCGAAATACAGTGAAACCCAGATTTAACGCGCCAAGATTTAACGCAAATTCAGATATATCGTGATCGAGTCTGTAGTCCCAGAATTCTTTAATTCAAAGATAATTCAGCAAATTCAACCCAGATTTAGCGGCACCGCTTTTTTGGCGATGACCTTTTATGGACCCCAACTGTCGCGTTATAACTGGGTCTCACTGTATGCTTTCATTACATGAATACGTCATCTAAGGGCATCTGATGACGTCAACAGGCAAGGCGTTCAAACAGGAAAGCAGTGTTCTATAATACCCATAAAGCAATGCGGCGACCTACATCATCCATTATTCACTGGGTTCTCATACATCCCCCATAATTCAGTGTGGTCCCATAGATCCCGCATGCATCACCCATAAGGCAAGGAGGTGCCCTACATCATCCATAATTCAATGCAATCTCATATATCCCCATAAGGCAATACGGTGTCCTACATTTCACATTATTCGGTACAGTCTCGTACATCCTCCATAAGGCACTCGGGTAGCCCACATCCCCCATAATTCAGTGCGATATCATAAATCCCCCATTATGCAGTGCAGTGTACATCCCCCATAATTCAATGCATGTCATGCATCCCCAATAATGCAATGCGGTGGTCTACATCCCCCATAATGCAATGCAGTGGTCTACATCCCCCCATACACCCCCAATAGCTGATGTCTCCTTTTTGTGCTGGGGGTCGTTAAACAAACAAACAAACAAAACATCCCCCATCATGCAATGCAGTGGCCTACATCCCCCATAATTGAGGGCAGTCTTATACATCTTCCATAATGCAATGCAGTGGTCTACATCCCCCCATAATTCAGTGCGGTCTCATACATCTTCCATAATTCAATCCAGTACCCTACATCCCCCATAATGCAATGCGGTCTCATATGTCACCTAGACAAAAATATAAGGCATTGCGGTTTCCTAGGTTACCCCTAATTCAGTTCGGTCTGAAACATCCCAGCCATACGGCAGTGGAGTGCCCTATATCACCCACGATTACAAATTTCAAACTTGGCCCTTCCTTGTGTGGCGTTTAGCATTACTTGGAATAAGGACCGGTTGGCGCAGTGTTGGGACAATGGGATTTAATGCGATATTGTGTCATGCTGCCAGCAGTACTGCAACCATATGCTATAAAGCCGCCAGTACCTGTCCAGACATTACCTCAAAAGTTGCTAGGCCATAATACACCAATTGCTCATTCACTCAGTTATGCCACCAATATGTCAGTACGAACACAATACCCAGTCGTGATGTCCTACATCACCCAGAAGGCAGTTCGGTGCCCTACATAACCCATAAGGCAGTGTGGTGCCCTATATTACCCAGAAAGCAGTTTGGTGCCTTACATCACCCAGATGGCAGTGCTGTGCCCTACATCACCCAGAAGGCAGTGCTGTGCCCTACATCACCCAGAAGGCAGTGCCACGCCCTAAATCACCCAGAAGGCAGTGCGGTGCCCTACATCACCCAGAAGGCAATGATGTGCCCTACATCACCCAGAAGGCAGTGCGGTGCCCTACATCACCCAGACGGCAGTGCGGTGCCCTACATCACCCAGAAGGCAGTGCTGTGCCCTACATCACTCAGAAGGCAGTGCTGTGCCCTACATCACCCAGAAGGCAGTGCGGTGCCCTACATCACCCAGAAGGCAGTGCCGCGCCCTACATCACCCAGAAGGCAGTGCCGCGCCCCACATCACCCAGAAGGCAGTGCCGCGCCCCACACCACCCAGAAGGCAGTGCCGCACCCCACATCACCCAGAAGGCAGTGCCACGCCCCACATCACCCAGAAGACAGTGCCACGCCCTACATCACCCAGAAGGCAGTGCCATGCCCTACATCATCCAGAAGGCAGTGCCGCGCCCAACATCACCCAGAAGGCAGTGCCGTGCCCCACATCACCCAGAAGGCAGTGCCGCGCCCCACATCACCCAGAAGGCAGTGCCGTGCCCCACATCACCCAGAAGGCAGTGCGTGCCCCACATCACCCGGAGGCAGTGCACCCCCACATCACCCAGAAGACAGTGCCACGCCCTACATCACCCAGAAGGCAGTGCCATGCCCTACATCATCCAGAAGGCAGTGCCGCGCCCTACATCACCCAGAAGGCAGTGCCGTGCCCCACATCACCCAGAAGGCAGTGCCGCGCCCCACATCACCTAGAAGGCAGTGCCGCGCCCCACATCACCCAGAAGGCAGTGCCATGCCCCACATCACCCAGAAGGCAGTGCCATGCCCTACATCACCCAGAAGGCAGTGCCATGCCCTACATCACCCAGAAGGCAGTGCCATGCCCTACATCACCCAGAAGGCAGTGCCGCGCCCTACATCACCCAGAAGGCAAGGCGATATGGCCGGGATTGGGGTCAATGTTCAAGCTGATTGCCAAGTTGAGTGCACGTTACACAGCCATCCCTGGGACTGTACTCACTGTGGTCACGGAGGCGTGGCCAGGTGTGAAGTGAGGTATACACATACTTACATAGTGGGGCACACTAACTGGCCCGCAACCCAACATTTAAAGCTAGTCCACGCTGAAGGGCGTTCACTCGTAGTGATATAACCTACAGGTAATGTCTGGCTTTGCAATCGCACGTCGTGGAGTTGTCTTTTAAACAAACAAACAAACAAACAAAAAAACATTTTATATATGAGATTGAATAACTGGTCGAATCAGTTTGTTTGTTGTTGTTTTACTTCCTAGCAACATCTAAGGTCATATCAGGACGGGTACAGACTTTTGACAGTGCGCACTCATGGGGCCTTTATTCTGCTGTCCCACTGGGAAACCAGGCCGCCAGCACCATGACCTGATATCCCACTCAGTCACATTATCCTGACACTGAGCCAACCTGTCCTATCCTATTAATGCCGAGCACCTGGCTAGGAAGCGACAAGTATCAATTTTTAAGTCATTGGTTTGACTCGACCAGGGTTCGAACCCACAATCTACCAGCACAGGAGACGGGCGCTCTAACTCATTCGGCCATCCCATCTTGTGGAATCAGGTTGACTCGATTCATGCGTGTGATTGGGGAGAGTGAAGGGCGTGGGGCGGGAGAGGGGAGAGGAGAGAGGGGAGAGAGAATTCTCTATGAGAGGGGCGGGGCTGCTGCAGTATGTGGGTGTGGCATCCCTCAGTGGTTCGATCTGACTGCATCTTTAACTGCTGGCTCGTTACAATACAGCAATACAGCACAGTCACGTGACTGCTACGTGAGGAAGGGCCGGAGTTGCCATGGCGCCTCGGGTCTGCTCCGTGATGATTCCCGTGAGGCGCTCCCGCCCCCTACTCCTTCCCAACTCCCACAACATCACACCAACCCTCACCCAGTCTGCCGTACACTTCCAATCTGTAAAGCCCTAAAAACTACGTTTGGCTGGTTGTGCGATGTTAAAAAAACTTTGGTATCAAGGAAAATTTGCCAACAAATTACATGGTTTGTTACGTCAAATTGCATCACAGTCAAAGGATTCATGGTAAAATAAAATGTTTAATTTTTTAATTTTTAAATCCTTACCTATCTACCCTTCCACTTTGCCTGCCTGTAACTGGAAGCACATTTCTGCTGTCTGCTGTCTATCCGCTGCACGGCTAGTCTTCTGTAGGAACACTTCCTTCCCTACCCCCTTCCCTACCCCCAGCGAGTGATTTCAGCTATCTGCTATGCCCCCCCCCCCCTCCCACCCCACTCCTTACAGCGATTTTGTGCCTCTTTGCGCATCACTTGGCAGGTATTGTTCTCTTCCCCCTACACCAGCTTTATTCCATTCACCCATTTGCTATGCCCCCCCCCCTATGCCCCCCCCCCGCCATGTCTCCTTCCTTTCCATACTCAACCATAGCCTCCCTCTCCCCTTTCTATAATTTTTTATATTTTATTAACAAATTTAGCCGATACTTTGTGGGGTTTTACAGGGTTGTACAACGCGCACTATGGGAGCGTGGCGGTAAGGGGTATTGGAAATGCGCAAATTAGCGAGACATAATTACGCATATTTGCTAACTGCACGTGTATATATTTGCAGTAGTTAGCTACCTAGGTGTGTGGTGTATTTACATTGCTGAGAGGCCGATCGTGGGTCAGAATCCCCCCCCCCCATCCACCCTCTCACATACCCAACCCCTCCCCTCCAACCCCATCTCACCTCTCCCCAGACAACTCTACAACAGCCCGTGATGGGTCACTGAAGTCCTCCAGCTCCGAATCTAAAGTTCACATATAGAAAATCACCCCAGAGAACAACACTGCCCCCTGTCGGTGACAGACATCACGTGTTGTCAACTAATTTAAACCTTTGCGTGTCCACATGTTTTGGACATTATATTATGTATATGTATATATTTTTTACCTTGGTACTATGCCTCTGGCTACTCATAGCCCAGGGAGAAGGAAGCACATCCGGGTCCATCAATTAGCATAATCAGCTCACAGTAGAAGGACTTTTGTGAGCAGCTGCGGCAGTTTTTCTACATTAACTACAAAAACCAACCAGGTTAGTATCTTTCAAATTCGACACGTTGGTTAAGTTCATGTTAGCATTCATGTACACATTTTTTTTTTAACTTGTTGAGAAGTTATTACTGTTTTATAGCTTAGTTTTGATCATATTACATATGATCATTAGAACAATTCATCCATTGTTCGGTTAATAATGAAGCCGCCCATTGCCGAACGGAGAGATGTTTGGCAGGAGCCACTTAAATTGCTAGGATTTATTCCTGGGTCTTGTTAAGATTCCCCAATTGTTATTCTCATTAAGGCGTACCTCCAGGTCATAGTATTTTCTTCAACTTGTTGGTGAAGAAAGCCGCATGTGGGAGGTACTTAGAGTGTGGGAGGGTACCACTACACTGGTTCCTACCCCTCGTTTGGACCGTTTGGTTTCCTATACCGTCATCCTGTGACTGTCTATTAGCCACATGCCTGCGTTAAAAACTGTTTTAACGCCATAATACACACCTAGTATAATTATACTCTGATTATCGGTGTGATATTCAGCCCTAAACAATGGCTAACCATTGGTTTTTGGTTTTTACTCACAGTCTCCGGCCCATGGTTACGAGGCAGAGGAATCTCATGCGCTCAGTGAAGATGAAGACTGCTCACTGCCGGCATGGATAGAAAGGTCGCCCTCGGCAGAACAAAGAGATTCCGACGAGGTAGGGCGGTACGATACCGGCCCCAGCCCAGCTGACCTGGATGAGTAAGTTGCACGACTTGTTCAACAAAAGATGGAGGAGATGCTTCCTTCCAGAGTGGCGGATACAAAGAAAAAGAGATCGAAAGTCACACTTGGTTCGGACGAATCTGAGTGGGAGGACCTCTCAGAGGTTCAGGCTTCGTCTAACGACGAGTCAGAGGAGGAAGTGGTTGTGTCTGAGTGTAAACGCAAACACAAGAAAGAGCACTCATCAGAAGTGGGTGAGTACACGAGGGCCCGTGAGAAGAAGCCTCTCGTGAAGAAGAGCAAGAAGACAAAGAAAAGGAGGAAACACAAATCCTCTTCTGACTCTTCGTCAGACGCGTCTTCAAAGAGCTCTGACTCAGATACAAAGCATGCGGGGAAATAAGCGAAATCCTGTGGCAAGGAGACAAAAAAGTGCAAGGTGCAAAGGAGGAAGAAAGTCCACATAACTACGCTTATGAGGAAGATGATCCAGAGGCACTTCAACACGTTTAAACCGGCTGAAGTGATTATTAAGATGGCTGAGAAGTTCACGGAGATCAAAGGGATCCTGGAATCCGCCATTAAGGATATGGGCCCAGAAGTTAAGCTCAGCGAGGAGCGTAAAAGTTTTGAGGCGGTTCCGCATACAGTACACAAAGGGGTACTCTGGGCCTTCATGGACGTCGCGCCTATAGCCAATAGGATGATGGCCAAGAACAAGTTTTTGTCGCAGTATGACGACATGAATGGGGGGATTGCTTTGCTGATGGCTACAAGCAACTTCCTCTCATGCAGGAGGTTTGAGAACGTGTTTAAGGCGGTCTGCACTGACGCGGGCAAGGAGGTAGCCAGGTCCAAGAATATCACGGACAATGACAGGAAGGAATACACATTATTCCTTGCCCCCAAGCCCATTAAGGGGAAACCACTTGACAAAACGAAGGATTCAGCGTTCAGCTCCAGTACTTGTTTAAACAAGTGGCGACAAGTTCTAAGTGCAGCAAACACATGGAAACGGACAAGAAGAAGTCCTCAGATGCAAATCCTAACCGCTTCAAGAAGTTGAGGCAGGATTTTCGAAGGCGACGAACCATACAACGAGGAGGCTGCTTTGGGACAATTCACCTTCCAGGCTAGGGGAAGGGGCCAGAGGCAGTCGTTTGGCTGGAACGACGAAAACAGGCCCTTCAAGAAGGAGTTCAACGCCCAGAAGCCGTTCCCCCGTCCAGGGAACAAATAGAAGTGGCAATGCAAACACCAGTAAGCATATTTCAAGCTGGTAACCTCATTAACTGCCTACCGGAATGGAATAGCATTACAGATAATTTAACTATCCTTAGCCTAGCTGAAGGGGTAAGAATCCCCTTGATAGAAGAACCTATTCAAAATAGCATACCTTTCCCTTACCAACTTCGGTTCAGAACGCGAAGCGTTAGACAATCAAGTCCTTAAATTTTGTGGAAAATCTATTATAGAAACAGCACTACATGTGGCTGGGGAATTCATATCCAATATTTTCTTGCGACCCAAACCAAATGGAGATGTAAGACTAATTTTAGATCTCACATTATTTAACAAATTTGTAGAATACAAACATTAAAAAATGTTTTCCTTGGACACAGCAAGAGACTTAGTAACGCAAGGTGCCTGGCTAGCCAGTGTAGATCTTAAAGATGCATACTACATAACATGCGTACCTATCTATAAACTTGATCGGAAATATCTCAGATTTTGTTGAAATGGTGAACTTTATGAGTTCACATGTATGCCGAATGTACTGGCATTTTCAGGTTACTTAAACCAATTTTTTCCCGAGATGGCTGGGGAAGGACATATTATGTTTCCATATATTTAGGATTCATTTAGTGTTGCACAAACACAACAATGCCAGACAGCATTAGACAAATTATGTGAAACGTTTACAAAATTAGGGTTCTACATACACGAAACTAAATCAGTACTAACACCAACAAACAAGTTAAAGTTTTTGGGATTCTTTATAGAAATGACCATTTCATGAACAGAACAAAAAGTTGATAAATTTACAACAGCAAATCAATTATTAAAATTGAACAAACCAAAGATACGACAAGTCATAGTATTGATAGGAATTATGATAGCATATGCACCAGCTATTATTTATGGCAAGGCTCACATTAAATCGCTCGAGATAGATCAGAACTTGGCATTGGCACGCACAAAAGGAAACTTTGAGCAGCCCATGATGATTTCGCCAAAAGGCCAAAATGATATTATTGGGGCTTTCACACATTAACAAATTGCCCAACCCCATTAGAATGGGAGAGCCCAATACTACAGTTACAACAGACGCTTCATTAGAAGGCTGGGGGCTCATAGAGACCAACAGACAACAGGTGGTCATTGGATGGAAGATGAAATATACGATCACATTAATGTATGAGAACTTCAGAGCCATTTTTCCTAGGAATCTGTAGTCTGATTCACGGACCTAAAAATCATGTAAGAGTTTTAACAGATAAAGCTAGCATCCCTTACACGCGGTATGCGGCATGTGAATGCGGCATGCAAACGAGTTGGGTCCTTTCACCCACACCCACACCCACACATAGTGTCAGGTTTCTCTAACACTGTTCTCTATGACAAACGCAGCAGCATTCACATTCGCATGCCGCACCGATGGCTACATGGACCGATTCAGTTGCTGCATTCGCATTTGCATTCGCATTCGGAGGCATGGAAGCGCCCCCCATTCACTTAGATGCTTTTCCATTATTTGCCGCATTCGCATGCTGCATACTGCGTGTAAGGAATGTAGCCTTAACACAACAGCTATCTATGGCTTACATATGTAATATGGGAGGGACTCGTTCCAAACCATGTAATTATATGGCTAAACTCATTTGGGACTGGGCAGACAAACACAAGATATGGCTAACAGTAGCACATATTCCAGGCAGTCAAAATACTTTGGCTGAAAAGAAAAGCTGACATTTTCACAACCATTTAGAATAGTCCCTGAATCAGAGTATTTTCGACCACATTGGTCACAAATGGGGCAAACCAGAAATTGACTTATTCGCATCACACAATAACAAAAAGTTACCTAAATATGTGTCTTGGTATCCAGAGCCAGAAGCCTGGAGAGTAGACACATTCTCATTAATTTGGAATAATAAATTCTATTACATATTTCCACCATTCAGCATTATCAGTAGAGTGGCCAGGAAGATCAAGATCACTCACACGCAGTACTGATAATACCAGCATGGGAAACACAACCATGGCTAGGGGCAATAACATCAACAGCAACAGACGTTGTCAGATTCCCAAGAGAAAGGAACAACCTACAACATCAGGGACCACTAACAGTCCACAGAGATGTGTCGACAACACCCCTTTTGGCATTCCTTTTTGAAGAAAACATTTAGAGCAATATGCTTTAGACAAAATAACGAAAGAAATACTTATTTCACATGCCTGGAGGAAAGAAACGGTGAAATTATACACAACTTATTTATCCTTCAGTGCTATACTCGAGCTATTTTCAATGCCTGAGGGCTTTTTGCAATCAATTGTTTTCATAAGATCACTTATTTATTTATTTTATTGTGGTTTCGCAGTCCCCTATGACTACGTTTAGTTGTAATGCTTTTGTGGCCCAGTTAGAGTTAAATTTTTCTGGATAGATTATTTCCTATGGTAGAAAAATGTTATTCAAGTCATGGCCTAACAATAGACATTATCAATGAAGGAACTACGAGTTAAGTTAGCAGTTCTATTACTGCTAGTGACGGGACACAGTCCAAACGATTGTAGCACTCTAACTGGATGGACCAGAAATAGATAAGGATGCGGCAGCATTCGATTTAGAGACATTACTAAGGTCAAATCGCACAGTACATGTAAATAATTTTCCGGAAGATAAACAGATATGTGTAGTTTCAGCCATTAGGGCGTATATATCAAAGTGATGCGGAATTAGGAATTCCAGACAGCTACTAATCAGCTTTATTAAACCGCATAAAGCTATCTTGAGAGACACACTCGCAAGATGGACCATCAAGGTGCTTAAACAGGCAGGAGTCAATACTGGACGCTATGCATCCCACTCAATGCGTGGAGCCATCGTTTCCAAGGCAAGACAATTAGGAATCTTGGTAAAGAGAATCCTTGCACACGCTGGGTGGAAGACGGCGTGATCGTTTGCAAAACATTACAACAAACGACTAGAAAAGCCAAGTGGCCTGGCGACCAACTAAAAACAGGTGCTCACCAACTAAAAACAGGTGAGAAACAAAATTAATATTTTGCACTAACAACATAATATGGTTACAACATTAAGATATAAAAGGATAAAAAATGAGATTACATAAAATTCTCCCTGGGCTACGAGTAGGCAGAGGCGTAGTAAAGAGGTAAAATAGTATAGTTATATGAATCTTACCTGGGTACAGATGATGGATAACTGGTGTTTTCCCAAGGTACTAGCCTCGGCTAGTCGTGGGTCAGGGCCCGCCCACCCTACCCTACCATGACTATCACGTTTCGTTAGAACGAAAACACAATAGTATCCATAAATAGTTAAGATAATTTTTTATCCTATAAAGTATGTAAAAGATTGCTGTACCCGGATGTGCTTCCTTCTCTCTGACCCATGACTATCCCAGGCTAGTACCTCGGGAAAACACCAGTATTCATTATCGGTATAACTATAATATATAGTGTGTATAACTATACAGTATAACTATACTATATAGTGTGTGTATGATGTGTAACGCATCACGCGAGTATAAAGGCGCGGAAGGGAATTTTTATGATTATTATTATTTTGTATATTGCCACCTCGTTTCTATGCTCGTGACCACCAGCGCTCAACCTTATCGTGCGTGCCAAACCGCCACTCCCACCGGAGTTGAGCAGTGTCACTTTAATAGAAATCCCACTTCAGCTATGTTCTAGATATTTTTTGTTGTAGTTTAAACTGTCGCACACACCGGACGCGGTGGCCGAATTGGTACAGTGTAAGCTTCCCATGTGGAAGGTCGGGAGTTTGAATCTCAGCTGAGTCAAACTAATGACGTACAAAAATGATGCTTTTCACGACCTGGCCTGGCGCTCGACATTACTAGGATCGGCAAATACTGGTTAGCACAGCGCCAGGATAATGTGACCGAGTGGGAAACTAGGTTGTGGTGCCAGCGGCCTCGCTCTCAGTGTAGCAGCACTATTAAGTCGCCATGAGTGCACAATGTCACAAGTTGGTAGCCGTCCTGATATGACCCTAGATGTTGCCAGGACGCGAAACTCTTAACAAAACTATCAAAAACTGTCCCACCAAGGACGTCTCATTTACAGCTAGCACGAATCGGCACTAAAATGCTTGTGCAATGTATCTTTTTTTAATTTGTTACCAGATCCGATTATGTCATTACAATGAAACTTACTTAAAAAAAAAAAAGACACATTGATTGATTGCATCATGATTGATTGATGCATATTCTACCCGGTTAGAGGGGTCGTCCACTTCTGTCCGTACTGGAGTTAAAAGTTCAGTCCTACTACAACGCAATTCCGCCCCTTCTAGGTTCTCTGTTCTCTGCTGTGACCGGGTGTAGTGACCGGGCCACATCTGTCTGTCCACACCGGCCCCGGGAGCCGCGTCCGGGGCGCCGGGATCCGGTGTCTCTGTGAGCCGGTGTCGCAGTTTCAGCGCCCGGTCAGTTTCAACGGCCCGTATAGACTCAAACTCAAGGCATTGTCAATGGTCGTGAGCAATCTTCATACAGAAAATACAGCAAAAGTGAAATATCTCTAAAACTACACCACCTATTAACAAATCACTTGGTACACATATAGAAAACATCTGTACCAAAAAGACTGTATTAAATTGATAAGGTTATGAATAAAACTAAGGTTTTGCACTGCGCGTACCGTCAAACTCAAGGCATTGTCAATGGTCGCTAGCAATCTTCATACAGAAAATACAGGAAAAGTGATATATCTCTAAAAGCACACCACCTAGAAACAAATCGCTTTGTACACTTGTAGAAAACATCTTTACCAAAAACATTATATTAAATTTATAAGGTTAGTGACGATGATGTTAGATTTTGACGCATGCGCATGAAACTGACCGGGCACTGTTTCCGCTGGTGTCGCAGTTTCCGCCATCCGCCAGTTTCCGCGGTATGCATCGCTTCTGAGCATGCGTCAAAATTGAACAGCATCGTCACTAACCTTATAAATTTAATATAATGTTTTTGGTAAAGATGTTTTCTATATGTGTACCAAGCAATTTGTTTCTAGGTGGTGTGGTTTTAGAGATATATCACTTTTTCTGTATTTTCTGTATGAAGATTGCTCATGACCATTGACAATGCCTTGAGTTTGACGGTACGCACAGTGCAAAACATTAGTTTTATTCAAAATTAATAGAAATCAAGAACCCTAACCATATAAATTTAATATAATCTTTTTGGTATAGATTTTTCTATATGTGTACCAAGTGATTTGTTTCTAAGTGGTATGGTTTTAGAGATAGTTTACTTTTTCTGTATGAAGATTGCTCATGGCCATTGACAATGCATTTGAGTGTAGGCGTACTGCAGAAACTGGTTGATGGCGGAAACTGCGACACTGGGGCTGGGGTGCCGGTGTAGCAGGAAATCGCAAACCCCTGGACATCGCAGATCCCGGGGTTTGAGATTTCCTAGGAAAGGTTGCCTGGTCCCCTGGCCTTTATTCACGTCAGCGTCATGTAGGATAATGATACAGATAGTTGTACTGGCTTTTCTTAATGATATAGTCTAGTTCTTTGACAAAAATTGACCTGTTCCCTATCCTCTGTTGTGACTGATCGCGGTGAATATAGACCTTGCTGTGACAGGCATAAAATTAAAAATAATCAATTAATCCATCTTGTGAAGGATCCCCCTTATATACAAATAAATGTGGCTTAATCATGCTTACATAAATACAATTTTTACAATAGACCAGTTCGCAATTCCAGCGTCACGGTGCATTATAGGAATTTTAAAAGCAAAACAAATCTGCACAAAGCACATGTGCTTGCTTTAAGACTGCAAAACATGGGGGGGCTTTGCGATGTCCATTGGGGGGGTGGGGGGGGGGGGAATATGTGATTTCCTGCTACACCGGGACCGGAGTCCTAAGTGCGGGGCCCGGTCGTCCCGTCCTCGTGACCGATGCACACCGTGACCGATGCATACCGCAGCCCAGCTCTTACCCCCCTGCCCCGCCCCCCGCCCCCGCAGGCCCCGATGGCAGTTAGTCCGGGCCGGTAAATCTGTCCGCTGTATACACAACACAGCCCGTCCTAATGGTCGTCTTTACACGTGTCGCCATAAAGTCTGTCCGGCCGCCCGTCAAAGCTCGCCGGCCGGGACGCGCCTTACTCACAGTCACAGTGGTTGTTGGAGGTGGTGGGCATGTTTTGTTGCTAACAGTGTTGCAGAGATATAGTGGGCTGTGTGGTTACGGATAGTGGTGGACTGTGTTGTTACTGACAGTGGTGGTGAGATGTGAACTGTGTGGTTATTGACAGTGGTGTTGAGATGTAGTGGGCTGTGTTGTTACTGACAGTGGTGGTGAGATGTGAACTGTGTGGTTATTGACAGTGGTGGTGAGATGTGAACTGTGTGGTTACTGACAGTGGTGGTGAGATGTGAAACTGTGTGGTTATTGACAGTGGTGTTGAGACATGGTGGGCTGTGTGGATATTGACAGTGGTGGTGAGATGTGAACTGTGTGGTTACTTACAGTGGTGGTGAGATGTGGTTACTTCCAGTGGTAGTAAAACGTCGCAAGTTGTGAGATTTATCCGACTACAGCAGACTATGTGGTCACTTACAGCGGACTTGAGACATACTCATACTCATAGCTGTGTGGTTACTCAGCAATGGGTTGTGTGCTTACTCAGAGTCAGAGTAGAGCTGTAGCATGCCGGATTGTGTTACAGTGGTGTTGTAACACTAACAGGCCAGGTTACTTGCATGTTACAGCGGTAGTCTTAAGTATTAGTAGTGCGGGTTACTAGGTTGACTACATTACTCACATTGTAGGCTTGCAGCGCCAATGATTGTTACTCACAGTGGTGTTGTGACGTGCTGTGTTGTGCGGGTTACTTCTACTAGCAATAGTTACTACATTGCAGATCCTCATTACTTGAGGGAGTGGTGTGAGGTACCAATCTACATTGCTCAGTGGTGACGTCACACACTTTACTGCATTACTCACATTACAGAATGCCTCACCGGTCCCATTACTTACAGTAGTGGTATTACATCGGTCTGCATTATTTAGTGGTTTAATGCACTCAGTTTGCATTACTCACACTGCAGACCTTCCTTATCGGTCCTCATTACTCACAATAGTGGTATTACATCAGTCTAGTAGTGTATTACATCAGTCTGCATTACTCACATTGCAGATATGCCTCATTGGCCCTTATTACTCACAGTAGTGTATTACATCAGTCTGCATTACTCACATTGCAGACATGCCTTACCAGCCCTCATTACTCACAGTAGTGGTTTTACCTTGGTCAGCATTACTCAAATTATAGAATGCCCTGTTGGCCCTCATTACTCACAGTAGTGGTATTACATCAATCTGCATTACTCACATTGCAGCCATGCCTTACCAGTCCTCATTAATCACAGTAGTGCTATTACACCAGTCTGCATTAATCACATTGCAGAATGCCTTACTGGTCCTCATTACTCAGAGTAGTGATATTACATCGGTCTGCATTACTCACAGTGGTTTAATGCACTGTAATGCCTTACTCACATTGCAGGCATGCCTTGCTGCTCGTCATTACTCACAGTGGGGTGGCGTACCGGTCCGCTGTTAGTGTTACCAAAGAACGAGCGTCCCAGACATGAGCGGGTTGAGCCAGGCCGGTTCGCACGTAGAGGATTGCGAGCAGGTGTTGTTTTCCCGTCCGCAGCCCGGCCTTCCCCGCCTGCCCTCCCGGGGAGGCCGCTGACAGCTCTTGGCGGTGGGAGGTCAGCTGTGCGCCGGGGCCGGGCTGGGCTGGGGCCGGTACGCCGCCACACACACATACACACGGTGTGGTGTGTTGGGTGTCTGATGGCCGGGCGGTGGTTGGCGCAGTACACTCGCTCCACCACGGTGGCGCTCTCCCCCTGGCACCGGGCCTCGGGCCTCCCTCCCCCCGGTAACCCTACACGCCAATAGGCCGCTCGATCCCCGCCCGCAGCCACGCGCGCCTCCTTCCTCCCCGCTTCCCCAGCGACACCGCCCGACACAAAGGAACCGCCGTCAGACTAGGTTTACTGCGTGAGGTGCGGGGGATGGAGGTGGGGGTGGGGGGCTTACTGACTTGCGACAGGTTCCGTTTCCAGACCCCAATCAAGTTAGGCGTTTTCTTTATGTAATTCATATCCCATTACTGATGGACCACATTGCTGATGCCGAGATCTAGGCCCACATTCGATTTTGAGCCTAGAAACACAATTCTGGATCCAAGATTTATAGGGTTCTATCCCTGATCTGTCCACCTCCTACATCGAAAATTGGCTAGTATTCTTAATATTATTTACATAATTTCTTTTCACCGTTCCCTCAAATTACACAACCTTTCAACAGTAAATCTTACTAAAGCAAAGCATATTTTAGTCATCATCTAGACGTGTTTGTGATTAACAATAACTTAGTTCTCGCTTAGCACTCATGGCCATAAATGAATTGACTGCTCTGTAGTTATGACGTCACACAGTTCGAGGAAAAGAATATACATTACTGCATGACAATGTTTAAATGTACATAATATATCGTCTGTGGCCTGTTATTTTGTGAAGTTTCCTTATTTGAGCATCTGGTACCTCGTGATGTTATGAGCGGACTTGAATAGGTACCATTTTGTTTTATTGTATCAGAATCATTGAAATTTCATCTTGTGATACATATCTTGTACTAAACATCGTGTAATAAATATATTCGGCCTGAAACAAGTGAATTCCAAAGTACTTTAGAAAATCCTTAAAGATCTTGACCGTATACTATATATAGCCCTTTTCTGTATTTATTGATTCATGCGTCAATACGTGTTTTAATTTTATTCAATAGAGAAACATTACCCAACTGTATTATAAGTATTTCGTGGCTTACATCAGGCAAAGCTGGAAATAACCAGTAATGATCTCAGTATTAATTGAAACCCTAAAAAACGCCCCGAAAATTGTTGGTCTCAAAGATATCCAAACCATGCATAGACATATTGGATCATGACAATGAATTAATTGGTTTTGTCAGATCATATCAGGACGGCTACCGACTTGTGATAGTGCATACTCATGGCGACTTTATAGTGCTGCCCCACTGGGAGACCAGGCTGCCAGCACCATGACCTGATATCCTACTCAGCCACATTATCCTGACACTGAGCCAACCAGTTCTTGCCCCATCCTAGTAATGCCGAGCGCCTGGCTAGGAAGCGACAAGTACAAAGTTTTAAGTCATTGGTTTGACTCGACATGGGTTCGAATCCCACAATCTATCAAATCATGACAATAAGTAAATCTGTTGTGCATGGTCGGCTCCATCACTGGTACACCTGGAATGTCCCCATACTGAATACCCAGTCATCACAGCATCCTATATCGGGCAAAAACTGCTTAATACACAGCTATGAGGTAACCCCTGCGTGTGTTGACCCTCGGGCTCTAGGTAACCCAAATGGCAGCCGAGTACTTTCCGCTGACCGAACACTGTGACCTACTTTTCTGCATGGGCCGGCCCGAACGCCAGACAGGATCCTTCAACACAGACCAGCTGTGTTCCCTCCCGTCTCCGGAAAGCACAACCGCTTTTATGACCTACCCCAAGGCCATCTAAACAAATATCAACACTGAAATGTGTGCTCTCCACATCCTAAAACTTCACCATCTAGCGAAGGATAGCCATAGCCCTTGCCTGTGCTATCGAGGCGTGGGAAATATGTATGTATGCCTGACTTTGGTGTACATGATCCTTAGCTGGGCATGACGTATGACGTCATGTCTCATGTCAACTCATCAGTGTCCTTCAGAAAGAAGCCTGCCAAAACCCAGTCGGGTCCTGATATAACCTTAGACGTTGCCAAGACATAAAACTCCAACAACCAACCAAACTCGGTCTTAGGGACTTAAACCCCACATTGTGGTTATGAAATTTGATTACTTATTTTTTATAAACCTTAGAAGTTTTAATCTGGCGAGCGTTCAAGTGCAGTTAGATAAATATTAGATAGCTGCTTTGTATACTGGACAGAACATTAAAAAGTTAATGTTTTGATTGGACTCCCCATCACGATGAAGAATGAATACAACCCAGCATGAATCTTCTTAGGCGCATTCTTAAGGGGGTTAAGTAACACTGTTTGTCGTTAAATAAATAGGGATTAAATGAAAGTGACACATTGTCGTTAAATAAGTCAGGAATTAGACCAATCGTTGGTCAATAATTGAAGTGTTAAATCAAACCAGTATTATTTTAGTGAAATAACCAAGCTAACACACTCTTTTTAAATAAATCACTACTTGATATTCGGGTACTTGTGTGTATGTATAAATATATATATCTAACTAAGTAATTCAGATTCATGTTGAGAGATATCAGTTGCCATGGCAACAGAAATGCTGCTTAACCACATGTGCAATATCCTTAATTGAGAAAACCGACAATATATCAACAGGATTTACTTTTGGTGCTAAAGCAGGTGAGGAATTTCATAATAGTTTGTATTTAATCAATATGACGCGACATGGTTTCTGTCACAATCTTATACCTCAACCATGGCTTCGTGAGAAATGAAGAATGCCTATTGTTTACTAGATAAAGGATTCACCCGGTACTTGTAGTACACGGGTGAAGGACAACGTAGTCTAAATACTGGCGAAAATAGGATTAGTATGGAACATGAACTAGAAACTGTGGATCCAGTATCAAATGGCTACTTATATCGGCACAGATTTGGTGAAATGGGAGAGAATGCAAAAAGACAAGATGGCGGCCACAGAACACTGTCGATTTCACTTTTAAATCTTATTAAACTAGATATTATATTATATTTTTCAACTGAAAGGTAGCGGGCTACCAATAAGATATATGTAAAGAATAATTGTTGCTTCTTAGATTGTAAAATTAGGCTCTCAATTCTTTGACCCACATTTTCGACAACTTTTACATAGGGTTGGTTTACACCCCTACTGCAGCAGTACGGGGTGAATCTTGTATCTAATTGTCTACATGCTCATAATGCTCGCTGGACAATGAAGGACACCCGGTTGACATACCCATAATGCCCACCGGACATCTTCCTAGGGAAACAATTATCAGCAGCGTGAATATTCACAATATTTTGTCAGCCCCAGGGATTTGTTAAAGAGCCTCTGACCCACTTGTTTGCGGGTGTTCCTGATAGCAGATGGTTCGGGTAAATACCCTAACGATCTGCTATCCGGACATTTCTGGTTGACATAACCGCCGAACATGTTGCAAACTTGCTTTTGCTTTTTCAAAGAAAGATAAGAAAATAATAAACAAAGAAAAAAATATTTTAAAAAAAAGTAGAAATGGTGGCTGTGTAATGTTAGCTGTTTGCATACTGGGTACAACGGACTGCTTGTACAGGTAGGTGTGATAGCCTTTTGTGATGTATGGGTAGCTTGTATTGATAAGATTCTTTGTTATGGGCCAGGAGAGTGGCCCTGTGTTGGAACCTACCCTCTCGCCTTATAGCTTGTCACATACCCACTCGCCCTTTTCTTGTAGGTGATGATTATCCCTGTATTAGACCTGTCCATACCTACTCCCTCCATAACCGTGTATTATAACAGTTGTACTCTACACCCTTTGGGTGATATGCTACTTCCGCTATAACAAAAAAAAAAGTTTTAATCTATAGTTAGCTGTTGTTAGAGAGTGTCTATAACAGCCCGATTAGCTCTTGTTAGTGTTACTTCTGCTATCCAAAAATAAATATAGTCAGTGTCTATAACAGCCCCCCCCCCCCATATGTTATAATCTATAGCTAGCCGTTGTTAGTCTCTTTCCTGATCATCTATACCATCGGTTACAATATGTACCCTTTCCCCTATATTATGAATTTATATTCTATGTCTGCTGTCCGCTCTGTCTTATACAGTTTATATTCTTTCTGCTGTCTTATGCAGTTATTTCCGCCGTGTTATACAGTTTATAATTATATTCTCCGCTATCTCATATAGTTTATAATTATATTGTCTGTCATCTTATATAGCTTATAATTATATTGTCTGTTGTCTTACCGAGTTTAACTCTGCCGTCTTATGCAGTTTATACACTGTTTTTGTGTGTGTGTTTTTTTTATAGTTTATAAGCGAAATTCTCTTATACGGTTTATGCATTCTGCTGTCTTATACAATTTATACTCCAATCTATCTTATACAGTTTATTAAACTTTATATTCTTCCCTCTTACATGTAGTTTATACTCCCTCTTATACAGTTCATATTCTTCCCTCTTACATGTAGTTTATACTCGGTCTTATACAGTTCATATTCTCTCATGTCTCATACAGTATATGCCCGCCCCAAGGAAATACAGTATATGCCCGCCCCAGATCTCCTTATCTAACAGTATAAGGAAGGGTTCACCTGACCACCTCCACAATGCCGGACAAGTCTCCCTGGCTGCCTATGTTGTAAATACAATTCCTCTTGCCCATATTATTTTGTAACCCATTCTACAACCAAAAATATGCTCTTAAAATGCTATAATCGTTACTGTATTGTATCGTCTGGATGACTGTTAATATTTGGTGAACTTTGCCCTGGTGCCTTGGTAATATGCGACTAGCGTATGGATAATATCTCCTGCAAGGGACTAAATGCGGTGAACTAGTGCAAATAGCACGCTTTAGCTGATCCATATTCTCACACCGAAGTCGATCCTGGATGCACAATTCGTTACCCTGGTGTATTTGTGGCACGCCAAGAATGGTTGGTTGGTTTTGGAATTTTCCATCCTGGCAACATCTAAGGTCATATCAGGATGGGTATTGACTTGTGACAGTGCACACTCATGGTGACTGTATAGTGCTGCCCCACTGGGAAATCAGGCCACCAGCATCATGACCTGATATCCCACTCAGTCAAATTATCCTGACACTGAGCTAACCAGTCCTTGCCCTATCCTATTAATGCTGAGCATGAGGCTAGGAAGCGACAAGTATCAATTTTATAAGTCATCGGTTTGACTCAACCAGGAACCGAACTCCCGATCTCCCGCACGTGATGCCCATGCGCTAACAATTCAGCAACCGCGTCTGGTAGGCACGCAAAGAAAGTGCACATGCCACCGAAGCACACGAGCACATATTTAGAAGTGCCTATGTACAATATTGTAGTGTTGTATGATATCAGGGATGAAAGATTTCCGCGATTTAAACAAATATATTTAGGGATCAACGTTAAACAAAATACCTTGGATTCGAAGGAATCAGGATGTATATGACAGACAACAGTTGGGGAGCTCGAATCCCGTTCTTATATGACCATATATCGTGCTAGAACATAAAACCCGAGCAAGAATGAGTTTGGTATGGGCGATAACATAGGCACAACGAGGATAGTTGAAACCGGACTTCCAGCATTTTTCAACAATTCCCTAACACTTAGTAACAGTGATAATCATATGGGGAAATCCGTGCTTTCGTGGATATTCGCCGTTGATGTAATAATCTCAGGTTGATTTCTGCATTTTTTGCTGTAGACCACTATCATCCCTGATATGTATATTTATGAATCTGCTTAAAGTTAAAGTTGCACAATCCGATGGTCTTGAGATTTTAGAATATTTGTTAATAACTGATGTAAATTAAGGACATAGAAATGCTGGACATTATACTTTCATAGGCTTCCCCAGTGACAGGTTCTATTAAATTAACTTAGTATTCCGTCTATGCAGCAATATATGTTAATGAGTGCACCAGTATCTAAGCTGTATATGTAGGGTCAAATCTAGGTGTTTTGGTTCAGAAAATGTGAGGAGTTCATCAAGATATGCAACTGGAGTAATATAAAGTAATATATTGAAGCGCTACATGTGTAACATTAAATATCAAAATCTATTAAGGCAGTATAACACAAATATACCGGTTTATACACGGGTGTGTGGTTAAGATACATGTGAACGTGCAGGACCTGCCACTGCAGCATATACAAAACCATTCTCGATTGATATACTCTTGGGATTTTACCCGGTCTAGTTCTATGCAGTATCTCCACGGTTTCATCTCGTGTTTTTTCTTATGATGGTGAACATTTATCTGATCAATATAATATGGAACATTGTCTGTGGACCGAATAGACTAGTGTATTAATAAATCAGTGTTAGTAAGTTTGTTATGAAAAACATTAGGTAAATGTATACCGAACTGCTGATATTAGGTATGATCAACCCGTCACTACCAGCGAGAAATGATATTCCTAGATGGGAGTGGATGATGGCTTGTTATATTTCATGATCCAACGTTAAGGTTTCTTATTTATTTTTAAATGTTGTGTGTACCGACAATCAGTTTGTTGTGGGGGGGGGGGGGCACCCCATGCCCAGATCGTGTTGTGGAGAACTAGAGATTAGACCATTAGTAATAGTATATCCTATAGAATTATTTAGTTACTAATAAATGAATATGCCTAATACTAGATAAAAGATTCACCCAGTACTGCAGTAGAGATAGGACTATGTGACTATATAGTATGTCTATGTGAATCTTTTATCTAGCCTAAACTATATCAACGTTATCAACATTTAAACACCCCCAAATTTGCTGTTTGTTGGAACAATGACTCTGCTTCTATTTACGACTCGTATTGCAAACACATTCTTTGCACACTCTGAAAATTCATCAAACGAATGGTCCTTGGCAAGCTGGAAATTAAAGAGCGTGCCGGGTGGTGCTGCGAGAGGCTGGTGGGAGCTGCTGGAGAAGGCAGGGCTGAGGCCGCCTGCAGTGCCGGGCTGTCGGCAGCTTGTTGTGCCTCCCTCCGCCTGACCTGCCCCACTTTACCCAAAGCCACACACACCGCTCCTGAGATGTGGCTTCACTCGGAAACCGCCATTCCCGTCCTTCTTTTCGTAAGACTGCAGCATTGAACTTGAATAAATACCACCGCAGTGGTAGCTATCTACCAGCCTGCTATAGGCAGGTGTAGATATACGTTAGCTATGAGCGTATTCATCAGCGTTATGTCCAATCTTTGCGCGGTGCGTTCTCGAGGCCGCCCGCCGCCACTTTGTTTATTTGTCACCGTCAACAATGGCGGCCGCTTTGATTCAGGGCGGTCCTTCCACGGCCGGGCATCGTTTCCATGGCGTATAGAAGAGAAATGCCAGCTCAGAAAACCACCCAACCTGACCAGTTTCATCTTTGTGAGATGGGCAAGAAGGGAAAATTGTTGTCATTCACGAGAACGGCGGTGTTGAGATATGAAAGGTGCGGCGAAATGTGGTCGGTCGGGAGGCGGGCAACGGACTGCCGGGTACCGGTGCGGAGCAGCGCTGGTTCGGGGCGGGTGAAACATGGCTGTGCCAAGCAGTGCGCGCCCTCCCACCAGAGGCCCGTTGAACAGTCGCTCATCCTCCCGCCAGCGACTCCCCGGTAACCAACCGGCCCTCCTCCTCATGTCAGCTTTGACAAATTCATGGCGAAAGGCGCCATAAACATCTCTGGCCTCAGCCCATCCCACCGTCGTACATTTATTCTTTATCTCGGTCAAATAGCCCCCTCGAAGCCTCCATATGCACAAGGAGGTTTGTAGGAGAAGAAGAAGGGGGGGGGGGGGGGGGGGGGGCTGCCTGTGTGCTGAACACGTTCAGCTTTGATCAGCCTCAACACAACACACACCCTGTTTTGTGACTAGCCTACCCGCCTGCATTTCTCCCCAAACCTAGCCGACACCCAAAACGCATTTAGAAATCCGCATTAAAGGCGACTTAAGACTGTAGATAAATTCCAACATTTTAATATATAAACTGTTAACTTGTTTTCGCATATTTGTGAAGCATGGAATTGTCCGTTTAGTAAGGCCTGCATTGTATGTTCAGCGTATGCCTATGTTCAGTAGACTAGACACTACATTGTATCGCCGGTTATACATAGCCAGAGGCCTGCCTTATAGGCAATATGGCATATCAGCAATAAAAACTCCTGTTCTCCGACAAGCAAGTGTGTTTGATGTATTTTCTACTATTCAAACCGATACATGTTACAGCATCACGACAATCAGTGTACAATGACAAATAGCCATGACCATGTGGTTTTTCTTTCTCAAGCAAGCTTACTACACAAACCTACTTTTAGGCCTAAGTCTATATTATATATACCACTGAAATGACACTGCCGTGGTGGCTGGGGTGAATGGGGTTCTACTAACCATCACCCCGTCCTGATATGACCTTCCTGATATGTTGCTAGGACGTAAAAGTCAACCAACCAACTAACTAGCAGAGGTTGTGTGTGAGTGGAGGGGGGGGGGGGGGGCGTGAATATGTCGGTCGTCGTCGGGCGGGTTGGTGAGAGGCCGGTGGTTGCGCCAGGGGGCGCCGGGAGATCGTCAAGCAGCTCCCGGGAGGCCTCCGAACGCCCAATGCCGGTGTCGATGAGATGCCGAGGTGTTTATGGTGCTAAAAGGAGCCCTGTTTATTTCATACGCAAATATTACTCATTATACCCAGCTAAACGTGACTGGTTATATTACATAAGACCCTTTCCAAGTCTTGTCGTGGCCGACTATTTTATCTATGCTGGATGAGGTGGCCTAACCTGTAGGCCTAGAGTCTATGCACAGAACATATTTAGTTGACTGAGAAACTATATTCTGTCGGGTATTGGTGCATACCGTGATCTACCCACATTTACTGATCGTTGGAAGTAAGGTTTATTTATGCAGTACGCAACCATCACATGTTTGTAATCTTGAAAACAGATCTGAAAGATCAATAGAATGCCCTACCATATAAGACGGGGCCAAGTCGACGCCCGATTCAATCATCTAATCGGATGGAACGGCATGGTGAGCGAGATAAGACTGTCGAGCCTCCGCTCACACTGGCCAGACTTGCAGACCGACTGTCTCGTCAGCCCGGCTTGTGCTGTGGTATGTGCTGTCCTGTCTGTGGGAAAGTGCATATAAAAGACCCTTTGCTGCTTATTGGAAGAGTAGCTTATTTGGTGGCAGCGAGTTTCCTCCAAAGGAATAAGTCAGAATGTTTGACGTCCAATAGCAGATGATACGAAAATCAATGTGCTGTAGAGGCGTCGTTAAATAATACAAGCTTTACTTTTGCGCCATGTGCAGTAAGTAGCACTGCTTTCAGAAGACTGCCGCCTCAGGAGTTGTGTCTAAGGAAGACCTGTGGAAACTCTATTGATTTTTGCAAGCAAATGAAACCGAAGCAGGTGTTGATATTGAATTGCAGTGGTACATAAATATAGGCGAAGAGCCCAGAGGGGATGAATCATCATGGGTTTCCCCGACTGCATGCACATTACACATACACGGTATACATTCACTGGAGCTATGCGTTATTTAAAACAGTTACAGTAGGATTCCAATCCAGTCGATTGACTGTCGCGACTGATGCACCAATAGGCATAGCTTAATTAATAACGGATTCATCAATTTGCTTTAGAAGCAGTTTTTTTCAATTCAAATCAAACACTCATTAACGTGTAGCGAAGGGGATGGGGAGTATGCTGCATTGAGCAGTGGGTGTAGAATCTACTGCTTAGGTTAAAAATAATTCAAATAATTTTCCCATACGTGACAATGAATCTGGAACTTTTGCAATTCTAGTTCTGTTTATGTATGTATGTATGTATGTAATGTATGTATGTATGTATGTATGTATGTATGTATGTATGTATGTATGTATGTATGTATGTATGTATGTATGTATGTATGTATGTATGTATGTATGCATGCATGCATGCATGTATTTATGCATCTATGTATGCATCTATGTATGCATCTATGTATGCATCTATGTATGCATCTATTTATGCATCTATGTATGCATCTATGTATGCATCTATGTATGCATGTATGTATGTATGCATCTATGTATGCATCTATGTATGCATATATGTATGTCGATTTTGAACACATCGACCCACCACCGGACGCTGACACTCTCGAGGCTATCAAGGTTATTATTGCATCCAGATTTCATGGCAACACTCAGGTGCCGCCCGTGGAGTTGTAAATGGATGACAACATGCTGGTAACAGTTTACTTTTGACCCGCTGTGATTTAATTAATATGTTGACTTCCGTGGTGCATTTAATGCAACTACCGGTCACGTAGACGAAGCAGCTTCCATCTCCTGCCACACTCTGGTAGCGCTATAGAATAGCGGCATGCGTCGGTTGATTGGTTGTTGGGAGCTTTACGTCCTGGCAACATCTAAGGTCGTATCAGGACGGGTACCGACTTGTGAAAGTGCGCACTCGTGGCAACTTTATAGTGCTACTCCACTGGGTGACCAGACTGCCAGTACCATGACCGGATATCCCACTCAATCACATTATCCTGACACTGAGCGAACCAGTCCTTGCCCTATCCTAATAGTGCCGAGTGCCTTGCTAGGAAGCCATAAGCATACATTTTTAAGTCAGTGGGTTGACTTGACAAGGGTACGAACCGGTGGGTTCGAATCCGACGATCTACCAAAACGGGAGACGGACGCTCAACTCATTTGGCCATCCCATCTAGTCTGATTCAGCCTGCGTCGGTGACGGTGTAGGTGTATGGGTGTGTGACTGTAAGTGTGGGTGAGCCTGGGTGTGGTTGGTGGGTGTGGTGGGTTGGGGGGGTGACCGGTATCTGACACACTGCAACCCGCCTTCTCCAGCCCACTGACCGCTGGTCCCGGCGGCTTCGTACAGGCGTCACTGACGACGTGTGTCCGTTGTGACAAACGCGGGCGGGGAGCGTGTCGATGGGGCCTGGCGGCGGGGCGGCGCTGCTGCCGCCTGGCGGGCGAGGGCTTACACTAAACACCAACACGGACGGGGGCCACCCCGAGGGGGCGGCGTTCACGCGGGACGCGCTACATCGATCCCGTCTGTGTCTGTCTGTCTGTGTGTGTGTGTGTGTTTCTGCGCATCTGCGTGTCTGTGCGTCTGCGTGTCTGTGTGTGCAGGGTTGTGTGTGTGCACGGGGAGGGGTATCGACAAGCATTGACGGCTGAATCAATCAGTGAGGGCGTCTCCATAGAGATGCACAACGGAACTGGATAGGCTGGTAGCAGCAGCGCACACAGCGACACGTCACACCTCTGTATCGACCATTTACAGACTGCCCCCACCCCCACCCCCGCCCCCACACACCCGTACCCACACATCCCATACCCACATACCCCCACACCCCACCGTCTGCACATTTATACCCCACATGTTTCACACCCTTTGTACCCTCACATCCCATCCTCCTCCTCACATCTTGCACTCTTCACACTGCATTCCCCGTTCACACTGCATTCTCACACCGATATGCAGGCAGGAAGCCTTTGGGGGATGCCAACCAAAACACCCTCCCATATTTTATAATAAAATAAAATAAAATTCAATTCAATTCAAATACAATTCACACCTTGCACAACCGTCACCCAATCTTGATCCACCTATTATCTCTTGGGACCTCACACTCCTTCCTCACCCTTATAAGTTATATCCCATTTAGCGCCACGCACGCCGTGCACACTTTTCTCACAACCGCCATGTTTCATACCCTCTCAGCCTCCACCACCACACACATAGCTGAACACAGCGCAGAACAGGCCTGCATTCCGCGCGGACCCAGGAAACAGATCGCGCGCCGTCTGCGAGGAGACAGCGGTGCGTCATTGGCGACCTTTTCTTTTTGCTGTTAATTAGTTGTCATCAAACACATTAAGCATGCGCATAGCCAGGCCACAGGCCGCTCTAACTTAAGCAAATCCCAGGGAGCCACTATTCACGATACAATAAACAAACATAAATGTATACAGTAAAACCTCTCTAACCGACCACCTCCACAGATCGACCACTCCCCTATATTGATCACTTTATTTGGGTCCCAAATGATGCCCATACAATACCATTGCAACGCCATTGTACCGATAAAAAAAACCTCCCTAAACCGACCACCTCCCTAAATGGACCATTTAAAGTCGGTCCCATGGTCGGTCAATTTAGAGAGGTTGTATTTGAAAGCTTCCATGCTAACACAGCCAAAGAGATAATTCTTCTTTCAGAAATTTCTCCTTATATCCATATTCGAATGTTAATACTTGCCATTTTCGCGTGTTTTCCGAATATGAAGTCATATACTTCAATCCTATTATATTAATCAATAGAAAATAATGAAGGGATCGGTAGCTTTCTCATTTTAGTCACATTTGTTCCCTTTCTGTGTTTGTGTGTCAGCCTGGATATGCTATTTATTTATTTCTATTTCTATTTGTTAGATCCAACTCCATAGCGAAATGCAAAGTCGGAGAATTCTTCTTGTGCTAGTCCACCTTGGCACGAGCTCCCCCTGAGCCGCTGTCTGTTTTCTCGTCCTCCCTTCTCCTTCCTCTGCTCCTCCGAGGCGTTTCCTTTTATACCCGGGTATATTTATCCCAGGCCGGGCTTCTCGGACCGTCTTATCACCGAGAGAGGCCGGCGGGGGGTGTGGGGTGGGGCCGGCGTGTCCTCCGGTCCCGCCACACTCCCCGCCCCCTCACCTCCGATCACGCGCCCACTCCGCCCCTGCTGCTCCAGCGCGGACCTCGTAGAAAGCATGCGGGCGGACCTGATAGGACGCACCCACTTATCGCGATCATTGCCATAATCCGCGCGCCTGCGCAGCGATGGTTGTTAATTAAGAAATAATGTCGGCCCGACACTTTGCTCGGGTCGGAATCAATTTGTGCCTCACCGGTTTGGGGTGTGTGTGCTGTGGTGGCGAGGGGGTGGAGGGGGGTGAGAGGGTGGGAGTGGGAGGTGAGGGGAGCCGGAGGGCAACTAGGGTGGGGAGGGGAGGCTGGCGGGTGGTAGAGGGCTGGGTTGAGCCGGTGCCACCCGCGCCGCCTGATACCGTGTCACCTGGGTTAACTCTGACCGGCTTTAGTGGCGCTGAGGCGGGCATTCGCTAACGGGAAGGTCCCGGATCCTCCCGGGGCCGAGGCTGTGCCGGCCTGTGTCCGTCCACCCGCCGGGAGTTATGCGGAGAGCCAGTTGAACTCGGGTACCAGCACTGCAGCGAGAGGCTAGAAACCGCCCCCACACATCACAACCCTTTGCCACCCATTACAACCCACACCATTCATCACATCTGTTAGTGTTACACTGTCACTCACAATCACAACCACTCACCTATGGACGCGACCAGACGGGGTGGCCGAATGAGTTGAGCATCCATCTCCCCTTTTGGTAGATCGTGGGATTCAAACCCACAGGTTTGAACCCTGGTCGAGTCAAACCAATGACTTAAAAATTGATACTTGTTGCTTTCTAGCTAGGTGCTCGGCATTATTAGGATAGGGCAAGGACTGGTTGGCTCAGTGTCAGGATAATGTGACTGAGTGGGATAGCACTTGTTAATAGCAGGTGCTGGCTGCCTGGTTTCCCATTGGGGCAGCACTATAAAGTCTTCATGAGTGTGTACTGTCACAAGTCAATACCCATCATGATATGATCTTAGATGTTGCCAGGATGTAAAATTTCAACAACCAACTAACTATACATATAGGCCTATATGCCGGTTAGGTACACCTCTCTCTTAACCTGAAATTAACCAGGTTGGCTTTACCGGGGATACTCAATTGGTCTACACACTTGTCCAAGCCGTTGATCTCAACATTTAAGAGAGTGGGTGCACTATCTAAGGACAGGACTAGGGTGAAAGGGGGTTGCAACAAACCAATATGAGATGGGATCCTCTCCCGCAAGACTACATGACACCCAAGTAGATGTACATAGTAGGCTAAGGTATCATACTCAAACTAGACAAAAATTCTGGAAAAAATACAACAAAACTAACATAAATTATTACTAAGACCCAAAACCATGAAAGACTGGCCTGAGCTGAAACAGGTAAACACCTCTGGGCAAAGGATCAGAACAAAAACATCACAGCTGTCCAACGTTGAAAACAAGCGCCCTCACCGGGGCTGATACGTTATGGACAGGGTAAATAATACCTTGTCACCCTCAAAAAAAAATCTAAGCTCACAATAAGTAGTAATTCAGTGCTGTAGCGCTCACCCTGAAGCGCCACCTAGAGTCAGACCCGCGAAGTACAAGGATGAGGACCGCCTAGCGGGAAGTCAAACCAACTCACCTTATACCTGTATATATTGTGAATATATATAACTTAAAGGTATATATGTATATATACCTTTTATTTATGATATTTCGCACATTCATTCAATCATAGATCCCATGGCAGGATCAATATCCAAGTGCTCACGCTGAATGTGGGCGAGTGAGTGGACGGAGTCAAGAGTCAGAAACCGTCGGTATTAGTCGATGCTCAACGAGAGCTGCTGCAGTGTGGACCAGTTGTGTCAAACCCGTCGTCTGGGTCTGATTGTGACGTCACAAACAGATAAATAGCCTCTATGGAATGTGGGGGGTTCTCTCGGCGTGAAGTGGAATAGAGTGGAGACTAGTCTGGAGTGGGATTCGGTCTGGGCCTATATGTATGTGTCCGGGTTAGCGGTCATAACCCTGCGTGGTGCGGATTTCCCGGGTTAGCGGCAAAAACTGCGTATGTATGTGTCGGGGTTAAACTAACTCGGCGAGCGTAAAGTCGCCTGCACTAACCCCAAGCGAAAGCAGGCTTAAAGATGGGGTTAGGCGCCGATTATGAGCAAATCTATTGAATGCGATCATATTTAACAGAATTACATACGCAATAAGTGAAATTTTATCAATTTAACCCTAAATTCGAAGCGTTATTAAGGCTACCGTCGCATTGGTGGCGATATTAATGTTTATATTTTCGAATCGACGAACATAAAGTAAACAAATCGCCGCCGCATCGACGTCGCTTTCCATACTGGTGGCGGCGGTGGTTTGTTTACTGTACGTTCGTCGATTCGAAAATATAACTATTAATATCGCCGCCAATGCGGCGGTACCCTTAATAACGCTTCGGATTTAGGGTTAAATTGATAAAATTTCACTTATTGCGTATGTAATTCTGTTAAATATGATAGGATTTAATATATTTGAGCCTAATATATGGCTACAAACGCAGAGGGATTTCCCAAATCTATAAATAGCGCATCGGTTAGCTAACCAAGCTGCGCTTTGGTCACATACATCCCACTTGACACATTTGGAACCCCGGGGTTAGATAACCCGGCACCCTGCACCCTGCTTTAACCCTGGTCCGGTTAAAAATTGGCTCATACATATGGGCACTGGTCTGCAATAGGATCTGTATGGTGGCAGTCTTGTTAAACCGGGCCACTTGCTTAGGGGGGGGGGGGGGGTCGTGACCTAGCGGTCACTGGCTGCAGGACTGCAGCATTGTTTAAAGTTGCATAGTCCGATGGTTTCGAGTTTCTGAAATTTTCTGAAATAAATACATTAGGTAGATAGTTATTATGTATCTTACTTTACCTTGAAGTAACCTTTATTTTAAGTGGCTAACTTTTGAGATATTTGAAGTGGAACCATGCAAAATTAATTTTGACAAGGTTGTCAAAACTCTGACAACTTCTGCAGTAACAGGATATATTCAATTGCCTCAGTATTCCCTTCTATGTGGTGACAAATGTTTAATAAGTGCACCAGTATCTAAGTTAGACATGTAGAATCAAATTTAGATAATTGTTTTGGTTTTTGAAAATTTGATATTTTCATCGGACTATGCAGCTTTAAACGGCGCCGTTAAAACGGCCCGTTTTTGTTGTTGTTGTTGTTGTTGTTGTTGTTGTTGTTTTACCCGGGTCTCTCTCTATATATATATACTCAGTGAGTGTATATGGAGTTTAGTTGCATTGTGACATATGGGGTAGGGTCGTTGGTAGATACAAGATTCACCCCGTACTGCTGCAGTAGCCACAGGAGGGGTGCATACCAGCCCTATGTAAAAGCTGGCGAAAAAACGGGTCGAAGAATTGAGAGCCTAATTTAACAATCTAACAAGCAACATTTATTCTTTACCTATATCTTATTATTTACCCGCTACTTTTGAGTTTAAAAATATAATATAATATCTAGTTTAATAAGATTTAAAAGTGAAATCGACGGCGTTCTGCGGCCGCCATCTTGTCTTTTTGCATTCTCGCCCAGTTCACCAACTCTGCGCCTATAGAAGTATTCATTTGATACTGGAGCCACATATGGAGCCTCACTTTCATACTGTAGCCTCACTTTCATATTAATGCTATTTTCCCCCGTATTTACATAAGGCTGGTCTTCACCCGTGTACTACAACGGGTGAATCTTTTATCTAGGTCGTTGGTGGCTATGGGAGTCGGGGAAGGCGACCCTGGTCGTTTTATACGATCGCCACCATGTGTGTGGTACATGGGAATGTCCTGGCCTGGACAAACCACCCACAAGTAGATTGCATTATTTATGCAGGGTCAGTACGAGGCCTGGAAAGTCTTGAAAAGTCTCGAACTTAATTTGCCCCATGTCAAAGCCTTGAAAAGGCTTGAAGTTAACCCATACGGAGTAATTAGTCTTGAAAAGTAAACTGACCCCAATGATCTAAATTAATGGTGATTTGAGGTTAAATCCAAATGAAAATAGTCTTTAATTCCTATCAAAACAGCCTCGAAAAGTCTTGAAATAGGCATGAATTCCATAGGTAGCTACGTTCGTTTCATTACAGACTACAAGTATTACTAGTAGTGGTAGTGGTAGTGGTAGTGGTAGTGGTACTAGTAGTACTAGTACTACTAGTACTACTAGTACTACTAGTACTACTAGTACTACTAGTACTACTAGTACTACTAGTAGTACTAGTAGTACTAGTAGTACTAGTAGTACTAGTACTACTACTCGTAGTAGTAGTACTAACTAGTATGACCACTACGACTACTAGTACTACTGGTACTAGTAGGTGACCCAGCCCACCCTGCTAGTCCTACTAGCGTGCACTCCCCCCTATCTGGGGCCGGCCCCGTCTTTATAGCTTGCCCTTTGTTCAATATTTATTACCCTATTTTATAATGGACTATTTGACAACGAGCTGTGCGGCGCACTCGCCCTTCGGCGTCGTGCATGCCATCAAGGGCGCTGAGCTAGGCCATGGGGTACATTGTTGGCGTTGTGTGTTTTTATAATATATACAGTAAAACCTCTCTAACTGACCACCTCCACAGATCGACCACTCCCCTCTATCGACCACTTTATTTGGGTCCCAAATGATCGCCCATACAATACCATTGTAACGATTTGTTAAAAAGCCTCCCTAAACCTCCCACCTCCCTAAATGGACCATTTAAAGTTGGTCCCCTGGTCAGTCGATTTAGAGAGCTCTTACTGTATGTATATTGTATTTACAGTAAAACCTCTCTTATTCGACCGACCTTGGGACCGACTTTGAGTGGTCGATTTAGGGAGGTGGTCGGTTTATGGAGTTAGAATGTGGTTACAATGGTATTGTTGGGACCCAAGTAAAGCAATCGACATAGGGGAGTGATCGATCTGTGGAGGCGGTCGGTTAGAGAGGTTTTTACTGTATTTATATATAGTAAAACCTCTCTAAATCGACCGACCTTGGGACCGATTTTAAGTGGTCCATTTAGGGAGGTGGTCGGTTTAGGGAGGTAGAATATGGTTACAATGGTATTGTTGGGACTCAAATAAAGCGATCGATATAGGGGAGGGGTGGAGCTGTGGAGGTGGTCGGTTAGAGAGGTTTTGCTGTGTATATATGTATATGTATATGTATATGTATATATATATATATAAAAAATCAGCAAGCAGCACCGCGTCTACAAGACCCACAGTCGCTTGCACCCGGCGGGCGGACAAACACGCCGTGCACACACGCATGCCGCGCACACCGTGGCGCATGCGCATGTATTTCAGATGTATTTCAGTCCCGATCTGAATGATCAAAGTTGTTCCACAGCCGGCCGCATGGGGGGTGCTTCTTCTGCATTGGGCTCTCATTCATCAACAAATCGCCGAGCTTTTTTGGCCGTCAATAATTAGTACGCATGGCTGCCACCAGGGGATCGATCTCCCGGGCGGGGTCTTGTACTGAGGGCGGGGTGGGGGGGGGGGTCTACACATTTGGTTTTGTATTTATTTAGAAACGCCTTTATTAATTAATTAGGATGCTCTATATTTCGAGACGGTGTTTGGAAATTAAGAGCTCCATTATGGGAAATGTGGGGCACTGCTAGTGCTACCAACCGAGTAACCTCCCACCCAAATACACGCATCACTGAGCCGACTAATCACAACCTCTCACGCGCCCATTTAAGGAACATTTCTGTCAGAGCGCCTACATAATCTCCTGGCCTCATACAGTACTAACCCACACCGCCCCCCGCCCATTCCCGCGCACACATCACTAAACCGCATAATCACGCCTTCCAACATGTCCATTTAGGGGACATTTCCGTCAGGAAGCCCACATATTTAGTGGCCTCGGGCAATCGGGGAGGGGGGCGGGCGGGCGTCTATGAGACAGCTGAGGTAGGTAGGCTGGAGATGTAAGACATTTAATAGCAACGATTAGGTCACTTTTTCATTAGGTCCCAACGATCAATTTTGTCTGTCACAGTGTCAGGCTTACTGGGCTGTGGTCTGTGGTACCGCAGTGAAATTTGATTTTGGTCGATGGACGGGTGGTTGGAGAAACGGGGTAAGTGGGAGCAGTGGGGTGGAGTAGGGAGGAGGGGGGGGGGGGGGGGGGGGGGTGGGGGGGGGGGGGGGGGTGGGGGGAGGCGCATACACAAGACAAAAGAGGGGCGAACCTACTTTTACTACTTGGTTAATTTTGGACGGCAGTTTGTGAACGAATTGTACCTGCTGCAAAGACATTATCACCATTCCTCCCTGCCTTTCTACCCCGCTTTCTCCCCCCTCTCTCTGCCTCTCTTCCTGTCCCTCTCCCTGCTCCTCTGCCTGTGTGCCTGTGTGCCTGTGTGCCTGTGTGCCTGTGTGCCTGTGTGCCTGTGTGCCTCTCTCCCTCCCTCCCCTCCCTTCCTTCATTCCTTCCTGCCTTCCTTCCACCAACCCCCCTTCCTTCCTTCCTTCCTTCCTTCCTTCCTTCCTTCCTTCCTTCCTTCCTTCCTTCCTTTCCTTCCTTCCTTCCTTCCTTCCTTCCTTCCTTCCTTCCGCCCGTCGGTCCTTCCTTGCTTCCCTCCTCCCTTCCTTCCCCATTCCTTCCCCCCTCCCTTCCTCCCCCTTCCTTCCTCCCTTTCTTCCTTCATCCCTTCCTCCCATTTCTCTCCCCATTCCCCCTCCACCCTCTCTCTCCCTCTTCACCCTTCCTTACCATCTCTTATCCCCTCCTACCTCGCCATCTGCTGCTGTCCTTTCCTCCCCCAGCTCCTTCAGCGCCGCCGCGCCCAGCTCTTCATCGCCCCCACCCCCACCCCACCCCCATCCGCACAATATCATCTGGTTCTAGGATCCCGCTTTCATCTGCTCGATCCGGTCCCTACCGCCATCTTGGGAGGCACCCTACCGGCGCCGATTAGTGCAAAATCTGACAAATTGATGTGGCGTTTTATGTTGTTATGAAAACACTCATTCTGGTACTTGGTTATCCATTTCCCGACGTTGAGATGAGACGGAACTATAGCGAGTTCGGGATAGATACACAACAACGCCGTGTTTGTGGAGTAACCATCTTTATCGACTGCCCGCAGTTTAACACCGCTGTTATCACCGGCAGCGGCTGTTCGTCACGAGCTGTTAACTCAGTATGCGCCGGACTTGAGGTGTGGAGGTGGGGGAAGGGGTGGAGGCGGGGGGTGGGGGGTGGGGTGGAATGGGAAGGGTAGGCGGCATGTAGAGGGGGGTGGGGGGTGGGGGGGATACCAGTATGTACATTGCCTGGAGGTTCGTGTGTGCGCGCATGATGCATTCATCTTGTATTTGGGCGTTGGTGTGTGTGTCGGTGTGCGTGTCTGTGTCGGTGTGCGTGTTAGTGCGGGTGTGGGTGTGCGTGTCTGTGTGAGTGTAGGGTGTCTGTGGGTGTGTCTGGGTGTGGGTGTCTGTGGGTGTCTGTGTGGGTGTGGACATCTGTGTGGGTGTGGATGGTCGTGTCTGTGTGGGGTGTGTGTGTGTGTGGGTGTGGGTGTATGTGTGGGTGTGGGGTGGGGTGTGCATGTGGGTGTATGTGTGGGTGTCTGTGTGGGTATGGGGTGTGCATGTCTGTGTGGGGGTGGGTGTCTGTGTGGGTGTGTGTGTCTGTGTGGGTGTGGGATGTGCTTGTCTTTGTGGTTGTGGGTGTCTGTGTGGGTGTGGGATGTGTGTGTCTTTGTGGCTTTTGGTGGCTGTGTGGGTATCTGTGTGGGTGTGCGTGTCTGTGTCTGCGTGTCTGTGCGTGTCTGTGTGGGTGTGCATGTCTGTAGGTGTGTGGGTGTCTGTATGGGTGTCTGTGTGGGTGTGGGGGTCTGTGGGTGTGTGTGTCTGTGGGTGTGCATGTCTGTGTGGGTGTGGGGTGTCTGTGGGTGTGTGTGTCTGGGTGTGGGGTGTGTGTGTCTGTGTGCATGTACCTGTCTGTGGGTGTGCGTGTCTGTGTGCATGTGGGTGTGGGGTGTGGGCGTGGGATGTGCGTGTATGTGTGGGTGTCTGTTTGTGGGGTGTGCGTGTCTGTGTGGGTGTGGGTGTGGGATGTGGCTCTGTGTGGGTGTCTGTGTGGGTGTGGGATGTGCGTGTCTGTGTGGGTGTCTGTGTGTGTCTGTGTGGGTGGTTGTGTGTGTCTGTGGGTGTGGGTGTCTGTGTGGGTGTCTGTGGGTGTGTGTCTATGTGGGGTGTGCATGTGGGCGTTTGTGTCTGTGTGGGTGTGCATGTCTGTGGGTGTGGGGTGTGTGTGGGTGTGGGGTGTGCATGTATGTGTGGGTGTGGGGTGTGCATGTATGTGGGTGGGCATGTGGGTGGGTGTGTGTGTCTGTGTGGGTGTGCATGTATGTGGGTGTGCGTGTCTGTGTGGGTGTCTATGTGGATGTGGGTGTGGGTGTCTGTGTGGATGTACGTGTGTGTGTGTGTGTGCGTCTGTGTGCGTGTCTGTATGGGTGTGCGTGTCTGTGTGGGTGTGAGTATACATTTTCCCTGCCGTGGGACACCCGTTACTCCCGCGTATTTCTTCCGTATCCGCAAGCCCCGACCCCTATGCATCCCCACCCCCACATGCACCCCCCCCCCCTCCCCGCACACACACCCTGCCTAAACGCCCAGCCATTCCCCAGGCCATAACCCTTCTCGTTTTGTACCCGAATACCCCTCCCTAGGATCAATGGAATCCTCGAGCCAGAACACGAGCCCGCGCGTCGTCTGTTTCTGCCCCCCCCCCCCCCCCCCCCCCCCGCCTACCTTCCCCGCCTCCCCTCCCCTTCCCTCCACTCCCCCCTTCCCTCCCAGCTTCCCCTCCCTTCCCTCCCTCCCCTCCCTCCCCCCTTCCCTCCCTCCCCCCTTCCCTCCCTCCCCTCTTCTCTTTCCTCTCTTCCCTCTTCCCTCCTTCCCTCCCTTCCCTCCCTTCCTCCCTTCCCTCCCTTTTCTCTTTTCCTCCCTCCCCCTCCCTCCCCTCCCCTTCCCCTCCCCTCCCCCTCCCCCTTCCCTCCCATCCACTCCCCTCCCCTCACCCTCCCCTCCCCTTCTTTCCTTCCTTCCCTCCCCCTGCATCCACCTGTGCCGTCCCTCCCACTCTTTTCCCCTCCCCCCTCCCCGCTCACTCCCCTACCTCACCACGTCTTCTCCCCCCTCTCCACGCCCCCTTACCGCCTCCGACTCCCCACCTTCCCACTTCCCCACACACATCACCCCTAAATCTCATATAAGCGCGCCTGGCGAAGGTGCTGCGGTATTTAGGAGGTGGTTCCGGATCCGGTGGCCGCTAGCACGGGTTCTACATGTGAGGAGAAACATGACGTCCGTGTTACTATAAAATCAACTCCCACACAACTTACAATTAGAAACTCGCCGTCTCTCAGGAAAACGTCACGCTCTATTCCAGTGTCCCTTCTTATTTTCCCATCCTAATGGCTTTATTCTCCACCTTATCCGCCGTTTAGTGAAAATGTCATGCGATGTTATTTAATTTTTCAATTAGACCACTGCTCATTTCAATGATTCATTAATATGGAAACATCATTTTTGATTGTTTCTTTTTTAGTAAACCGCCCCGGCATGACGCGCCACTCCCTGGCGGGAGCGACATGGGTCACGTAGGGGTCACGTGCCTGATCTCGTCACGTGACACGAAATGGCAATTGATGCACATTTCGTGCATATAGATTACGACCCCCCCCCCCACCCCACCCACACACACACACTGCCTCACCCCACCTCCTGCATCTAGCATTCTCACCCAACTTAGAACAAGAGCAAGGTGATGCTCAGTATTACCCGCCCCGACTGTCTTAAATGTTGACCCATGTATATATGACTGTTTGTTCCACCTGATTAGAAGAATAGCATCGGGTCCTTATAGATGGCAATTGCATAGAACCTGTTACCATATCAATCTATGGAGTCAGAGTTTTAGCATGCTTTTCCGAAATTAATTTAATATGTTTGCACTTCAAATATCTCAAAACTTAGTACTTCAAAATAAAAGTTACTTCAAACTGATGTAACTGTAAGGTAGATTTTAACGATCAACCTCATAATGTCATACATCTATTTCAGAAAATGACAGAAACTCAAAACTAATCGGACTTTGCAGCTTTAAAGTTGCATGGTCCGATGAAACATATTTATAAAAAAATCCAAAGCACTTTCCTACATTTGATTCTATATATCAAACTTAGGTATTGGTGCATTAACTAATGCTTTCCGGCAGCAGATACAGAATAATCAGTGAATTTATTATCCTATCCCATTGGGCACCTACTTTGAGACAGCCATTAGGCAGGGAGACCACTAGCCAATTAGGTCAATTTTCATGACCTTATTAGTCCTGCCCTCATTCCCAGTACCATATATGGCATTAGTCAGGTTCCAGACGGACAACACATTAATAGGTCATCAAGTGACCATCATGAGATGTGAATCTGGGTCACAACAAGACTTTTGACAAGCTTTGTTGAAATGAATTTGTGTTATATCAGCCAAAATTGCTTCAAAACTAGCCATCAAAATAACTACGGAATAATGAATGGTAGGTTATAATAGTCAACCTGATGTATTTATCTAAAAAAATTATGCAAAAATTCGAAAGCCATCCATGCAACTTTAAGGTGAGCTGTGGCGCTCTTGGTAGTCTTCTCGGGTGTGGTGTAGGTGCTCAGGGTTCAGGGTTACTCAGTGCTACTGCATTGATCGCTCCCTGAGTGGCTGGCATCCATACAAACTACACTGCTTTTCCAGCAGGCTTAGTTCTAACGGAGAGACTGCAGACGTTGAAGATGACCTGGATGCCTAGCACCATCCTAGGAGGGATGACTGAATGAGTTGAGCGTCCGTCTCCCGTTTTGGTAGATCGTGCGATTCGAACCCAGGGGTCTGAACCCTGGTCGAGTCAAACCAGTGACTTACAAATTGATACTTGTCGCTTCCTAGCCAGGCACTCGGCATTATTAGGATAGGGCAATGACTGGTTGGCTAATGTGACTGAGTGGGATATCAGGTCACTGGTGGCCTGGTGTCCCAGTGGGGCAGCACTATGAAGTCACCAAATGTCACAAGCCGGTACCCATCCTGATATGACCTTAGATGTTGCCAAGACATAAAACTCCAAAACCAGCCATTGTGACAGTGACTAACGTTGTTAAGAACGGACATTCCCTGGCATTTGTTGCAGTGTCTTGTAAGGTGGTAAAACTAAAAGACTAGAACGATGATCACACCTAGTCCTGAGTATATTGTTACATGCACACCAACATGATCCGCCACAACCTTTGCCTGCTACTTGCCCACAGGTTATCTTGCACTCACCTCACCGCCCTGCTACACCTGACACTCTCCTCACCTGGTCAGTAATCATCTTCTCAGGTAACCGATGGGTATTGTGTTGTGTAATGCGACGTTATGAATCGGGCCCAACCGGATGCTATAGACACTGACACCAAGTATCATATGAATACAGTCATGAAGATATAAGATCATTAAGGTAGTAGACACTGATCTCAGAGGCAAAGAGCCACATAGATATAGACACTGACACCAAGTATCATATGAATACAGTCATGAAGATATAAGATCATTAAGGTAGTAGACACTGATCTCAGAGGCAAAGAGACACATAGATATTGACACTGACACCAAGTATCATATGAATACAGTCATGAAGATATAAGATCATTAAGGTAGTAGACACTGATCTCAGAGGCAAGGAGCCACATAGATATACACACTGACACGAAGTATTGTATGGATACAGTCATGAAGATATAAGATCATTAAGGTAGTAGACACTGATCTCAGAGACAAAGAGCCACATAGATATATAGACACTGACACCAAGTATCGTATGAATACTATATACGCAGTCGTGAAGATATAAGATCAGGAAGGGGACCAGGAGGGGGTCCAGGAGGGATAGGGAAAAAAGAAAGAAAGGAAGGGAACCAGGAAGGGGACCAGGAAGGGGACCCTGAGGAATAGGGCAAGGAGAAATCAGAAAGGACCAGCAGCTGTGAAGACCAGGCAATAGGAGGACGTCTAAGGAAACACTTGCTAGAAAACGGTCCATCAGTTAATTTCCTCCTCACTCTAACTTCTAAGTGCATGGAAAAACAATTACACACTTGTCATTTTGTCACTTCATTATGCCTCACCTAATGCTCCTAATTTACAGACTTGTCATTGATGTCAATGGCTACTCACCTGTCACTTAATACTAGACTGCAGGTGCAATTATATATAAGTTATAACCAGCATACAGGTGCATGGATGTATGATGTATGTTAAAATGTTCTACAGTTCTAAGCAATATGAACAATAACATTAACAATCAAATACCCGCTTTGTAGCGCCAACAATATTAAGTTGACATTTGGCCCCGTTATTTAGGACAGGTAAGACTACTCATCATCCCGAAGGAAAACCTTGATTGTCTGTCGGAACATTTGTCTACTGTTGCGTTATGCTCATTGACAAAGGTAGCCCATAATTGGAGCATGCGCATTTGATCCCGCCCCCTATTTTAGCACACCGCTTCTGCGCTTCCGTTCCGTGTGGGAACGATGAATGTGTAAAGTTGGTTGTTGGAGTTTTACATCCTGGCATCATCCCAGGTCATGTAGGATGGGTACCGACTTGTAGCAGTGCACACTCATGGTGACTTCATAGACCACTGGCACCATGTCCTGACATCCCACTGTCACATTATCCTGATACTGAGCTAACCAGTCCTTTCTTTATCCTTATAGTGTTGAGTGCCAGGCTAGAAAGCAACAAGTGTCAATTTTAAAGTCATTGGTTTGACTCGACTGGGAACCGAACTCCCGACCTTCCACACACGAGGCACGCGCTCTACTGATTTGGCCACCGCACCAATGTGTAAAGAGTATGAGTACATGTTGACGGTAACCCCTCTTGTCCTCTTCATTTAGGATCAGTGCTGCCAATGGATTTTGTTGTGTACTCTGGCTGCAACTGCATATATTAAAGGAGATATTACTACCTCTGCCAGTAGAGGGCAAATCAGCATGTGATATAATTAATTACAGCAAAGCAATTTCCCAGTGGGGCAGCACTATGAAAGTCGCCATGAGTGTGCACTGTCACAAGTCGGGCCTCATCCTGATATGACCTTAGTTGTAGCTAGGACGTAGAACAACAACAAACAAATCCTATTCCCAATTTGATACATGGCCTGGAGCTGTTGACTAGGTAAATGACAAACACCGGTTCCCCCCCCCCCCCCCGCTACCCCCCCCCCCTTCCCCCCTCCCTCCAGCCCTTTAAACATGCAGCCATCGACCACCCCGACGACACCTGAGCGGCCATTTAACCCGGCCGGAAACAACGAAACCCGCAGGGCGGGCCCCTCTCCATGGCAACCACGGGAACGAGGCTGTGGTATTTTAAAGGGCGCGCCCTTCGATGTATTGATGCCATTTGCGTCGGGATGAGATCTGAGAAGATGAAAATGGGACGTTTTGTGGGCGGTGCGCCAGACAAAGTGGACATCGCCAACCGAGATGGTCTCTTCTAATGTGGATAGGCGCCCCCTGTCGGGAGCTGTGTGGCCAACAGCTGCTACGTACTTAAAGAGAGGCTAACAAGACCATGACAACTCGACATATCCTGAAGTATCAGTAGCAGTTAATTACCACGGGACATTTCAGCTAACGACGTCACACACCTCTGGCAAGTCCGTATTAGGCATTTTCTATGGTGTGCTGCATGCACACTGGTTCTTGGTTGGTGGTGGAAATCCTCTATAAGACCTTTTCCTCAGAGGATGTTGCACAGTGATGCTACCCAGACTAGTTCTTGCCAAGGCCACCAGAGGGTAGGTTGGTGGTGGAAATCCCTCCATGCGACCTTTTCTCACAGAACATGGTGCTCAGTGAGCTGCTACCCCCACTAGTTCTTGTCATGGCCACCAGAGGGTAGGATGGTGGTGGAAATCCCTCCATGCGACCTTTTCTCACAGAGCATGGTGCTCAGTGAGCCGCTACCCCCACTAGTTCTTGTCATGACCACCAGAGGGTATGTTGGTGGTGAAAATCCTCTATAAGACCTTTTCCACACAGCATTCTGCACAGTGATGCTACCCATACTAGTTCTTGCCATAGTAACCAGAGGGTACTTTGATGGCTGAAATCCTCTATACAGAACATGCTACACAGTGATGCTACCTAGACTAGTTCTTGCCATGACCTCCTGGGGGTTGGTTGGTGGTGGAAATCCCCAACGCGGCCTTTTCCACAGAGCATGCTGCACAGAGAAACTTATTGCTGATGGAAATCGGGTCTTACTTTCTCTCTCTCTTCAAATCTAAGAGGTTTGTGAAATAATGTAACTCACACAGGCGTTTGTGTACCAAACTGCTACTGGAAATATCGATCCGGTTCAAAAGGGTTGTGTCACTTAGAATCTAATGTAACAAACACATTCCCAGATGAATGTGGCAGTGAAGTCCACCGTGTATGTGTCGTCACTGGCATATATATACATCATTATTCATCTACAGCACTGGACCAGACGCGATGGACGAATCAGTAGAGCGCAGGCCTCCCGTGCGGAAGGGCGGGAGTTCAATTCCCAGTCGAGTCAAACAATGACATACAAAATTAATACTTGTTGCTTCCTAGCCTGGCGCTCAACATTATTAGCATAGGGCAAGGACTGGTTGGCTAGGTGTCAGGATAATGCGACTGAGTAGAATATCACTGTATTTATCAGGTCATCCCAGTGGGTCAGCACTATAAAGTCGCCATGAGTGCACACTGTCACAACTCGGTACCCATCCTGATATGACCTAAGATGTTGCCAGGGCATAAAACTCCAACAACCAACCAACATCTATGACACTGGAGGAATATACACACAATTAGCATCGAGCCAATGAGCAAATGAGGATTTGAGTTTGTATAATTGTGTGGGGGTGGGTGAGGTAACGCCCATACATAAATAAAGCCACTACATTTGGAACTGGTGCAATTCGATAAAGCAGAAAATCCACCACTTTGTCAAACTATAACACACAGGCAGCAATAATTGGACAAGTGTAATTACAAAGTTGTGTTCATGAGCACAAAGTGCTTCGTGCGATACATGATCCGAAGTTCTATCAGAAGCCGTGCACGTAAAGTGACCCGCGTGTTTATCAGCGCGCAGCCTCCCGCGCACGCACAAAGCATGGCGCGCCGACCACGGGATGGGGCTTATCACAATCGGACATGTGGGAGCAGCATGCGCGGCCCTATTGTTGTACAGGCACAGTATGAGGCCGGTCCAACCGCTATTGTTGTACATGTACAGTATGATTCTGGTCCAATCCCTATTGTTGTACAGGCACAGTATGAGCCTGGTCAGATCACTATTATAGTATTATTTTATGGGTATGGTATGGGCTGGTCCAATCCCTATTGTTCAACAGGCACAGTATGAGGCTGGTCCAATCCCTATTGTTATACAGGCACAGTATGAGGCTGGTCCAATCCCTATTGTTGTACAGGCACAGTATGAGGCCAGTCCAATCGCTATTGTTGTACATGTACAGTATGATTCTGTTTCAATCCCTAGTGTTGTAGAGGCACAGTATGAGCCTGATCAGATAACTATTATAGTATTATTTTATTATTTTATTATTTTATTATTTTATAGGTATGGTGTGGGGCTGGTCCAATCCCTATTACTGAACAGGCACAGTATGATGCTGGTCCAATCCCTATTGTTATACAGGCACAGTATGAGGCTGGTTCAATCCCTATTGTTGTACAGGCACAGTATGAGGCTGGTCCAGTCACTATTGTTGTACAGGCACTGTATGAGGCTGGTCCAATCCCTATTCTTGTACACATACAGTATGATGCTGGTCCAATCCCTATTGTTGTACATGTGTGGTATGAGGCTGGTCCAATCCCTATTCTTGTACACATACAGTATGATGCTGGTCCAATCCCTATTGTTGTACATGTGTGGTATGAGGCTTGTCCAATCGCTATTCTTGTACACATACAGTATGATGCTGGTCATGATCCCTATTGTTGTACACGTGTGCATGAGCCCGGCACATGCCCTATTGTTGTACAAATATGTTGCGAGGCCGGCGATTAGAACCAGGCCCGATAAGAGAGGACCAAACACACGATAGCGCCCAGTTTGAAGTGGAGATAGTGTGAGTTTCTTATCAAGTGTTTACAAAGGCGGAGTGCGGGCACGGGTTCAGCTTTTATCTAGTTTTGGTTTTTGTCGCCGTGGGAGGGCCAGCAAGCATCCCTGGCGACTCACACTGGGGCCGACTCACTGCGGACTGGGGCCGACTGAGGCCGACTCATTGCCGACTAGATTCGTCGTAAGCTATCCCTCTCACATTAAAGCTCTCGGCCAGTCGTACGCCATGTATTATTCACGATTGAGAATGGTCTTAAAGTTCGATAGTCCGATGGTTTTCAGTTTCTGAGATAAATATATTCAATTTATTGTTATTAGCAACAGTAATTTAGTTTAAGGTAACTTTTATTTTAAATGGCTAACTTTTGAGCTATTGAAGCGCAAACATGTCAAATTAGTTTCGGCAAGCACCATAGGCTCTGCTGGAACGGGTTCTATTAAATTACCTCAGTATTCCCATCTATGTGGCAACAAATGTTGATAAGCGCACCAGTGAAATATGTAGAGTCAAATCTATATAATTGCTTTTGTTTTGAAAATTTGATACCTCATCGGACTATGCAGATTTGACCGATCGGACAATCCCGACTGATTCATTTTAATGCATCGACAACCGGTAATGACTAGATATGTCAATTCAGTTAGATAGTGTAATAGTCTGAACTGACCTCTCATTTAATGAGCCGTATAGGCAGGTAGGGTGATTGCACCAGGAAGCCTAGGTAGTGTAATGGTTAGAATGCTAGCCCCAGAATAGCAAGAAGTGTGGGTCCGAATCCTACTCTAGGCACAGTATAACCCCGTTAAACCAAACTTGAAGGGACTCTAGAAATTTGTTTGGATTAACCGATTATTGGTTTAACCGAGCTTTGACTTTGACTTTGACTTTGACTTTGACTTGGCCTTGGCAAAAACGGGGTTGCATTATGAATGTACCATGTATGTGGACACTATGATTATTGTTTATGTATATACAGTTTAACCCCATTAAACCAACCTCGGTTAAATCGAACGATCGGTTAATCCAAACTTTTTTCAGCGACCTGGCAAAATACTACCATTTATCATATAAAAAAGTCTCAGATGACCTTAAAACCACATGAAAGTTTGGTTTAACTCTACCAGAAGTGGCCTGGGGCCGACAATTTTGTTTGGATTAACCGATACTTTGGATTAACCGACTTTGGTTTAACCAACTATTTTATATGATAAATGGTAGTATTTTGCCGGGCCGCCGAAAAAAGTTAGTATTAACCGATGGTTTGGTTTAACCGAGCTTGGTTTAACGGGGTTGTACTGTAGTAATAATAATAACAACAATAATAATCATTTCAGTACAAAAATGGGGTAGCGTCGTTTTGAAAACCCCAACCCAATTTGGTTTCCTTGCCTCCACGGATGAGGAAAGGTTGTGTCCGATCTGTTGTCGCAATACGCGCTTGTTGCTGCTTCACTCTCCATACATATCGTCTGTGTCGTCACCATGGCAAATTAACCCGGTCACTGACATTCGGAGCCCGACTGGAGAGTGATTGAGATTGATGGCCCCCACAGTTACCCCACCTCCGCCCCTAACCACCCCCCACCCCAACCCCCACGCCCCCTAACGCTGGTAGGTCCCCGCTTGGTGCATACTATGTAGTAATGGAATGGAAGCTGAAGGGAAGGACCAATCAGCGTCGAGTATCTCCGGCAGGGCTCAGTAGCAGGCCCATGTGGCTTCACTGTAGATTGACTGCCTTTGACAGAATGTGGTTGGTTGTTTTTTGGAGCTTTGACGTTCTGGCAACATCTAAGGTCCCTTATTTTCACCACATTATGTCTTCAAAACTACCGCCATACTGAATCAATTAGGAGCTTAAATAGCGGTTTAGCCTGGTATGAATAGCTCATTTCAGAGGTATGAAATAGAAAGTTTTAAGATATTTTGTTAACAATTATCAATTCTATTTGGATGTAATGACCACTTACCAGTTGATCGTTACGCAGAAACAAGAAAAGTGAGGTCAAATCCCGATTTGGCAAGTTCAATGTCCTTTTGGATACTGTCACTGGTTGCCAAAATATTGAGTCGTCGAAATCTGAATTTCTTGAAAGGTTTCATGGCATTAAACTTTTCGAAAGGGTGACTACAATCTTTGAAAATTTGCTTTCTCCTCAAAGTTTTTCTCTGTATATGAATGCCGCAATCTTCAATTTAGAGTTATCCTCACCAGGTTAGCGCTATATCTGGTAAAATGGAGAATAAAGCTAAGATTCCTTATACGCGGTATGCGGCATGCGAATGCGAATGCGAATAAAAATCGAAAGCATGTAAATGAATAGTGGTGCTTCCATGAATGCGAATGCGAATGTGAATGTGAATGTGAAAGCGAATGCGAATGCGAATGCGGCAAATGAATCGACCCATGGACCGATCGGCGCGGCATGCGAATGCAAATACTGTTGCATTTGCCAAAGAAAACAATACTGTTCCTTCACAAATATGGAGGAAAAACCCCAACAAATGTTGGGGGTTGGCATATATATCTACGCCACATATACGACATTCGCATGCCGCATTCCGCATACTGTGTATAAGGAATCTTAGCTTAAAGTTGCATAGTCCGATGGTTTTGCGTTTTGGTAATTTTTCTGAGATAGATATATTAAATTAATCGTTATAATCTACCTTATTTCAGGTTAAAGTAACTTTGATTTTGAATGGATAAGTTTTGAGATATTTGAAATTCAAACACGCAAACTTAGTTTTGGCAAGCATGCCAAATTTCTGACACCATAGGCTTCAACAGTAACAGGTTCTATCAAATTGTCTCAGTGTTCTCTTCTATGTGGAAATAAATGCTTAATATGTGCATCAATATCTAAGTTAGATATGTAGAGTCAAATCTATATAATTATTTTGGTTTTGAAAATGTGATGCTTCATCGGACTATGCAGCTTTAAGTTAACACCGGTTAGGTTGCTCGGGTAGCTCCAAACTGAAGTATGCTAGGTTATAACAATCAACCTAATTTATTTATCTACTTTTTATTTGATTTGATTTATTTTTCAACATAAACTCAAAACCATCGGACTGTGCAACGTTAAGCAACGAATATAATATACCCCCCCCCCCCCACACACACACACACACACTCCACACACAGACACGAAGCAACATTAATTTACCAACAAAACTGTTCCGGTCTTTTTTTTAAAGGGCAATAAAACCTAACACGTCTCAAGTATCTGGACGATTGACGAGATGTTTACATTTGTACGACATGTATAGCAAAGCTTCAGATCCTGCTCAGTATTGCCTGAACCTGTTCAGTATTGCCTGAACACGCACAGTGGATGTAGATAAGAGTATGTTTACCATCCATTGACAGAACCTTGCCAGTACCAGAGAGATGGATGTAGCTAAGTTTTAAGCTATATATTATATATATATATAATATACAGTTTAAAACTAGCTGTATATAATATACAGCTTAAAATTTAGCTACATCCATGGTTATATCAGGATTATATCGACTAATGAAAACCGGTAACCATGGCAATTTCATAGTATTGCCACACTTGGATACCATGCCATTCATTTAGATTATTCTAATACTAATCCACACTGTCCTTGCCCTATCTTAGTAATGTCCGGCATGAAGAAGATAACAAGTATGAATTAACAAGGAACATGGTTTGGCTCGGCCGAGGCTCGAACACACGATCTCCTGCACTGGCAATGGATGATATTGTCCTGTTGGGTCTGATATTTGGATCGGACTCGTCATTTCACAGTAGTCTGTCTACCCACCTACCAATACATACCCGTGTCAAAGCGCCTTGGTCAGTAATCAACCTCTTTACATGGTTCGCGCAGATTCTTAAAAAGTCTTAAATTGATTAGTCCATTTTCAAAGCCTTAACAAGTCTTAAATATGGTAACTTTTCTGTGAAAGGTCTTAATAAGGTCTTAAATTGGATTTGGCCACTACAATATATTTTGTAGATGTTTGACCAGCTGTCGTCACAAAGCACCAATGCCCGTGGGGCTGAAATATCCATAGATTGCATTACCTCACTCATTTCTGTTACATTTGCTACGAAGATAGGTCTTAAATTGTATGAAAATTGGTATTAAAAAGTCTTTAAAAGGCCTTAAATGTGATTGGCTGATAGGTGCAAAAATCCTGGGTTATGTTTAATAGTAATACCTAATTGTACAGGACGTGGTGGCCGAATCAGTAGAGCGCAGGCCTCCTGTGCGGGAGATCCGGAATTTGATTCCCAGTCGAGTCAAACCAATGACGTACAAAATTGGTACCTGTCGGTTCCTAGCTTGGCACTCGGCAGTAATAGGATAGGACCCCAACTGGTTAGCTCAGTGTCAGGATAATATGACTGAGTGGAATATTGGGTCATGGCGCTGGCGGCCTGATTTCCAAGTGGGACACCACTATAAAATTGCTATGAGTGTGCACTGTCACAAGTCGGTACCCATCCTGATATGACCTTAGATGTTGCCATGATGTAAAATTCAAGCAAATTCAAGCTAATTGTAGCCAACCTAGTTCCCGGTCTCCTCTTCAAGTACCTACCGTCTAGCCCCACCCAACAGCTGGACGTTAAAGTTGCATAGTCCGATGAAGCATGTAATGTTCAAAACCAAAACACTTACCTAGATTTGATTCTACATATTTATCTTAGACACTGGTACAGTTATTAAGCATTTGTTGTCACATAGAAGGGCATGGGGAGTCAATTTAATAGAATATATCACTGCATAACCCAATGGTGTCAGAGTTTTGGCGTGCTTGCCAAAAGTAATTTGGCAAGTTGTCACTTCAAATATCTCCAAAGTTGGCCATTCAAACTAAAACGTTACTTCAACCTAAAGTAAAGTAGCTTATAATGATCAATTTAATGTATTTATCTCAGAAAATGACAGAAACTCAAAGCCATCGAACTATGCAACTTTAAATATAAAAGCCAAGGCGACATTATCAAACACCGAATTTAACTGACAATGAAGCCGACTTGAAATAACGAACTTCTCTCTGGTCTAATCAGGCAAAGTGCAATGTGTCCCGTCCCCTCTCGTGACGTCACTCGGGCTTGATCAGATTTGAATTGATCTAGATGAGACAAGTAGCTCGCCGTACCCCGCGTCTTTAATCCGGGTTGGGTGCGCCCCACAAAGCTCCTCTGAATATAACGCTCTTATCGTTCTGAGCACACACTCCCACCAACGTGAGCCGACATGAGCAAGAAAGGTAGACCTATTCACCAGCGCTATTTATAGTTTGTACGTCTTGGAGCTACTTGTAGTGTGTGGACTGACGTGTTGCTTTTCCTTTGCAGGTGAGTTTCCCTGATTTCACTCCATCTGTAGGTCACGGTAGGTCACGGTAGGTTACTGTGCCTCTGAAATGTTCCTGTTTAACTGTTCCATTCAACATGTAAGTCTATGGTTGCTTACTGTGCCTCTGACATGTTCCTGTTTAACTGTTCTATTCATCATGTAAGTCTATGGTTGCGCTCTTTGTAGGCTACCTCTTTCTGCGTATACATAGCCGTCCTCATATGACCTTAGATTTAGCCAGGGCGTAAAACTCCAACAACCAATGACTCCCCTTATACAGGTCCCCAATCACCTATTCGAAGTGATTTGGTTTAGTTGTGTTTCGGAATTCAGAATCTTTCGGATTTCAGAATAAAGGTATGACAGTGTGCGATTACGGTGACTTTATAGTGCTGCCTCATTGGAAGTCAATGCCACCAGCACCATGACCTGATATCCCATTCAGTCACAGTATCCTCACACTCAGCTAACCAGTCCTTGCGCTATCCTAATAATGCCGAGCGCCAGACTGGTATGAACCAACAAGTATCAATTTTATAAGCCATTGGTTTGACTCTACCGGGAATCGAACTTCCTACCTTCCGTACGGGAAGTCTGCACTCTACCATACAGGATATGGTGTGATAATGAGACATGGGTTTGTGCATACCGAGCTCGAGCTGTTCTCCAGGCATAGGTATTGTCAGATACATGGAATGGTATATATTTTAATTCCCGTTAGCTTTTGTGTTCTGATTACTGAGCATGCGCGACCCACCACAGCGCCGCCTATCGGGCTGTTTCCGGTTCTGTTTATTTAGTGTGTTTTCAAAGGCAATGCAAAGGTGCAATGGTAGCATATTTAAAGTTGCATGGTCTGATGAAATATTTATTTTTCAAAACAAAAACATGTATCTTAATTTGATTATATATATCCACCTTAGATATTGGTGCATTAACAAGTGATTTGGGACAGCATATATAGAATAATCAATGAATTTACTACCTCATCCTACTTTGAGAAACCCATCACACAAGGAAGCCATTAATCAATTAGGTCAATCTTATGGCCTCAGTAGCCTTGACCCTCATTCCAAGTACCTAGTCAGGTTCCAGGATGTCCAGTAGTAGTATTGCTGGCACCATATCCTGGGTTGCATGGAATTTTGTATTAAATAATTGCTACAGATCTGAATAAGAGTGATGTAATAATTATGTATATTATTATTATCCGGGATTGATCACATGCCAAGAAACAAATGATGGCCCAAAGGTGCCATCGGTAGAAAAAAAGGTACCCAGGCTATATTTTTATTTAGGTCATTCCACATCACGTGGTCATTGCGAGATGTCAATACTGGTCATAGCGAGAGGACTTTGGAAAGCTTGTCTAAAGTATTTTGCGTTCTTTCAGCTCAAATTGCTTCAAAACTAGTCATTTTTCATCAAATCGACTCCTGACTAATAATTAGTAGCTCATAACGATCAATTTGATATATTTATCTAAAAAATAAGACAAAAATTCAAGCGCCATCGGACCATGCAACTTTAAGGGATGGATGAGTGGATGGGTCATGACAACTTTACCCGTGCTGAGGCGTGGTGCGGCCGGGTAGATGTGGTGCAAATGTGGGGTCACAGAAAGCACAGCGGCGGCATACAAGTAGACACAAACAGCACACGGGTGGCACACAAGTAGACACAGACAGCACACCAGCGGCACACAAGTAGACACAGACAGCACACCGGCGGCACACAAGTAGACACAGACAACACATGGGTGGTACACAAGTAGATACAGTACACAAGTAGACACAGACAGCACATGGACAGCACACAAGTAGACACACATACATCACACAGGCGGCACACAATTGCACACAAGTAGACACAGACAGCACACATGCAGCACACAAGTAGACACAGACAGCACACGGGTGGCACACAAGTAGACACAGACAGCACACGGGTGGCACACAAGTAGACACAGACAACACATGGGTGGTACACAAGTAGACACAGTACACAAGTAGACACAGACAGCACATGGACAGCACACAAGTAGACACACAGACAGTACACAGGCGGCACACAATTGCACACAAGTAGACACAGACAGCACACAGGCGGCACACAAGTAGACACAGACAGCACACGGGTGGCACACAAGTATACACAGACAGCACACGGGTGGCACACAAGTAGACACACAGACGGCACATGGGTGGCATACAAGTAGACACACCGACAGCACACAGGCGGCACACAAGTAGACATGGGCAGCACACAAGTAGACACACATACATCACACAGGTGGCACACAAGTATCCACAGACAGCATATGGGCGACACACAAGTAGACACAGACAGCACACAGGTGGCACACAAGTAGGCACACAGACAACACATGGGCGGCACACAAGTAGACACACAGACAGCACATGGGTGGCACACAAGTAGACTCACAGACAGCACACGAGCGGCACACAAGTAGACACACTGACAGCACATGGGCAGCACACAAGTAGGCACACAGACAGCACACAGGCGGCACACAGATGAGCACACATACATACACAGGCATCGCAGGGGCAGCACACAAGTAGACACAGCACACGGGCAGCACACACCCAGACACAGACAGACATACAGACAGACACACACAGACACACATACAGGCACACACACACAGACACACACATAGACACACATACAGGCACACGGACAGGCACACATAATCACACGGGCGGCACACAAGTAGACACATACAGCACATGGGCAGCACACGCACAGACAGACACAGACAGACACACAGACAGGCACACAGAATCACACGGGCGGCACACAAGTAGACACAGACAGAACACACACTCACAAACACACAGGCAGTCACACATATGAGGACACAGATGGGCATGCGGACATACACAGACATAAACATAGACAGACACAGACATAAACACAGATAGACACAGACATATACACACAGACATACACACAGACATACACACAGACATACACACAGGCATAAACACAGACACAGACATATACACAGGACCAGACGGGATGGCTGAATGAGTTGAGCGGCCCTCTCCTGTTTTAGGAGATCGGGGGATCCGAACCCATGGGTTCGTGGGTTCAAATCCTGGTCGAGTCAAACCAGGCTTAACAATTTATACTTGTCGCTTCCTAGCCTGGTGCAACAATTTATACTTGTCGCTTCCTAGCCTGGTACTCGCCATTATTAGGATAGGGCAAGGACTAGTTGGCTCAGTGTCCGGATAATGTGACTGAGTGGTCATGGTGCTGGTGGCCTGGTCTCCCAGTGAAGCAGCACTATAAGGTCACCATGAGTGTGCAGTCACAAGTCGGTACCCGTCCTGATGACCTTAGATGTTGATAGGACGTAACCCCCCCAAAACAACATATACACAGACATACACACGGACATACACACAGACATACACACAGACATACACACAGACATACACACAGACATACACACATACATACACACATACAGACACAAAGACAGACACACAGACAGACACACTGACAGACACACAGACATACACACAGGCGACACACAGATAGGCACACAGACAACACCCAGACGGGGACACAGATATACACCAACAGTCTCTATACGAATGTATCAATACAAACACACACACACAAATTCAGTAAAACAGTAACTATATGATTATGAACACATGAACACCATCACTATATAAAGACCCTCACTAAGCATACATTCACTAAGCAAACACACACACACACAGCCACTGTATGGACAAACATTCACTATACGAACACCCCAACACAGTTATTATATATGAACACACGAATACAGTCACCACGCAAACACACCAATTCACCTTACAGTCACAACCGACACACAAACACGGTAAAAAAAACACCCACACACAAAACACCCTCCACATCTTCAGCCACTGCACGCACACCCCAACACAGTTACTATATTGTATATGAACACACAAATACAGTCACCACGCAAACATACCAATTAACCATACAGTCACAACCGACACACGAACACGGTAAAAAAAAACACCCACACACAAAAAAACCTCCACATCTTCAGCCACTGCACGCACACCCCACACAATAACAACATCCATACGCCAAACCCCCACCACGGCGCGTACACATACAGATGTCGGTCGGAGTAGATCGCAGTGTGTGCGTTGGTTTGTCTGCGGTAAGGCCGTGGTGAGAATTGTGCCACGCACATTGTGTATCAATCACGTGCTCGCTTTCCCCGTTCTGACATGCGCGTAGCAGGATGGCACAATGTGGTCACCATGGAAATTGCGTCGCCAGGAACGCGCTCATACCCAGCAGCTTCCTGAATTCCGTGTAAAGGTTAAGCAGCCAAACGAGAAGGGTCCACAGTGAGGAAAGGAGGGAAAACGGGTGACCACTGTCCCATATTGAGCATACCCTTGCAGGAATAGTTTCCCGTTCTTTAAGTCCTGATATTGTGTGATATAAACAGAAGTTGCTGTAGATAAATTAAAAATATACTTCATGCACTTTAATCTGTGCAAAAGATACATATATGTGTAACTATGTCTGAACAAGAAACTACTAAAAAAAATAATGGATGTATTGGATGGGACCTTTCCATAATTTGAGCCAATCAGAGCTGTTCTTTTCAATTGCAAATGGCCACCCCTTATGGGGGCCACCATTTGCAATAAAACAGAACAGCTCTGATTGGCTGACACTGAGAGCTGTTCTCAGCCAATCAGAGCTGTTCTTTTCGATTGCAAATAGCGGCCCCCATCGAGGCAGCCATTTGCAATAAAAAAGAAGAGCTCTGATTGGCTGACACTGAGTTCTCGCAAAAACGAGAAGAGGAAAATCTATTTCCAGCAAGTTCAAACAGGCTCAGACAAGTTCAAACGTCGCTGGTTGTCCCTCTCCTTTCAGTGCTGAATATGCTTATGAGCCAAACACGACTCACAAGCCTGTCACCACCACCTCTAGTCGTGACTCCGAGAACACAGTCCGGCGGCAGCCACAGTGAGTCAGTGCTTAAAGTCGCAAGTCCGATGGTTTGGGGTTTCTGTCAGTTTTCTTAGATAGATTTATTAAATTGACCGTTATAATCTACCTTACTTTAGTTTGAAGTAACCTTTATTTTGAAGTAACCTTTATTTTGAAGTGTTGAGATGTTACAAGTGCAAACGTGTACAATTAGTTTTGGCAAGCACACCAATACTCATTACCATAGGTTTCTGCAGTAACAGATTCTATCAGATTGACTTAGTATTCCCTTCTATGTTGCGATAAATGTTAATAAGTGCACCAGTATCTAAGTCAGATGTGTAGAATCAATTCTAGATAATTGCTTTCATTTTGAAAATTTGATGCTTTATCAGATCATGCAGCTTTAATGTTGCAGAGTCCGATAAATTTCATAAAAGCATAACATTTTCAAAAGCAAAACACTAGATTTGAACCTACATACCATTGTAAAATATTCTGATTTAATGCATTGGTGGGGGAATGCAAATGTTCTATTATTGGTCGGGTATAAGTGACCAGGTGCATGTATGTGTATATGTAGGTGCTGGTTGTGCTGGATTGAGAGGTAAATAGACATAGTGGTGCTGGCAGGGTTGTGTGTAAGGGGCACTCAGAGCCTACCCCCTCCCCAATCCCCCTCTGCTAGTCAGGATCACCACACTCAGGCTCAAGGCAGGTGGTGGCCAAGGGAGCCACACAGATCACTGGTAAAGCCCCAGTCACACATACCCGGATCAGGGGCCGGACGAGCCCCGGACCGCCATCCGGGGTGGTCCGGGGCGATCCGTGGCTCGTCCGTGGCTCGTCCGTGGCTCGTCCGTGCCGACACCCCCTGATCCGGCCTGATCCGTGGCTCGTCCGGCACCGTCCGGGCTCAGCCCCGGATGTTTTAAAATGTTTAAAACATCCGGGGCGGTCTGGGAGATTTTGCGATCCGGGCTCAATCCGGCCTGATCCGGGGTTGGTCCGGGGGTGGTCCGGGTATTTTGGGGGTGGACCGGGCCTGTCCGGGGTTTGGTCCGTGGTCATTTTGAGCCACGGTTTGACCCCGACCATCCCCAAACTATCCAGGACTACCCCCGGCCTAGCCACGGACCACTCCCGGACTGCCCCCATAAGATCGGGGGATGATCCGGGATAGTCCGGGGGTGATCCGAGATAGTCCGGGGGTGGTCCGGGGCAGTCCGGGAGTGGACTGGCCCAGTCTGGGGGTGGTACGGGGCGGTCTGGGGCTCGTCCAGGGCCCGTCCGGGAAAGTGTGACTGCGAGGCAAAAATCCACGAAAACAGTGATTTTATCCGTGGCGGTCCGGGACAGTCCTGTCACACTTTCCCGGACGAGCCCCATACCACCCCCGGACTGTCCCCGGACTGGGCCGGACCGGCCCCGGACGAGGCCGGACCACGAGGTTGATCTAGTTGATTAATGGCTTCCTTGTGTGATTTGTTTCTCACAGTAGGATGAGGTAGTAAATTCACTGATTATTCTATATATGCTGTCCCAAATCACTTGTTAATGCACCAATATCTAAGATGGATTAAGATACATGCTTTGGTTTTGAAAAATAAATATTTCATCGGACCATGCAACTTTAAGAGCTGTGGCTGGCTTCCCATGCTTGAGGTCGTGGGTTGAAACCGAGGCCGAGTCAAACCAATGACTTATAAAATTTGTACGTGTCGCTACTTAGCATGGCGCTCGGCAAGGACTGGTTTGTTCAGTATAAGGATGATATGACTGAGTATGACATTTGGTTATGATGCCAGCGACCCGGTGTAGTACTGAGTCAACACTATGAAGTCACCATGCGCGTGCACTTTCACAAGTCGGTTCGCATTCTAATACACTGTGTTTATCTTTAAATTATTTGTTGTTAAATGTCATCCTCCAGCGTCACAACTATACTTAAATGTATAGCTGCTTACTTCAAACCATTGTTCATTCAATTTATGTAGAATTCATTATAGATATCCAACCTCATATCACACCAAGTTAATATAACATGTTACCGCAGGTTGCGCCTATGGTGCTAGCACTTTTATCTGCACCTCAAAATTCATTTAGCACATTTTCACTTCAAATATCTCCAAAGTTTGTCCATCTTTACTCAAAGTTATTTAAGAAATTAAGTAAATTGTACCGATCAAATTAATAAGAGGAAGAAACGCAAAATACATCTGATTATGGAACTTTAACAGTGGTTATCCGAACGCACCACATGGGATGTTGTTTTTGTTGTGCTTTTACATACTGGAGCTTTCCTTTTCCTTCCGGCTATCTGTTCTTTCTTTCTCTCTTTCTTTCGTTCTCTTTCTTTATTTTATTTTAATTTTTTTTCATAATTTTCTTTTTTATAATTTTTTTTTGGTGGTTATAGCTGAATGCGATATGTGAGACTAGGTCACCCGGGGATGACGTACGGGGAAGACATAATTAAATAATAAATACGACAAGCCGCGGTTTATGAGCTGAGTGACTCAAACAATAAAAGCGCCGACACGACATGCTGGGCCCACCTCTAACTGGCCCGCCCGACAGGCAAGGTTGGGGGTGGGGGGGGGGGGGGGGGGGGGGGGGGGGGAGTAGGGGGGGAGGGTATCAGCAGAAACAAGTGCGCACACTTGTTTGTTTGTTGTTGTTTTACATCCTACCAACATCTGAGCTCATATCAAGGCGGGTACCGACTGGTGACGGTGAGCACTCATTGCAAATTTATAGTACTGCCTCACTGGGAGACCAGGCCACTAGCACAATGATTTGATTTTCCACTGTCACATTATCCTGAGACTGAGCTAACCAGTCCTTGCGCTATCCTAATAATGCCGAGCGCCGGGTCAATTTATCAGTTTTGTAAGTCATTGGTTTGACTCGGCTGGGCATTGAACTCCCGACCCTCCGTACGGGAAGTCTGCGCACTACCGATTCTGCCATCGATTCTCGTTGCACATTTGTGACCAGCTCGGCTGCACATAGAACTGTCGGCCACAACCAGAATGGTTACTTTAAAGTTGCACAGTCTGATGGTTTTTATATTTCTGTCATTTACTGACATAAATACATTGCAATATAGATTGGTCGTTATAATCTACCTTACTTCTGTTTGGAGTAACTGTCCGATAAAATGACTAACTTAGGAGGTATTTATTAAAAGTATAAACATTCCAATTTAATTGTAGCCCTAAATGCTTAATACTTACACCAGTATATAAGTTAGATATGCAGGCTCAAAAAGTGTTTTGATTTAGAAAATTGTATGTCTATCTCGGACTATGCAACTTTAAACGGAATTCGGGATCGAACCCAAAACCTCCCTCCCATACGGGAAGCCAGCCAGCGAGCGCTTTAGTTTTCCCGATTTGGGGATCGCGTCCGGTTTGTTTGTTTGTTTGTTGTTATTTTATGTCCTAGCATCATCTAAGGTCATATCAGGACGGGTACCGACTTGTGACAGTGTGCACTCATGGCGACTTTATAGTGCTGCCCCACTGGAAGACCAGGCCACCAGCACCATGACCTGATATCCCACTCAGTCACATTATCCTGACACTGAGCAGGCCAGTCCTTTCCCTATCCTAATAATGCCGAGCGCCTGGCTAGGAAGCGACAAGTATAAATTATTATGTCATTGGTTTGACTCGACCAGGTTTCCCGTCCGGTGAAGTGTTTGCGGAATTGCTGACGGATCTGCGGGCGATTCGGGGTAGATTAACCTACACGGTGGGGAAAAGGTGCGGCAACAATTATGGACAAAGAAAGTTAGGAACAAACCCATAGGAGTGCACCTTGTGTGAGTTCATTTAAGGATGACTGACAAACGCACCCCCCACGTCTCACTCGCCATCCTACCTGCTCACTTAAAGCTGCATAGTGTGATGAAAGCATCACATTAAAAAAGTTTATAAACTACCTAGATTTGACCCTGCATATCGAACTTTGATACCGATACACTTATTTGGCATTTATTGCTGCATAGAAGGGAACGATAAGTCAATTTAATAGAACCCCTTACTTCTGAAATCTATGGTGATAGAATTTGTACATGCTTGTCAAAATTAATTTGGCATGTTTTCTTTTCAAATGTCTCCAAAGTTAGCTATTTGAAATAAATTACTTCGAACTAAAGTAAAGTACATTATAACGGTCAATCTAATGTATTTATGTCAGAAAATGGCAGAAACTCAAAATCATCGGACTATGCAACTTTAAGCGGCGTGTAATATTGGCTGGTGCAATGCACACCCTGGGTAGAACGTAATATATGTGTGTGTGGGGGGGGGGGGGGTGACTGGAATTGGGGGTGGGTGACCAATCGCTCACCGACTTCACCATCGAACCTGGCACCAGACGCTGTGACCTAATCTGTAGAGCGCAGGCTGCCCATGTGGAAGGTCGGGAGTTCGAATCCCAGCCGAGTCAAATCAATGACTTATACATGTACTAATATAGAATTGATACTTGTCTCTACCTAGCCTGGCGCTTGGCATTAATAGGGCAGGGCGAGGACTGGTTTGCACAATATCAGGACTGTGTGGGATATTGGGTCATGGTGCCGGTGGCCTGGTCTCTGAGTGGGGTAGCACTATAAAGTCACCATGAGTGTGCACTGACCCAAGTCGGTACCCGTCCTGATCTGACCTTAGATGTTGCTAGGGCATAAAACAACAACAAACAAACAAACAAAACCATCAAACCTGACCATCAGTGCCAGATAAAGGATTAATGCTCGGAATCATAAGTTGAACAGCTGTGTCCATAATTGTGTTCATTAGCTAAGCTTTAGTATACACATGTACCGGAGTGATGTGTATGGGACTGTGGCTGGGGCTAGGGCTTGCAGTGGGGGATGCGTTTTACGTATCCGTTCCGCAGCAGTTCACGTGTCGATCGCTACCTGGAGCAATTCAAATTTACATATTCCTTATATAATTCAGGGATGAAAGATCTCCGCGATTTCGCGGATTTCCGTGATTTCTTTTTATATTCATCGATTAACGTTAAGCAAAATGGGCAAGGAATCGGGATGTATATAAATGCCAACAGTTGGGTACTTCGAATCCTGTTCTTTTATGACCTTAGATATTGCTAGAACAGAAAACCCGAACAAGAAAGAGTTAGATATGGGCGATAAATATAGTCACAACAAGGTGAGTTGAAACCTGACTTCCAGCTTTTTTCCGCGATTCCCTGACATTGCTAATCCTATGGGGTGAAATCCGCGTTTTTGCGGAAATTCGCCATCGATAAAATCATCTCGGCTTGATTTTCATGTTTTTTGCCGGACACCACTTCCATCCCTGATATATGCAGTTGTGGTTATTCACATACAGTCTCCCTCCTCCCGTGTTCTGGTGGTGGTGGTGGTGGTGGTGGTGGTGGTGGTGGTGGTGGTGGTGGTGGCAGGGGGGGGGGGGTCATGCTAGCACTTACGTGGATATGGAATTGTACCTTTACAACTCAAGTCTCAAGCAGTAAACTTAAGCAACTGCCTACAACTGGGTACGCCAAGTCTGATGACATTTAAAAAGCGAGATTTTGTTGTTAAACCTGAGCTGTAAATGTCAAAGTGTTAAAACCCAGTAAAATTATGGCAGGTAGCTGAACAAATTAACTCATTCTAGAAAGGAGTAACGCTCATTATAAGGATTGAGACGTCTTTGGGTGTTCAGTTGAAATATCCTTGCTTTGCAATGTTTGTCGACGCAGGGATATTATGGCGCCAAATAAGGTACGTGTTTTTGGAAAAGGCTTCGAATTTATAAATGTTCAAAGGACAATAATACTTTGCTAATAGGCGATAGTCTGTAAATGTAACCCTTTTCTACAAAAGCAATTAGTAGCCAGCGCATGGATATGACCTTTACTGCTGGCAAGGCTTTTAGCCGTCACCAGTCACCATCCAACCAAAGCACGCATGTGCGATTTTTCTTCTCTAGGAATTAAATATATCTGATTTCGCTGATTTCCGCCATTTCTAATATTCACTAATTAACGTTCACAAAGTGTCAATATATATATATATATGACAGCAATTCGTTAGTCCGAATCCTGTTCTTATATGATCTTAGATGTGGCTAGAACATAAAACCCAAACAAAAGTTTGGTATGGGCGATAATACAGTCACACGAAGGAAAGTTGAAACCTGACTTCCAACATTTTTACACGATTCCCTAACAGTGGTAATCATAGGGGGAGAAATGTGTGTTTTCATGGAAATTCGCTGTTGGTGTAATAACCATGGCTTGGCTGGTTCCAAAGTGTCTGCTTGATTTCCGTGTTTTTGGCTGGAGACCACTTTCATTCTAAAGCTAAGATTCCTTACACGCGTGCGGTATGCGGTATGCGAATGCGGCAAAAAATTGGAAAGCATCTAAGTCAATGGTGGTGATTCCTTACGTCCGAATGCGAATGCGACAACTCGATCGGTCCCTGTAGCCATCGGTGCGGCATGCGGCATGCGGTATGCGAATAGAAACGTCAGTCCCACTTGCCCATTAGTTTTAGACGAGGAGAGGCGACTGAGCATTACGGAATGGTCACACACAAGGGTGCTGAGTGGAAACATATGGTAGTGGCAGGGGTGGGGAGATGCTTGCCGCTTACCGCGTAGAAGGAATCCTCCCCATTCGCATACCGCATACCGCGTGTAAGGAATCTTAGCTTGAGGAGACATCACAGTTTTCACCAGAAGCCCCAACAGTCATGGCTTTATTCTGTCCTATCCCGCAGCCACTGCCTAGATTATCGCCTAAGTAGCTGCCTGCACAAACTCCCAAATGTCCAAATTAGGAATAAGTATTTTTGCTCATAATAACTTCTCGACATCGAACAGGGTCTTTGTCTGTGGGAATGTGTATATAAAAGACGCATTGCTGCTTATCGGAAAGAGTAGCCTATGTGGTGACAACGGGTTTCTTCCAAAGAAATATGTCCGAATGACCATATGTTTGACGTCCAATAGCCGATGATACGAAAATCAATGCGCTCTCGGCGCGTCGTTAAATAAAACAAGCTTTACTTTTGAACAAGGTCTTGGTCATGACATCCCGTCTTTAAAGCTAAGCATATGGAGATTCTCACATGTTTCTTGGTCATAATTACACGAGTGCACTCAATGTTGGCTTGTGTGCCCAGGCGAGACTAGGTCCTATTTGTATTTACAAGCTCCTTGGTGGGCACTTCACAAACAACTCCCCATCAACCACCGCCATCGACATCCTGATTTCCTCACCATGGACCACATTCTGGCTCTTGTTCAGACAAGTTGATAGTTTTTCATGTGTGATACCCGTTGTAATGCTGTGTACAGCCTTTGTGTTGGTGCCACTAGACTAGGTGTTAATTACTTACTCACTCGATGGTATGTTGGTGAATCGGGCCCACCGGATGCAGTGCGTTGATGCGCGCGCAAGCTACGCGTGGTGATGCTGAGCGCGGTGCATTATGTGGTGATTGGGGGTGCGTGCCTGCTGACACTTTGTACAAAATGCACTCGTCGCCTCCCCCTCCCCTCCTCCCCCCTCCTCCGCTCTCCTCCACTCCCCTCCACTCTCCTCCCAACCTCCCCCTCTTCCCCTCTTCTCCCCTCATCTACTCTCCTCTCCTCCCAGCCCTCTCCTCCCAACCTCCCCCGCCTCCCCTCCCCTACTCCTCCCCTCCTTCCCTCCCCCCTCACCTCCCCTCCCCTCCCCCTCCCCTCCTCCCCCCTCCCCTCCTCCCTCCCCTCCCCCCTCCCCTCCTCCCCTCCCCCTCCTCCCCCCCACCTCCCTTTCCTCCTACCCTCTCCTCCCCCGTCCCTCCACTCTCCTCTCCTCCACTCTCCTCCCCTCCTCCACTCCCCCCCCTCCTCCACTCCCCTCCCCTCCTCCACTCTCCTCCCCTCTCCCCTCCCTCCATCTCCTCTCCCTCTCCTCCAAACCTCCCTTTCCTCCCAACAAGACTAACCTCCTAGGTAGAATGTAAGCATGTTGGTGTTTAGCGACTGTGACTGTGACTGTGACAGTGACAGTGTAAGCACGCCTCTTATGTTGACAGTTACTCATTGTTGCGGCAGTCACTCTTGGGGCTGCCACAATGACCGTCACATACTCGCGCATTCTCAACCGGCTCCTTACACAATAAACTAGGTCTGAAGTAAAAACAAATACATCAATAAGTGTTCTCGACATAAGATTCCCAACCAAACATAATCCGTTTACATGATGGCAGCCATTTTGTTACTGAGACGAGGGAAGACTTGTCGCTTCCTAGCTTGGTGCTCGGCATTAATAGGGTAGGACAAGTACTGGTTAGTGCAGTATCAGGACAATGTGACTGGGATATTATGCCATGGGGGCCAACATCCTGGTTTCCCCGTGGGACAGCACTATAAAGCACACCAAACCTGTGATGCCAAAGCTACTAGCAATAGGCTTCTGCAGTAACAGGTTCTCTTAAATTGCATCAGTACTCCTTTCAATGTGGTGACAATTGTTTAATACACCAGTATCCAAATTAGATATGTAGAATCAATTTTAGAGAAGTGGTTTAGTTTAGAAAATTAGATATTTTCATCGGACTATGCAGCTTTAATTAAAAAAAGGAAACTTCTTAGTAATGTCATGGGGTGATGAAAATGGGAAATATGGCACCTAGAGCGGGACTTGAACCCACATCTCTTTGCATTCCGGGCCAGTGTGCTAACCATTACACCACCTAGGCTCCCTGATATCAACACACTACCCATGCCTACATGTCTATGTGGCTCCTTGCCTGAGAGGGCAGTGTAGACTACTACACTCGTCCCCCTGGAATTGTAAGTCTTTTAAATGCTTACAATTACATACATACTGGCAATGCACTTACACAGGGTAGGTTCGACAACCATATGGCGCGTAGCTTGTACACACAGCACCAGTGTCATGGGGGTGATGAAAATGGGAAATATGGCGCCTAGAGCAGGACTTGAACCCACATCTCTTTGCATTCCAGGCCAGTGTGCTAACCATTACACCACCTAGGCTCCCTGATATCAACACACTACCCGTGCCTACCTGTCTATGTGGCTCCTTGCCTGAGAGGTCAGTGCAGACTACTACACTAAGATGACGCTGATTATCAATTGGTGGCCATTAATAGACATTAACGGACATTAGTCCCATGGTGTGGTGTTAATTGGCTGTGCAAGGTTTCATTTGTGAAATGTCAGTGTTGAATAGTTGCAGAGTCATGTTCAGCAGGTTTCCAAAGGCTTCCTTCCTAATACTGGCGATATTACTTATTAGATCCTACAGATGGCGTAGCAACAAACATGTGGCAGCCGAAGGACATTAATATGAATTAATCATAGTGAGTGCTGCTTCAATAAGGCTTCTTGCAATTCCAACTCCAATGCAGATAAATGATGAAGATTTATATTTGAAGCTATTTATTACCTATTTAAATTAGAATTCATATACACATGCTCTCGGGAGATATCCATTGCAGTACATGGCAACGGTGTGGTACAAGTAATATCAGACTTTCTTTTGTATTTTGCGGTGTCTGGTTATAACTTAAAATCAGGGACGAGAACAGGTCAGACCTAAAACAATTACCGGGCGCGGTGGCTGAATCGGTAGAGTGCGGGCCTCATGTGCGGGGAGTGGGAGTTCTGTTCCCGGTCGAGTCAAACCAATGACTTATAAAATTGATACTTGTTGCTTCCTAGCCTGGCGCTCGGCATTATTAGGATAGGGCAAGGACTGGTTAGCTCAGTGTCAGGATAATGTGATGGTACATGTCCTGATATGACCTTAGATGTTGACAGGATGTAAAACTCCAACAACCAACCAACCTAGAAAGGCAGGTCAATGCCCAAATGTTGGAAAGCCACCTCTTGGCAGGAAATTCTCATCCCTATATATAGCAGGTCGATGCAAGATCCTTAGTTACAGGTTTCTTAGTTATACATTCCATGTAGGAAGCCTTAGTTATACATTCCATGTAGGGATCCTTAGTTATACATTCCATGTAGGACCCTTAGTTACAGGTTCCGTAGTTACTATATTCCAATCCATGCAAGATCCTTAGTTACAGAATCGTTAGTTAAGCATTCCATGTAGGAACCTTAGTTGCACATTCCATGTAGGGAGCCTTAGTTATACATTCCACGTAGGGGTCCTTAGTTATACATTCCATGAAGAGATCCTCAGTTATACATTCCATGTAGGGATCCTTAGTTATCCATTCCATGTAGGGATCCTTAGTTATACATTCCATGTAGGACCCTTAGTTACAGGTTCTGTAGTTACATATTCCAATCCATGCAAGATCCTTAGTTACAGAATCATTAGATAAAAATTCCATGTAGGAACCTTCGTTGCACATTCCATGTAGGCCCCTTAGTTACAGGTTCCTTTGTTACACATTCCAATCCATGCAAGATCCTTAGTGACAGAATCCGTAGTTAAACATTCCATGTAGGGATCCTTAGTTATACATTCCATGTAGGATCCTTAGTTATACATTCCATGTAGGGTCCTTAGTTATACATTCCATGTAGGATCCTTAGTTATACATTCCATGTAGGGTCCTTAGTTATACATTCCATGTATGGATACTTAGTTTTACATTCCATGTAGGGATCCTCAGTTATATATTCCATGTAGAGATCCTTAGTTATACATTCCATGTAGGGATCCTTAGTTATACATTCCATGTGAGATCCTTAGTTAAACATTCCATGTAGGGATCCTTAGTTATACATTCCATGTAGGACCCTTAGTTACAGGTTTTGTAGTTACATATTCCAATCCATGCAAGATCCTTAGTTACAGAATCGTTAGATAAAAATTCCATGTAGGAACCTTCGTTGCACATTCCATGTAGGCCCCTTAGTTACAGGTTCCTTTGTTACACATTCCAATCCATGCAAGATCCTTAGTGACAGAATCCGTAGTTAAACATTCCATGTAGGGATCCTTAGTTATACATTCCATGTAGGATCCTTAGTTATACATTCCATGTAGGGTCCTTAGTTATACATTCCATGTAGGATCCTTAGTTATACATTCCATGTAGGGTCCTTAGTTATACATTCCATGTATGGATACTTAGTTTTACATTCCATGTAGGGATCCTCAGTTATATATTCCATGTAGGGTCCTTAGTTATATATTCCATGTAGGATCCTTAGTTATATATTCCATGTAGGATCCTTAGTTATATATTCCATGTAGGGATCCTTAGTTATACATTCCATGTAGGGATCCTTAGTTATACATTCCATGTGAGATCCTTAGTTAAACATTCCATGTAGGGATCCTTACTTATACATTCCATGTAGGATCCTCAGTTATACATTCCATGGAGGGATTCTTATTTAAACATTCCATGTAGGATCCTTAGTTATACATTCCAAGTAGGGATCCTTAGTTATACATTCCATGTAGGATCCTTAGTTACAGAATCCTTAGTTAAACATTCCATGTAGGGATCCTTAGTTATATATTCCATGTAGGATCCTTAGTTATATATTCCATGTAGGGATCCTTAGTTATACATTCCATGTAGGGATCCTTAGTTATACATTCCATGTGAGATCCTTAGTTAAACATTCCATGTAGGGATCCTTACTTATACATTCCATGTAGGATCCTCAGTTATACATTCCATGGAGGGATTCTTATTTAAACATTCCATGTAGGATCCTTAGTTATACATTCCAAGTAGGGATCCTTAGTTATACATTCCATGTAGGATCCTTAGTTATACATTCCATGTAGGATCCTTAGTTACAGGTTCCTTAGTTACACATTACAATCGGTACAAGATCCGTAGTTACAGGATGGCCCGGCAGTCGCACATTCCATGGCCCCGCAGTTACACATTCCATGGACCCACAATTACACATTCCATGGACCCACAATTACACATTCCATGAACCCGCAGGTACACATTCCATGGACCCGCAGTTGCACATTGCACACACTGCATAGTGTTATTTCCCATGCATGAGTCAGGAGTGTCATGCGCATCGCCGACAGATCCACCCACGCACCACTGCATTCAGTGCTTACAGTGCACGGCCGTCTAAAACAACCATCTCCCGCTGACGTAATTAAGTCACGTTGTTATGTGACATGATTACGTTCTGGTGACTGGTGTTGCTATTGGACATGTGTTGTGTGCAGTGTCACACTGGAGATCAGCAACCTGAAAAAGGAATCAGCAGCCCCCACTCCCCCCCCCCCCCCCCCCCCCCCCCCCCAGTCAGTGGTTTTTATTGCGAGGATCATTGCGCCCACTCCTACTTAACTAACAGTTTTCGGCAATAACTTCCCAAATCGAAATGGTAATTCCAGGAATGCATACAAACTTCCTTGGGTGAATTATTGATGACGCGTTAGTGAAACGTAGCTCTGGGGCGGCGTGTGAATATTAAAGTACAGTGTCTATTTGGTGGCAGTTGTCGCCAGTGTGCCTTACATCCAGTGGTGTGCCTCACAGACAGTGTGCCTCACAGACAGTGTGCCTCACAGACAGTGTCCCTCCACAGACCGCGCCCCTCACAGACAGTGTCCCTCACAGTGTGCAGACAGTGGATGTCTGGTGCGTGCCTTACTGAAGCTCTCTGTTGTGTGCCTTACTGAGGCTCTGTTGTGTGCCTTACTGAGGCTCTGTTGTGTGCCTTACTGAATCTCTCTGTTGTGTGCCTTACCGAGGCTCTCTTCTGTGTGCCTTACTGAAGCTCCCTGTTGTGTGCTTTACCGAGGCTCTCTGTTGTGTGCTTTACTGAAGCTCTCTGTTGTGTGCCTTACCGAGGCTCTCTGCTGTGTGCCTTACTGAAGCTCCCTGTTGTGTGCCTTACTGAGGCTCTCTGTTGTGTGCTTTACTGAAGCTCCCTGTTGTGTGCCTTACTGAGGCTCTGTTGTGTGCCGCACGGACAGGCTCTGTCTGGTTTGCCCCATCGCAGTGTTGCCCCTAGGTGCGTATAGTTGATACAGTTTGCAAACATCAACTCTTATCTATGGAGTATTTATGATCACGTGACTATGCCTTGCTCCCAATGTACAACTATCTGCGCGCCCCTTGGTATGCCGCTCGCGTACTGCCACTCACCCCACGCACTAGCCTGGTGATATAATTATGTACCACTTACTACCTGTGTCTTGAAAGGGAGAATAAATGTAGGACTAGCAGTCTCTGCTTCTCCAAGCGCGCACCTCCGGGCATGCGAATCCGGCAATTTTCACCCCAAGAAATAAACTTAGTATTTTTAAATGTGGCTAGAGTCCTTGCCTGGTATTCATGTGCACCAATATGTTGTCGAGGTATTTTGGAGGGACTGTTTTATCTGTTTTATCTGTTCACGAAGCGCCAAGCAAGATCTTTGTGTTTGGCCACAAATGCATGCAGACCTGGGTTAGTCAGTTGGTTGTTGGAATTTTGCTCGCTGGCAACATCTAAGGTCATATCAGGACGGGTACCGACTTGTGACAGTGTGCAGTCATGACGACTTTATAGTGCTGCCCTACTGGGAAATCAGGCCAGTGGCACCATGACCAAATATCCCCCTCAGTCACATTATCCTGACACTGAGCTAACCAGTCCTTACCATATCATATTAACGACGAGACCAGGCTAAGATTAAGAAGCGACAAGTATCAATGTTTAAGTCTGACTCGACCAGAGTTCAAACCTGTGCGTTCGAATCCTATGGTCTAGCAAAACGGGAGACGGACGCTCAACTCATTCGACCATCCCGTTTGGTCCCCAGGAGGAGAGACTCAAGAGACCCAGGAGGTGGGTGGCGGTGTGCGGTGTGCGGTGCGTATGGCGCAGGCGCAGTGGCGCCTCTTTGGCGGGAGTAATCGCTGGTGTGGCCCGGCTGGTATGCTGTCCTCTTTGTCAAATCTGACAGTTTCTAAATTGTAGACATTCTTTGTGTTTTTAGTCCTGTAGATAACCACTAGTGCTGATAGGCGTAGTAGTCAGGGAGTCCATACACAGGTAGCCGTGTGTGTGTGCTGATTACATCAGGGGCACTAGGTGGCCAGACCGGCGAGGTAAGAGCGCAGACTTCCCGTGCGGGAGGTCGGGAGTTCGATTCCCGACCGAGTCAAACCAGTGACTTCCAAAATGTATACCTGTTGGAACCTATCCATTGGGTGAACACTATGGAGTCTCAATGCGTGTGCACTGTTACAGGTTGGTATCCCTCATGATATGACCTTAGATGTTGCCAGGAAGTAAAACACCAAACCATCAACAACACTAAGTGGTGAAATGGTTAGGATGTTCACCCCATACTGGAAAACATGTGGGGTCGACTCACCTTTTGCAGCCTCCTGATTTCAATTGGGCTTAGCTTTAATGATAAAGTAAGGCTTGTTTTGATTTAACAACGCCTCTAGAGCTCATTGGTTTCATATCGTCGGCTATTGGACATTAAACATATGATCAGTAGGACATTTCTTTGGAGGAAACCCGCTGCCACCATATATATAGGCTACTCTTTCTGATAAGCAGCAAGGGGTCTTTTAAGTTTTATATGCACTTTCTCATAGATAGGGCAGCACATACCACAGCCTTTGATGGACCAGTTGTGGACCACTGGTTGGAATAGAAAATAGCCCAAACTGCAAATTGGTCCACTGAGCAGGATCGATAGGATGACCGACACCTTCACAGGTGGACCCGCTACCACCTAAGCTACATCCCGCTCCCAACTTTTAATGATATTACTTGAAGCAAGGGACGGGGGGTGTACATGAAATTAATTCAAGGTATGTTTTTAAATGAAAACAGAGGATCCTACAATGGTGTGTATATCTCAGGGCGTAATCGATTAATCAACTCGGGTCACCCGAGCCACTTTTTGGCGCATGCGCACATCCTACAGACTCGGGTTAAATAAACGAATACGCTCGGGGTGGACAAAATGGTGGCTTAATCTAAAACTTAATATTTTTTTTTCAATAACCGATATATGTACAGCAAAATAGGATTTAAAGTATTTTATGATTGTCGAAGCTGACAATCTGGGTTATTAAAAAAAAGAGCATTAAAACACGTGGGAGTTGTACTGGTAGCTGTTATCCTATAGGTACCAGCACAGATGTGACGTCATCGCTCCTAGCAAACCCCAGCCAAGAGGTGGGTTACTGGGGTCGGGTCGTTTTGCACACGGCACGTGTATTTCTCGACTCCACTCGCGGTGTTCGATTTGAAATTCTGACGACTTGGGTGACGCGAGGCGCCCGGGTCGTGTTAATCGATTACAGTCAGACTCAGAGTGTGTCGGCGGGTGTAGTCTCTGGGCCTAGTCAAGGGATGGTGTGCCTAGACGGTGGTTTGTGGGGAGGTGGGGTTCGAAGGCTCTCCTCTCCGTGTGTGCCGTACAATGACGTATCCGCATCTCTAGTTACAGAGGGCGGTCCGGGTCCCTCCCTCAGCACCCACTCCTAACCCCTGACCTCTGACCTTGACCCCGACACTGCCCACGACGCTGCCCCTGACCTGAGGGAACCACTGCAGGCTGAACCTGAGTGGAGCTAGGTCTGTTACAACCTACTACAAAACAGTGTTCAGGCGAGAACAAGGGGGGTAGTTTGCCGAGTAGTGTACCCCCCCCCCCCACACTCTCACATGTGCGCGCACGTGCACACACCCACACCCACACACACCCACACACACACACACACACGTACACACACACACACACACGTACACACACACACCAACATCCGCTGGTGAGGTGTTTTTTGTTGGTGTGTTTTGTGTGTGCGTGGTTTTACTTCTCCGTTAAGGACGTCAGGCCCAGAGATGAGTCATTTAATGGCTGTCTAAGTGTCGGGCTGAAGGGGATCGAGCGGGCCTTGCACTGTGCAGGGGCGGCTGTGCGGCGAGGGGTGTGGGCGCTGAGGGGGGGGGGCATTGAGTGGGAGGCGGAGGGGCGGCGAGGAGGCGGTGTGGGGCGCGCAGCCGTAGAAGAGCTTGGGGGTGTGGGGACGGGGTCTGATCTGGGTGTGAATGTGCCCAACACCACAGCGAAGCCGTCAATGGGGGAAGGGGAGTTGGGGGGTGGGGGGACTAGGTCGGTGGGGGTTGAAGGTGGCGCGGTGGGATGAGGACGTTGGTGCGGGGGGGAGGGGGGGGGGGTCTGAGGGATGCTGACAGCTCCAATGGCACCTTGGACTGGGAGATTGCAGTGTGTGAGGGAGGTGAGGGGGAACAGTCAGTAGATGCGGGGCGGCGGTGGTCAGCAGGTTGGAAGGTGGACAGTGTGGAGTTGCTCAGTATGTGTGTCTGTGTGTGTGGGGTGGGGGATGCCGGGAGGTTTCATTGTTTCTTTGTCTCCTTTCCTGGGTGTACACCGGCTGGCCTGAGAGCGCGGATCCATGTTCTGCACGGGCGCGTCATGACCCCCCGCCCCCGCCCGCCCCGCCGCCGCCCCCGCCCCCCCCCCGCCCCGCCCCACCCCGCCCCGCCCCGCCCCGCCCCGGCCCCGCCCCCGCCCGCCCCGCCCCCCCGCCCCGCCCCGCCCCCGCCCCGCCCCCGCCCCGCCCCGCCCGCCCCGCCCCGCCCCGCCCCCGCCCCGCCCCGCCGCCCCGCCCCCGCCCGCCCCGCCCCGCCCCGCCCACACTGGCACCGTGCATGTATCGCTTAGGTTGGTTGGTTGTTGGGAATTCTTCGCCCTGGCAACATCTAAGGTCCTATCAGGACAGGTACCAACTTGTGACAGTGTGCGCTCAGGGCGGCTTTATAGCGCTGCCCCCATTGGGAGACCAGGCTGCCAGTACCATGAACTGTCACATTAGACTGATACTGAGCAAACCAGTCCTTGCCCTATCCTAATAATGTCGAACCCCTGGCTAGGAAGCAACAAGTATCTTATTCTATAGGCATTGGTTTGACTCGACCAGGAATCGAACTCCCGATCTCCCATACCCAAGGGACGCGCTCTACCGATCCAGCCATCGCGCCCCGTAAGAGCCCGAGCCGTGATTGGGGTCAGTCTCCCTGGAGTGCCCACCTGTGTCCTCAGGGGCTGCACTGAGGTTGGCAGGCGTCCAAGACGCCTCCACTACGGCGACACCCCCTCTCACACCCGGCCACACCGCTCTGCCGGACCTCACCAGCCGCCGCCCCCCTCATCGTTGCCACCGCCGCACCAGCGCCTGCTGCCACCGCCGCCGCCGCCGTTGCTGCCGCCATCGCCGCCGTTGCTGCCGCCGTCGCCGCCGTCTCCGCCGTCGCCGCCGCCTCATACCCCGGTCGTGGCCCATCAATCCTCTCACCACACCGTCCGCCTCCTCCCCGCTGCCGCAGCACTGTCCCGTGACTGCCCGCCGCTCCGCCCGCCACCCGTACCTGCCCGCCGCTCCACCCGCACCTGCCCGCCGCTCCGCCCGCCACCCGTACCTGCCCGTCACCGCGCCTGCCCGTTACCGCCCGCCGTTCCTACCACCACCTCTCCTCGCCCGTGCGCCCACGCCCCTCCGTGCCCCTGTGCCGCTACGGTCTCACGCGGAGTCTGGCCGTGCCTGTCGAGGTCGGAAAGAACACAGCAAAGGGGGGGGGGGGTGAGGGGGGGAGGGGGGGGGGGTGTCAGGGAGGGAGGTTGGCGGCGTGGCGCGAGGGCGGGGACGGACGCCCGACGCGAGGGACGGGCTGTGAACAGGGCGGGGCCGGGACCGGGGCCGGGAGCGGCGGCGGTGTGGCTGCAATGTTGTCGGTAACCACGGCAGTGCAGGCCGGGGGAGACGGACATCTACGCGGAAACATGTGTATCTGATAACAGCCGCCGCTGGCCGGCCACCAATGTTTACACAGGACTAGAATAGTGTGTACAAGGAACATACCATTTGGTGCTTGAGGTATATTAAAGTTAAGCTCACTCCTAAGCTCACTCCGACATTGCGTTTTTACTTTGTCCTTCTAAATAAACCTCATACTGCCTGCATATTTCAACTAGTTCCAACACCAAACACTGACGCCACTGATCACACCACCTTTTTGTATCATTACAGGCAGCAACTACCAATCCTCCCTGATAAGTCCCTACCTGCAGGCGGGGGCGGGAGGAGGCGGGGTCGGCTCCGGGGGCGGGCCCGGCGGCTCCGGGCCTGTGCCGTCATCCTCGGGCGGGCCCGGGCCGAGCAGCGAGGCGGCCGCCTACAAGTCGATGCTGTCCGGGGCGGGGCTGCCGCCGCACTACTGGCCGCCACCGCCGCCTTCCCCGCACACGACGCCGCCGAGCGAAGGTGAGTGAGGCCGGGGAAGCAGGGACGGGCCGGGGCTTTGTTCCAGGCGCCGGTCTCCGGCGGGACGGCGACCGGGCTAGGCGCGGTGTGTCGCCGGGCGGTTTGTGTCTCACACATCTATCTGGGACATTCATCCCTGAAAGATCTGCATATCATGGCCAGATTTAGGTTCTTACACACTTGTTCTCCGTGCGGAGGTGACCAGATGGGATGGCCGAATGAATTGAGTGTCCGTTTCCTGTTATGATAGATCGTGGGATTCGAACCTATGACTTCAAACCCTGGTCGAGTCAAACCAATGACTTAAAATGTGATACTTGTCGCTTCCTAGGCAGGAGCTCGGCATTGCTAGGATAGGGCAAGGACTGGTTGACTCAGTGTCAGGATAATGGGACACCAGTGGTCCACAACTGGTTCATCAAAGGCTGTGGTATGTGCTGTCCTGTCTGTGGGAAAGTGCATGTATATAAAAGACCCCTTGCTGCTTATTGGAAAGAGTGGCCGAGTATGTGGTAGCAGCGGGTTTCCCCCAAAGAAATATTTCAGAATGACCATATGTTTGACATCCAATAGCCGATGATAAAAATCAATGTGCTCTAGAGGTGTTGTTAAATAATAATAATAATAATAAAACATTTATATAGCACCCGATCCAGCAAACCGTTCTCAGGTGCTTTACATAACAAACAAATATACAGGAAAATAAATTTCACCTAGTTAAAACCAGATTTAAACAAATGTGTCTTCAGACCTTTTGTAAAAGCATCAACAGATTTACAATCAGTGATATATCCTGTCAGAGGATTCCACAGTCTTGGGGCAGCAATACTAAAAGCACGATCCCCAAAGCCTTTGAGTCTGCTCCGAGGAACTGCTAACTGGCTGGAGACTGTGGAGTGCGGTGTTCGAACATTTGTTCTCTCCTGGAGCATATCTCTCATATATTCTGGAGCCTGATCATGCAAAGCACGATATACAAGAAGCAGCACCTTGAAATCAATTCTCTTCTCCACAGGGAGCCAGTGTAATGATTTCAGCACAGGAGTGATGTGATCAAATTTCTTTCTTTGGATAATGTGACTGAGTGGGATATCAGGTTATGGTGCTGGCAGCCTGGTCCCCCAGTGGGGCAGCACTATAAAGTTACTATGAGAGCACACTGTCACAAGTCGGTACCCTGCCTGATATGATCTTAGATTTTGCCAGGGCGTAAAATTCAAACAACTAACCAATCATCTCCGTTCGGATTGCATTGTGTGTGACGTCACAGATACTGTGGGCCATGTTATGTAACACTTGCTGCTTTTTCTGCTGTATAATAGCAGTGTTTTTGAACATTTTAGACATTTACCGCTGTGTAGTCTCCCCAATATCTGCTGCACACGTGTATCCCAGACAATGATGAAGTCCACTTGTATTCTGTATTTCACGCTGTCCCTTCTACTGTTTACATCACATGGCCCAAATTGTATCTTACAGAGATGACTCACACATATAATATCGCCAATGTGTGGTGTTCTATTTTAAACATATGCTGCTTGTTTACATCTGACTGAGATGCTTTCGCCACCTTGACAGATAGCGAAAAGACACACGAAGGAAATGAAAGCTTACATGAGTGTCACTTCTTATTCCCAGCATCTACTGAGAACTGTCTTAGATAATGACCCAAATGATGACAACCCATTTCACCATTAAAGATGCATAGTCTTATGAAGCTTCAAATTTTCAAAACCAAAGCAATTATCTAGAATTCATTCTACATATCTAACGTTGATACTGATGCACTTATTAAGCATTTGTTGCTGCATAGAAGAGAATACTAATTCAGTTTAATATAATATGTTACTGTTGAAGCCTATGGTGTCAGAGTTTTGGCATGAGAGAAACTCAAAATATGAACACTGGGTTTCCGTGGAACTGCTTCACCTCCCACAAACCTTGTACACCAACATAGGTTGCCAATCTGGAAGAAGCAGGCATTATGCAACGCCATTTTAAACAGTGTGTAAATAAATGAAAGATGCCGCCCAGGGAACTCCTGTGGCATGATTTTAGGTAAGGTTTTCTTCCTATTATCAACTGACACACAGAAACCACGCAACCAAAAGAAAATCTTCAACGGGAATATTGCTCTCCTTTCTTTTTGGCTCTGGCAAGCTCAAATGTCACAACCCTGGAGACTTCCAATTTATTACTACGGAAATTTTCCAGGTCCCAGGAGCAGCATTATGTTTCAGATCCAGTGTAGTGATGGGACAATTCAACTAATACCCGTTGGAAGCCAAGAGTTTCTATTGATCCCTAGTCACACAAACCTGACTGCTCCCATGATAAGACAGATTTATCATGTGTCTACTTGATAGGATAGCCTAGCGGTACAGCGCCCCGCCTCCCCAGATGAGAGGTCGTGTTTTCAATCCTTGACTGAGTAAAATCAAAGACTCAATTTTGTAAATAATTAAAAAATAAAAATATTTGTTGCTCACTCAACTGCCCAGTACTGGGGATCAATTGGTTCGTGCAATGGTTGGATGGCTCAGTGTCAGGATATTGTGACTGTGTGGAGTATTGTATTGTGATGCTGACTGTGCGATCGCTCAAATGTATTAAACGGACCCGGTATAGGCTGCTGAGATACGAACCGTACTCCGACAAATACTCTCCAAGCATACCGTTGAAGGTTTTCAGTTTATGTAACTGTATACATGGGGGAGAGTGCTGAAATTGGTTGCTCCTGCTGTGTTGTAGTTAGTCCAGCAGCACTGCCAAGGCTTTTAGACAACCATACAGAGAAAAATGTTAGAATTTGCAATCTAAAATGCTAAATATTAAGTTTAAATGTTTATTTTTCATAACCATCTACTTTTTGTGTGAATAATTGATTAAATCATGTTGATTAATAGACTTTAAAAGTTGAATTGAGAGCTTTCTGTGGCTGCCATCTTGGTGCTTGCCATGGCTTCCCCTGTGTGTGGAGAACCCCTCTAGGTCATGTGATAAGGGAATCTCACCTATGATGTCATTCATACATCACATACCTCAACTTTCCACCCACATGTTCAGTTGCATGAACTGAACAAGCTAAGCAAAGGTATGTTTGGAGAGCTTTTGATGCTGGATTCGTTTGTATCTGGGTGAGGTATATCCGGCGACTTTAAGCTCGCAAGAGTATGCATTGTCACAAGTCAGTGCTTATCCTGAACTCAGATGATGCTACTGTTACCCCCACCCTAATCACTCTCTTATCTGTCCGCGTTATAGATTTATATATCCTATCAGATCAGTACATCGATATATAAACCAACATGATAGATTGGAATAACTTAATCAGCACTGACTTGCCCGGTTAAAATTCGCTTAACTTTGGTGCTGAGGCGAGAACCGGTGTTTCCAACGTGATTCTGGCCACGTATTATTAAATTCCTTTACCCACTCACTAAAAAATCACCGTGGCATGTCTCGGCGAATAATGACGAAGACCCATGTAGTGGGGGGTGGGGGTGGGGGTGGGGGTGGGGGGGGGGGTAGTGTGTGGTGGTGGGGGGGGGGGATAGTGGGGGCTCAGGGGTTGCGTGAGAGCACTTTTCATGCTGATTTCATGTACATTATATTATTTTTTTCTGATAGATTTAATTATATATTTTTATTTTATTTTGCTGATAGATTTAATTATATTTTTCGTGTGAATTTTACAAAGTAGGGTCATCAACCGGTGGTTTTGAGTTTCTACCATCTTTTAAAAAATAGTTCATATATGTTAAGCTGATCATTATAATCGACTTTACTTCATTTTAAAGGGTTAACTTTTGGAAATATTTTAAAAGAAAACCTACTAAATTTAATTTAATGTGCGCGTCAAAATAGTTGACATCACAAGGCCTCAACAGTGAGTGATATGTTCTGTTAAACTAACCTACTATTCCTATACATGATTAGTAAATGTTGTAGATTCTAACTTGGAACAACAGTAGCATCACAGTAGATGTTGCTAGGACGTAAAACAATAACAAACAAACAAACACCTAGGTGAGTGCTTGGGTTTCGAAAATGGGATGCTTTCATCCGATATGCAACTTTAACTTCAACGTTAAACTTTAAGTTATCTATGTGGTAGTGTCAGTTCTAGGTTTTGTGAGTATTCGCATCTAATAAATGACAGTTATTTCATTTCACTTCTTTTTGCCAGAGTGTTAAGATGACTGGTACTAGTCGTAGACTTGTTTTCATATATACAGACACGCACCTACCAAGGAATGGATGATACTCCCCTAGTTGAGCTAACTATAGTCGACATTTTATTCATCTAATCCAGACGCGAAGGCCGAATGAGTTGAGTGTGCGCCTCCCGTTCTGGTAGGATGTGGGATTCGAACCCTTGCCGAGTCACACCCATGACTTAGAAATTGATACTTGTCGCTACCTAGTCTGGTATTTGGCATCACTAGGATAGCGCACAGAGCAGTGGAATGAGGAAGACCCAATTTCCCCTTTAAAGTTGCCTGGTCCGGTAGTTTTGAGTTTCTGGAATATTCTGAGTTAATATATAAGATTATTCACTATAACCTACCCTACTTTAGTTTGAAGTAACTTATATTTTAAATGGCTAATTTTGGAGATATTTGAAGTACAACCATGCCAAATTAATTTTGACAAGCATGCCAAAACTCAGCCACCATAGGCTTCTGCTGTAACAGGTTCTATTAAATTGCACCAGTATTTTCTCATGTGGCAACAACTGTTTAATAAGTGTATGAGTATCTAAGTCAAACATCTTCAATCAAATCTAGATAATTGTTTTGGTTTTGAAAATATGATGCTTCATTGGACTAGGCAGCTTTAATCAACTACAAAAGACATATTGTAAAGAACAATTTTGGTACATATAATATAACTTTTTTTTAATGGTCCTGCTTTCCGATCCCCCTTGAAGGTAATTATTTGTAGGCATTACACTTTGGGGGACCATCAAAATGCTATATTTTTAGGTTAGGATGGGCCCAATTAAGTAACAACCTAAAAACGCCCATATCTTCCTTAATATTAGAGCGATTTTGACAAATGAAGTATCATTTTGTTTCAAATTAGATAGCATAACAGATGAAACCCATTAAATTAAGCTCAGACCTGTTTATAAAAATCACTTGGGATACCTAATTACAGCAATTCCAGTAATTGCATAGCTAAAATATATTGCTGCTTTGTGGGTATTTTTCGGGGTAGGCAGTGGTGATTGGGGGGGGGGGGTAGTCTATATCATGTCCATGTATAATTACGCGGTATGCGGGTAATGCAGTACCTCGGATACCTTTTTTTGTTGTTGTAAATATAGTTTATTCATTGAATAAAGTCTTTTGTCAGCGCCGTGGCACTGGTCTTCCAGCCATGTGACAATACAGTTATTTACAATATATGCAGCTAGCCCAAATCAGCTGAACTAACAATATCAAACATTCAAAGGCTTACATATGGTATAGTTTGACAATTCACATACAAAAATAGCAGTTATATGTTGTATTCCTACACACTTGATACATACATGTGTATTGATTAGACCTTTACATTACGGAGTGGTTAGGTACATAGTAGGCATACAAACCTATGAAGGAAAACTATGTTGTGAATTGCAAAACTATCATGTTGTTGGAGTTAACATTTTGAGATGGAGTGAGTGTTAGTAGAATAGTTTGTTTATTCTGTTAGATAGAGTGTGGTTAGCTTATAGGGTTATGCTTAAAAGGTTAATACCTCAGGTGTGTTTTTTGACTACATGAAGTAGTTTGAGTAAGTAGGTTGTTAGTAATGATGGGATAAACAATGCTTGGAGGATTGTATGTTTCAGTCATTTAGTAGTCTAGTACAGACTTTATTAGTGTCTATGTTTGTACAAAGACCCCATAATACCAAGACAGCTCACTCAGCCTGTACTGTGTAATCAAAATGATCAAACCCACCACGTGGTGCGCTGGCCGTTCCCCCGGCTAAACAGATGCCACAATATATGCACAAATGAATATATGAATGTGAAAGCTGTGTGACGATGGCGACGATGATGTGTGCCTGTTCATAGCAATCCGATATTGATGTGTATTCACGCTTACCCGCCTCATGCATGATATAACCGTATGTGTTTACATGTGAAACACCAACCAGCAGCTGGGTCAATCAAACCCACTACAAGGTGGCACCGCAAAATTTACATCACATGGGAGAGATAGGGAGTGAGCCGTCCCAGTACCATAGGGCCCCCGGTCTATAGCAATACTACCAGACTGATACACCTTTCCGAATTTGCTGGGCAAATAATTTGTACGGTGGATAACTTGGTTTGTTGGCAGCAGGCACCTTAGGTGCTAAAATACCTCAGAGAGTTTCTCGCCCCTGCCTTGCAAAGTTGTAAACCACTGCCTTGTGGTACAAGTTCTGGTTCTTGATAGAATCAAAGGCTACGGAAGCAAACCCTAACAGAAAACCATGTTATCGTGGCAGCATTAAGGGCGGTGATGAATGGAACTCACAACATCTCCCAACCAGCCACTGCAGGGACAAATAGTTTGTGCCTGTCTTGACATGTTCTTGCCGGTGTGAGGCCTCTATTTGCTCCCTGAGAGAGTGCCGCTGGTAACTTGCAAAAGCCAGCAGCACTTCAACACTTTGCAAGAGGCTTTTATGAAATGTACAACCGCACAAAACGGCGGTTAAGTAATGAAAGCAGTCTTTGTCGCATTGCGACTGACAGCATGATGATGATGATGATATAATTACCTCTAGCTGTACACACCTGCATGCTGAGAGAATAGCCATTTGACAGATATCCATTTTTGCCATATTTATTAGGAACTAAGTCCAATAACTGAAACGAGCTTTATAGACCTAAATACCATGTCCCTGTTTGCTACAGTGACACGCCAGTTCCTCATCGCATCACAGGGGCTTTGATTCAGGAACACTGCCCTGTGATGTGAGGAGCAAAATTGAAACCTTTCAGTTTCATTTAAAGTTGTATAATCCGATGGTTTTGAGTTTCTGTCATTTTCTGAGATAAATATATTAGGGTGATCATTATTATACACTTTACTTTTATTTGAAGTAACTTCTATTTTAAATGGCTCACTTTGGAGATATTTGAAGTGCAAACATGCCAAATTATTTTTGGCAAGCATGCCAAAGATCTGACAGCATCTGCTTCTACATTAAGTTAGCTCGGTATTCCGTTATGTGGTGACAAGTGTTTGATAAGTGCACCAGTATCTAAGGTAGATTGTAGAATCAAATCTAGATGATTGTTTTGGTTTTGAAAATTTGATGTTTCTATCGGACTATGTAGCTTTAAGAATTCCTCATAAGTATTTGCTCGGCATTCATAAAAAGAAAAAGACCTTTCAACCCCAGGATGTGTTTATTGGTATATGGTAAATTTTCTGGTTCTCTTGACGGATTTGTTTAATATTTTCTTTTTATAAAGGGTGTTACAATGGTAAAAATATTCCCAGTTTTAGTTCCCGTGGGTAACAACACAACGTTGTAAACCACACCTCATAATACACCACACGCATGATTAGTCACACATTCCAACGCCAGGTGGCAGCACATGTCGCCATTGATTAAATCCAGCTTACCAGTTAGAGTTAAATAGCAGTATCAGCTCTGCGCCTTATTGTGAACCAGGGAATGCCACAGAGATGTCAAGCTCATTTTATTAAAAGGAAATAGTTGTGTTTGTGTGGGGGGGGGGGGGGGTGGTTGGGTATAATTTAGTCAATATTATTCATGTAGTTTGCTGTATGCTAATAAAGTAATATGTATATTGCCTGATGGAAATATTACTGCCAGGTTGTCAATGGCCAGTTGCCAACAGCCTGATGAGGCAGTTTCCTTCCTTTCTTTCGGAATTGATATCTGTTGGCAGCAGTTTAAATAAATGAGGCCAGAAATAGTGGTTGCTGTGGATTTTTTTCCCCTCTTAAAAATATTTATTTAAAAAGTAAATTGTTGCTAGGTATATGAATTATGATGTAAATGACACCTCACTCAGAACATACATACATACATACATCATGTTTGATTTATTTTAAAATTTAGTTTCTACTCTTCGGTTATGTATTATTATTATTATTATTATTATTGTTATTATTATTATTATTATTATTATGTATTATTATTATTATTATTATTATTATTATTATTATTATTATTATTATTAAAGCACACACAAAAGAGGAAGAAGGAGTGACCTATCAACTATGAATGCGTGTAGGACTGCTGTATGCGTGGGTGCAGGTGAGGGGCGGTGGGGGTGGGGGTGGGGTGGTAGGACACCACAGTTGCAGATAATTCCTCTGTAGACTGATAATAGGCACAACCAGGTATGCGTTATAGTCATGCCTACTCCCAGGTTGGGTGCCGTATACATAGCATAGTGTTCTCACTAATAACTGTGCTCCCGTGTCCAATGGGGATTTTTAGAGGATACGGAGGGCTCATAAAAAAAAGAAGAATAAAAGAAGTAATAACCATGGAACCTGCATTATATTTATGACATATATACGGATGATTGACAACCCGCTTTTTCTTGAAATAGTAGTTTTCACTTTGTTTGTTTGTTTGTTTGTTTGTTTGTTTCTTTCTTTCTTTCTCTCTTTTTCTATCTTTCTCCCATTCTATTTTTCTGTCTTTCTGTCTTTCTCTCCCTTCTCTCCCGTTCTCTCTTTCTCCCTTTCTCTCTCTTTCTCTTCCTTTCCCCCTCTCTCTCCCTTTCTCTCTCTTTCTTTCTATCTTTCTCCCTTTCTCTTTCTCCCTTTCTCTCTCTTTCTCTCTTTCTCCCTTTGTCTCTTTTTCGCTTTCCCCCTTTTCTCTATCTCCCTTTCTCCATTTAGCTCGCTCTTTCTCTCTTTCTCCCTTTCTCCCTTTCTCCCTTTCTCCCGTCTCGCCTTCTCTCCCTCTTTTACAAAGCTCTTGGCATATATCTGTCCCTTGTACAGAACCCCACCATGTTGCTGGTTATTGAATGAATCTGGGAGACTGGACAATGGAAGTCTGTTGGTGTCTGAACCATGCTTAATGAAAATCGTGAGCCTCTATCCTGTCAACCAATATGCCCTACAATGTGACTATATTTCAATTCTCCCATCTTGTTCCACCTGATTAAGTCCGTATACAGTTGGCCTCTTCCTGTATAGGACTGGATGCGGTGGCCGAATCGGTTACTACAAGCGCAGGCTTCCTGTGCGGAAGGTCGGGAGTTTCAATTCCGACTGAGTCAAACCAATGATGTACAAAATTGATACTCATGGCTAACTAGCTTGGCGCTTGGTATCACTACGATAGGGGAATGATTGGTTAGCTCATAATCAGGATAATATAATTGAGTAGGACATTTGGTCATGGTGCTGGCGGCCTGAGCTCCCAGTTGGGCAGCACTATAAAGTTGCCATAAGTGTGCACTGTCCCAAGTTGGTACCTGTCCTGATATAACCCTGTATGTTGCCTGGTCGTAATACCCCACCCCAACAAGCAAACTTCCCGTTGATTCTATTCGCTTCGTGGCCAGGCACTCGACATTTTTAGGATAGGGCAAGTACTGATTGGCTCAGTGTGAGGATAATGTGACTGAGTGTGATATTAGCTCATGGTGCTGACTGATTGGCTCAGTTTCAGGATAACGTGACTGAGTGTGATATTAGCTCATGGTGATGGCTGCCTGGTCTCCCAGTGGGACAGCAATATAACGTAACCATGAATGCACACTGTCACAAGCCGGTAGCCGTCCTGATATAACCTTCGCTGTTACCAGGACGTAAAACACCAACAACCAATCAACCACGCTAGGACGTAAAACAACAACCAATCAACCACGCTAGGACGTAAAACAACAACAACCAATCAACCACGCTAGGACTAAAACAACAACAAACAAACAAACCGATCAACCAGTTATGTGTAGTACACGCGCTTTCCGGTAGGACCTTAGGTGTTACCAGGAACTAAACCACCAACAACCGAACCTTTTAGTATAGAAGCGGTATCGGATAGTGTACAAAGGACAATCAATGGCTATGTCTGATGTCAATTGACTACAAATATGCAGTGAGGCCGACATGACACTCAGTTGAAAAGTTTATTTTCGCCAAATTTATTCTGAGCCAAATGTGTCGGTCGGTCTATGCATGAAGCGTGTTTTCAAAACGTGTGCCATCATATCATGACGTTCATTGAAATGTAACAGTGCACACTTGAGGAGACCATATAGTGCTGCCCCACTGATATACCATTGTCTCGTCATATTTCTCCGTCACATTATCCTGACCTAGTAATCCTTCTAATGCGAATGATCATTCTAGGAAGCGAAAAGTATAATTAGTCTACGGTTTGACTCGGTTAGGGATCGTGCCTAGGACCTTTTTTCGCTAAGGAACAGGAACGGGTATTTTACCCATTCAATATCTTTTGACATAAATCTTACCCGTCGCTTGATACAGAGTAGTTTCTAGAAAAACCCCAGATCGACAGAATAAATTCTACTCACTTTTTGCCATGAATATGGCCTTCGCTACCGACATGTGTAAAATGACCCATCAATCAATCAATCAATCAATCAATCAATCAATCAATCAATAATGAACCCCATTCAGTTGTATGTGGAGAACTGAACCGTGAACTGTTGCGCACAACACCGTGCAGGCTTGAAACTGTGCCACCCAAGCCTGCACAGACATGCGCAGACCTGGCAGGAACTGGGCCCAAACACACTGCCTGCCAACTGTGTGCTTGACCAGCTGGGACGTGATAATTACGCTATCCATTGCCAGTTGACAAAGCGTGTACACTTTAGGCGATACATTCTGCACGATTCTTTCTAATATTAAAAAAATTATTTGTTTAACAATTTTGATTCATAAGTGGGGGGAGTGCTTTAAAAAATAAAACTAACGGCGGTCACCAGAAACTCACACAAACCATTTCCACAAAAATTGATTAAAGTTGCATAGTCCGATGGGTTTTGAGTTTCTGTCATTTTCTGAGATAAAGATATTAGGCTGATCGTTATAATCTACCCTACTTTCATTTGAAGTAACTTTTATTTTAAATAGCTAACTTTTTAGATATTTGAAGTGCAAACAAACAAAATTAGTGTTGGCAAGCTTGCCAAAACTCTGACACCATAGGTTTCTGCAGTAATAGGTTCTATTAAATTGCCTCAGTATTCCCTTCTGTGTGGTGACAAATGTTTAACAAGTGCACCAGTATTTAAGGTGGAGAAGTAGAATCAAATTGAGATACTTGTCTTGGGTTTGAAAATTTGATGCTTCATCGGACTATGCAGCTTTAAGCAAGGGACATTTCAATCGCAGACAATTGGTCTACCTCATTCCACTGTTCCTTGCCCTGGCCTAGTAATGCTGATGGGGCTGTCACATTAGGACGCTTCTTACCGGTGTGCCGCCAATGCGCAAAATAAGTTGTACGCGTCGAGACACATCCAACTTTTCGGCGGTTTGGGAAAAAGTTTGACGTCAGTCCAGCGTGGTAGTAGCGCGCGGCCAACGTGTGTTGACGCATGGCAAAAAAAAAAAAAAAGAGGTTGGCGCGCCATCCTGATATGACCTTAGATGTAGCTAGGACGTAAAACAACAAAGCAACAATTTGGCGTGGGCATGACCCTAACCCGCGCGCGACGTGTGCTTGCTGTTCGCATTACGTTATTCCAGCGCGTTTAACGTATCTCGACGCGCCCCTAATGTCTCCATAACGTTAGCACCCACACGTTGGCACGTGTTGGCGCGCGTCGAAAGTTTTGTGCAAGCAAAAAACATTTGATGTGTGCTGGCGTGTGGGTGCGACCGTCGCTGTCAATCAAAGTGTACCGACGTGTACCGACGCACGCCAAACGCTTCCCGACGTGTCCCGACGTTGCGGCAAAAAATCACACACGGCGACGCGCATTGGCGAGAAACGTCGTAATGTGACAGCCCCATCATCGCCAGGCCACGGAGCGACAAGTCTAAATCTTTACATCATTGGTTTGACTCGGCCGTGGTTCATCCTATCAAAACGGGAGGCGGATGCTCAACTCATTCGGCCATCCCGTCTAGTGTGGCATGAGGGAGTTGTGCAACTGCATTAGTAGAGTTGATAGAGTAATGGCGATTTCTAGGACCATTAAATAACGTCGATGGTATCTCAACAGAACTGACCGATGTCTTTGGATCCTGCATACAACCAGTATTCACCGGAAATGGCTCCTGCAATCAGAGATAATTGCTTCTCATACCTTTTCCAGAAAAAAAGGCTCTTGTGGTCGGGTTGATCTCCTTCTAAAGCATTCTTCTAATATCTGGTCTCAACAAGCATTGCGTAGCACGGCAAATGTACCACATTCACCATTTCAGGCAGTTGCACATTTTTTTTTTTTTTTAAATTAACCCGTGGAAGTTATTGTTTTCAGCATACCGGATGGACAAGCAAGCCTTTCTTGATCCGTGTTTTCCCCCACACTGTCGTCGTAATCGGGTTATGTCTGTACCGATTTCTTGGAGCAGTGGGTGATCGGGCCGTGGCTACCGACTTGTGACAGTTCACACTCATGCTGCGCCACTGGGAGACCAGGCCACCAGCAACATGACCTGATATCCCACTCAGTCACATTATCCTGCCACCGAGCCAACCAGTCCTTGCCATGTCCTGATAATGGAAATCACCTGGCTGGGTACCTTTCTCACAAAGGAAATGACTTCATTAGATTTAATTAAAGATGCATTTTTCATGTACTAAATATTCTTGATAGGAAAAGGAAAATAATCTTATGTTGAGCCAAGTTGTTTGTGGAGGTGTGCAAAAAAAAAGCACCCAAAACGTCGTGTGTATTTATAAGCGTATAGAACAGCTGGCTGACTTGGTAATGGTATTTACACGACGATGTGCAGCTCTGTCGGTAATCACGTGACAATGTGCAACTGTGATGGTATGTGCACTACAATGTGAAACTGACTGCACTATGCTGTGCTAATGTGATGGTATGCACACTATGATGTGCAGTTGTGATTTTATGTGCAGTATAATGTGCTGTTGTGTCAGCATGCACAATACATTGGTGTGGTATTCTCAACACACATCGTTGTGACAATATGTGCACCATACCCTACATTTGGCACAGTGCGGTATTCTCAGCATACATCACGATGATGATATGTGCACCACACCCTACACTTGGCACAGTGTGGTATTCTCATCACACATCGCGGTGACGATATGCGCACCACACCCTACACTTAGCACAGTCCGGTATTCTAACCATACATTGTGGTGACGATATGCGCACTATGCCCTACACTTGACACAATGCAGTATTCTCACCACACATCGTGGTCACGATATGCACACCACACCCTACACTTACCACAGTCCAGTATTCTCACCATGTATTGTGGTGATGATATGCGCACTATGGCCTACACTTGGCACGGTGCGATGTTCTCACCAAATGTCACTGTGATGATATATGCACCACACCCTACACTTGGCACAATGTGGTATTCTCACCACACATCATGGTGACTATATACGCACAACACCCTACACTTGGCAAAATGCGGTATTCTCAGCACACATCACTGTGACAATATGTGCACCATACCCTACACTAGGCACAATGCAGTATTCTCAGCACACATCGCGGTGACGATATACGCACCACACCCTACACTTGGCACAGTGCAGTATTCTCACCACACATCGCGGTGACGATATGCACACTCTGTCCTACACTTCATCATCATCATCATGCTGTCGGTCGCGATGTGACAAAGACTGCTTTCATTATTTTATGAAAGCTGCCTGCAAAAGTGTTGAAGTGCTGCTGGCTTTTGCAAGTTACCAGCGGCACTCTCTCGGGGAGCAAATATAGGTCTCACACCGGCAAGAACATGTCCAGACAGGAGCAAAACTATTTGTCCCTGCAGTGGATGGTCGGGAGATGGGAGTTCCATACATCAACCGGCCTTGATGCTGCCACAGTGACATGGTTTTCTGTTCAGGGTTTGCTCCCTTAGCCTTCGGTTCTGTCAAGAACCTGTACCACAAGGCAGTGGTTTACAACTCTGCAGGGCAGGGGCGTCACACTCCCTGAGGTATTGCAATACCTGCATACCGTCAATCTACACTTGGCACAGTGCGGTATTCTCACCACATATGACGATGACTATTTACGCACCACACCTAACACCTGTGGCCGACCTGGGTGGGCCTGGGCGTTGCGTGTTCACGGCCCCATACAAGACGACCACCACCTGTATGTTCAGGTGTGCGCGGGGCGGCTGAGCGGGGTCCTGCCGGGCGGGCGGGACCGGGCGGCGGCGCCGGGCCGGGCGGTGTCGGTAAGGGTGCGTGGGCACCAGTGCACACTGACTGAAGTCGGGCCACTTCGTCACAAGCTAAACACCCATCTAAAACTGCAGTCGCCATTAAGTGCAGTTGTTCACACTTACACACGCACGCTCATCCCCCAAGTAAGCGGTGTGACGTCAGCGGGTGACCAGCTGAGACTGATGGCCGACGGACAGGCTACAGGTGTGGGTCACGTGGTGCTCACGTCACGCAGGATGTGTCTGCGAGCCGCCTTGCGTGGGTGGGAGACGCTGTGTGGACCTCACATTTCAGGATCGCCTCACCCAGTCTCCGACCGGACGCGGTGGTAGAACGCAGGCTTCCCGCGGGGTAGATCGGGAGTTAGATTCACAGTCGAGTCAAACCAATGATTTATAAAATTGATACTTGTCGCTTCCTGGCTTGGCGCTCGGCGTTAATATGATAGGGGAAGACTAGTTAGCTCAGTGTCAAGATAATGTGACTGAGTGGGATTTCAGGTCATGGTGCCGGCGGCCTGATTTCCCAGTGGGGCCGCACTATGAAGTTGCCATGAGTGCACACTGTCACAAGTCGGTACCAATCCTGACATAACCTTAGATGTTGCCAGGGCCAGGGACATAACACTCCAACAACCAACGAACCAACCATTTATTTGTAGTAGACGCGCTTTCCGCAGGAGCGCCACAAACAAAGCGATTCAATGGGAAATTGGGGCAGGACCTATCTCAGTGTAGGATCTTTGACCCTTGTGTCTCCAGGCGCCAGAGGGGGTAATTCCCCACTCACTCCGGCCTGATGCTACAACCTTAACCTCCACCTCCCCCGCCTTGTGCCCTACAACCTATGGTCACCGTCTGTCAAGCTGGCTGACTGTCTGTTTGTCTGTTCGCGCCCACACACACTTGCTCACACTTGCTCATACGTGCTCACATTTACTCACACATGCTCACACATGCTCACACGTGCTCACACGTGCTCATACATGCTCACACGTGCTCACACGTGCTCATTCATGCTCACACGCGCTCATACATGCTCAACCCGTTCATACCCACACACACACACACCTGCGCGCACCTGTTCTTAAATGCACTCTCCCATTCACACGCGCACACACACACACACACACACATTTTCGCCCCATACAATATGACAGTCCCTTCACACACAGGGCCCGCCCCAAGGCCAACCCCTTCCCGCCCGTCTAACCCAAAGACAGGTGTCAGTGTCACCTGTGGGTTGTACCTGGTCATGTCCTCCCCCGTCTCCTGCTACTGCCCCCTCTCACCTTCTCTCAGTCTCACTCCCCGCATCCACACATCCTGCCCCTCACTCACACACGGCGCGCCTCGGGCCGTGTTAACAAACACCGGCGGGGGAGGGGTGCAGGGAGGCGGGCGGCGGGCGGCGGGCGGCGGGCGGCGGGCGGCGGGCGGCGGGCGGCGGGCGGCGGGCGGCGGGGGGCGAGAGGCGGGCGCCGGCGGCTGGGTGGCCTATGCACGGGGGTGTACGGACGGCGATGAGGCGGGCGGGCGCCGCATTGTTTGCCAGGAGGCCGTGCGCGGGACCGGGGGACGGCGGGCGGATGCTAGGCGGGCTGGCCGGCGGTGGTCGGCCCGTCGGCGGGTGGGGGGTTTACCGACGTAGGGGAGAGGCGGGCGGGCGGGGGTCGGCCCGGCACGGCCCGGCGTAGGGGGTCGGCGCATTGTGTGGCGGGTTCCCGCCTCAGCTTACTGAGCCGGCGCCGTGACAACCCGCCGCGATACAAGCTTCACAAAGGGATCAAAGGCGACACGCTGATTGGCTGCGGCCACATCGCGCCTGTGACGTATCAGGTGTCGCGTCTCGTCCGTCATGTGCGTTTATACACAGCCGTTGTTGTCGTGGATCTCTCTTCACGCAGGCAACACGCTAGTGTCCTTGTGTGCAAATCCCCCCTCACCCCACCTCCGCCGCACACTGTCCGCAATGACTGCTTACCTAGACCGGCCTTGTTATATATCCGTTAACCCGCCCCGCCTCCCCGCGCCCCGCCTCCCCGCCTCCCCGCCTCCACTCCTCCCCGCCTCCCCGCCTCAACGCCTCAGCGCCTCCAGCCTCCCCGCCCCCACGCCGCCCCGCCCCCGCCCCCGCCCCCATTCTCCCGCTCCACCCAGCACCCCCTCCTCCACACACCTGCACCCAGCAGACCCCCCCCCCCCCCCCCCCCCCCCCCACCCATCGCCCTCTTTGTCCTCAGTCCACCCCACTCTTCCCCCCCCCCCTCCCCACTATGTATAGAGCACAGCCTTGGAAACCCCATTGCCCTCCTGTAACACTGTCACACTCATTCAGTGAACCGTTCAGGAAGAACTAGTATGGTGGATTATAACAATCAATTTGATATATTTATCTAAGAAAATTTACAGGTTTATCTAAGAAAATTGACAGAAACTCAAAACCATCGGACTACGCAACTTTAATCTATTAATAAAGGACTTCGACATTTCATTTGAAACTTACCATCATTTTAATTTGTTTTAAATCTTGTGTAGTAATTATTGTTTGTGAATGTTGAGTTGGCTTTTTTAAAATTTGTTAATGCACGACACTTAGATAATACTATTAATGTAGTGCACCATGACCTCAGCTTGTTTTGAATCAATCCTCAATCCTCTGCCACATGGGTGTAGCTTTGTTCAGCTGTGACTGTATGTGTGCGAAGGTGTGTGAGGTGTGTGGTGTGGTGTGGTGTGGTGTGGTGTGGTGTGGTGTGTGTGTGGTGTGGTGTGGTGTGGTGTGGTGTGGTGTGGTGTGGTGTGTGGTGTGGTGTGGTGTGGTGTGGTGTGGTGTGTGTGGTGTGGTGTGGTGTGGTGTGGTGTGGTGTTGGTGTGGTGTGGTGTGGTGTGGTGTGGTGTGGGGGTGGGGGTGGATGTGTGTGGTGTGGTGTGGTGTGGTGTGGTGTGGTGTGGTGTGGTGTGGTATGTGGTATGGTGTGGTGTGGTGTGGTGTCGGGCTGGGAGATATGGGGTGCAGTGGTATATGGTGAGTAGCATGTCAGTTCAAACATCTGAAAGACAACAAAGAGCGAAAGGTTCATCTGCTGGTCACCAGGGGGCGTGTCGGTTGAAGGAGTTCTCGCATGCACTCGTGAGCACTTGCGGGACAGCACTCCTCCAGGGCGCCTCTGCGTGATCACCCCCCTCTACCCCACTCCCTCCATCCACCTTCCCTCCACCTCCCCTCCACCCTCCCCCCTCCCGCCTCCCTCCCTCCCCCTCCCTCCCAATCCTCCCCAACCCTCCCCAACTCTCATATCCTCCCCATCTATCTACCTGAGCGCACAGTTGTACCAGTAAAACACCGACTTGAGCGTTACTAAAGAAACAACACATTCAACATTCAATGCCCGTCCTGGTCATATGACCTTAGATGTTGCCGGGACATAAAACTAAAAAAAACAACCAACCAACATTAATTTGTTTTCTTTGTTTAACGACCCCCCCACCCCCAGCATAACAAAGTAAACATTGGCTATTGGCAGGGATGAAAGATCTCCGCGATTTCGCGGATTTCCGGCATTTTTTCTGTAGCTATAAGTGTATACTAATAGTAGTAATACATTGACTTAAACTGCATCACCATCAGCGTATATCTATACTAATATGTGGTGTAGACGGCGCAGCACTATAAGCGTATACTACTAATACGTGCTTCAAACGTCACAGCATGGTCAGCGTATACTAATACCTGCCCCAAACGCTGCAGCACTATCAGCGTATACCAATATGTATGACACCCGACTTCCGGGAATTTTTCCGCGATTCCCTGACAATGCTAAACCTATGGGAGAACATAAACATTTCCGCCTTTTTTCCCGGAGATCACTTTCATCTCTGGGAGTTCCAACATTTAATGCAGTCATGAAAAGGACTATTGTTAACAGAATAGTATATGTTTGTGGAATAATGTATAGAAATTGTAAATTAAAAAAATGTCTTAATGTCTTAAGGAGTGCATTAAAATTTCGCTCGTTTTGGTGCGTGTTTTGCTGATTGTCCTGATGGTGGTTGATTTGATTTGTTTGTGTTTGTGCTTGTGCGCGGTGTCACTTCCTCGTCCAGGGTTGACCGTGGAGGGAGGTGGGGTGGGGTTGATCTGGTTACAGGCGGGGGCAGAGGGTTGTTTGGGAGGTCAACCCCTTCCACCATCCTCTGTCTGCACGACCATCAGGGGCCGTATGCACCAAGTTGTGCCAACGTTAACCGGAGCTAAGCGCTAGCTTCGGTTAACTATCACCGGTAGCGGGGGGTCCGCGAAAAAGATAAACTGGTATGCGCCAATGTTTTAGCCGGGGCGGATAGCTGACCGTGAGTTTATTTATAGATTTGGGAATTTCCTCCAGTCGACGATATGAAGAACGCTGCCAATTCGGTGGCAACGTTAATATTGGTTCGCATTTAGGGTTAAATTGACCAAATTTCACTTATTCCGTATGTAAATCTGTCAAATATGACTGCATTTAATAGATTTGGGCGTAAGAAATTCCCGCCGATTCGGCGGCGACGGCGGCGGCCATTTTTACTTGACGTCGACAGTATGGATATCGACATCGCTGCGGCGGCGGCGATTTGTTTACTTTAAATTCGTCGATTCGAAAATATTAATATCGCCGCTGCTACGGCAGCAGCGTTAATATCGCTTCGCATTTAGGGTTAAACTGATAAGATTTCACTTATTGCGTATGTAATTCTGTTAAATATGATCGCATTGAATAGATTTGGCTGTAATATATCGGCGGCCGCCACACTAACCGGACCGGGTAAGCCCTTACCCCACATCAAAAGGTGGTTTAGCTTAGCCTAGGTTACGGTGGGCGGTTAGCGCTGGCCCCGATTGGTGCATACCAATTTTCCACAGTTAGCCGTGTGGAGATACCCAAACCGTGGTTAAGGCCTTAACTCCGATTGGTGCATATGGCCCCAGCCTTTCAGTAAAGCGCTGTGCCAACAAGACATGGTAATGGTGTGGCAGGCGGGGTGGGCTAGCGCTGTAGTGTCCACTTCCCCTGCGCAAGGTCATGGGTTCAATCCAGATCGACTTAAGCCATTTTCCGGTACCTTGCTTGATGCCGGTGTTGGGGATAGCTTGTTGTTTGTTGGAGTTTTACATCCTGGCAACATGTAATGTCATATCACTTATCAGGATGGGTACATACATACTTGTGACTGTGACGTTATAGTGCTGTCCCACTGGGATTCCAGGCTGCTGGCACCATGACCCGATAACCTGACACTGAGCTAATCAGTCCTTGACCTATCCTAGTAATGCCGATTGTCAGGCGAGGTAGTGACGAGTATCAATTTTGGAAGTCATTGCTTGACTCGGCCAGCTTTCGAACTCCCAACCTTCCGCACGGGAAGCCTGCGCTCTACCAATTTGGCTGCTAAGTTCGGTGATGGGATAGAAGAAGCAGTGGTTGGCTCAGGCTCAGGGTACTGGAGGTTGGTTGGTTGTTGGAGTTTTACGTCCTGGCAACATCTACGGTCATATCAGGAAGGACCATAGTGTTGGTCGCGTGACATTTCAGCCATGGTCAAACTAAAAAGTTAGAATTTCAGACAAGAGCCGGTTAGCTAAGTGTGCGGGCAATGTGACTGAGTGGGGTATTATATTGTAGTGCCCGCATCACGGTATCTCGGCGGTGGTACACTATAACTCCACCAGGAGAGCACACTCTGACAATTCTGTGTCCATCATAGTGCAAGGACATGTACACAGATGTAATCACACTCATGGGGTTGACTGTACTCAGTGACCCTGATCGCCTTCCCTAGATTGTTTGTTGTTGTTTTACGTCCTAGCAACATCTAAGGTCATATCAGAATGGCTACCGACTTGTGACAGTGCACATTCATGGTGACTTTATAGTGCTGCCCCACTGGAAGACCAGGCCACCAGCACCTTAACCTGATATCCCACTCAGTCACATTATCCTGACACTGAGCCAACCATTCCTTGTCCTATTCTATTAATGCCAAGCGCCAGGCTAGGAAGCAACAAGTATCAATTTTTAAGTCTTTGGTTTGACTCGACCTGTGTTCAAACCCACGATCCCACGATCTACCAACACGGGAGACAGATGCTCTAACTCATTCGGCCATCCCGTCTGGTCACCCCTACCCTAGTAGCTGGGGCATTGGGGAAGTATCTTCTCACCTTTGTTTGATAAAGAATGAGTTTTTGTTGCATGGTATCCTGACATGGCCTTAGATGTTGTTGATAGGATGTAAATCCTCAACCGAACAAAAAGTCTGTTGCATAATGTCAACTTGATTTTGCTAGTCTTGTTTACATCAAGCTTTCCGGGACTGAGAGGTTGGTTGGTTAGATAACATCTAAAGTCATATCAGGACGGGGGGACTGAGAGCAGTAGCCCTAGCATTAGCAAACATATTTTGGCTGTACGGAAATGGGAACTTAGAAGTGACAGATTGAGGGGCGTAAATATCACTAAACACCGAATACGTATACATGTATATTAAAAACCAAAACATTAGATTAGTTGTTATGGTTACCAGCAGTTGCCCCAGCAGTTGCCCCAAGGTTATGCCACATGGGTGTAGCTTTGTTCAGAAAGCCCAATGTACCTGCAACCAGTACAGAACAGCACGTCCTTGTGATATCCTGTAATGTTATTGCCCTACTGGGTCCGGTGACCGAATCGGTAGAGCGTGGGCCTCGCATGCAGGAGATCGGGAGTTTGGTTCCCTGTCGAGTCAAACCAATGACTTACAAAAATGATACTTGTTGCTTCCTAGCCTGGTGCTCGGCATTAATAGGATAGAGCAAGGACTGGTTAGCTCAGTGTCAGGATAATATGACTGAGTGGGATATCGGGTCATAGTGCTGGTGGCCTGATTTCCTAATGGGACAGCACTATAGAGTCGCCCTGAGTGCGCTGTGTCACAAGTCGGGACCCATCCTGATATGACCTTTGATGTTGCCAGGACATAAAACTCCAACCAACCTGTGTGTCCCATTTTTCGATTCAAGAATTAAGTCGGGCGCCGACAGTTTGTCCAGTTAAATCAGAGGTTTGCGCCCGACATTCTGTACCCCACAAGTTCCATACATGGCGTATATATATATTATAGTGTTGATAATGCATTCTGTAAGGTGTTATCCATGTTAATACACAGCGGCTTATTCCGTTATATATATATAGTCAATTTCGTTGCCTTTAAATATTAGAAAATATAAGCTGTACACACAGGTCTTCTTTGACCATTGTTATTGCAGTATGTTTATGCTAGGGTTGCCTGGGTTACAGATATAAATTGCGGACAGTATGCATGGCCTTCGATTATCCCCGTGACAAACTAGGATCCGATTAAATTAAACTATATCCCCAAGTGTGCAGGCATGACTAGCTCACTCACTCGTGACTAAATATTTGGGCCACACAAAAAAGAATCGGACCAAGTCTAGTGTAATATGATCAATATATCATTGGAAACACCACTTAATGTCCGATCATCGAAGTTAAGTAGTGTTGGGTCTCGTCAGTAATTGAATGGGTGACCAGCTGGGAATAGGACGTGCATAGGCATCCTGGTACAGGCTTATCGCCTATCGAATCAATAGTGAATAAGTAAGTTTCCTAATACATGCATGTTCTCTGTGGCGGAGTGGTTAGAGTGTCTGACTTTTTTCTAGGTCGGACTCCTAATCTGAAGGTCAGTGGTTTGATTCCCCGTGCCCCCACCTATGCCAATTTGGATTTCCACTGCTGTGTATAACTTAAGCTAAGATTCCTTATACGCTGTATGCGGCATGCGAATGCGAATGCGGCATGCAACCTGCGATTTGGTTGATTCCATACCCATACTTTAAAAAGTCCATATCTTCTTTAATATTAGAGCGATTTTCCCAAATGAAGTGTCATTGTATATAAAATTCAATATACTAACAGGTGAAATCCATTAAATCAAGACCAAAACTATTCTTGAAAATCACTGAATGTCATATATGCGGCATAGATATATGCCAACCCCCAACATTTGTTGGGGTTTTTCCTCCAAATTTGTGAAGGAACAGTATTGTTTTCTATGGCAAACGCAACAGTATTCGCATTCGCATGCCGCACCGATCGGTCCATGGGGCGATCCTTTTGCCGCATTCGCATTTGCATTCACATTCACATTCACATTCGGACATATGGAAGCACTACTATTCAATTACATGCTTTTCGATTTTTTGCCGCATTCGCATTTGCATGCCACATACCGTGTATAAGGAATCTTAGCTTTACAGCATCATCAAAGGCCAGTTGCTCTCATACCATGTCTATCTGGTGTGGGAGGTTAACAATCCCTTGGGTCGGTTAAAAGTGTAGGCTCAGGCTTTCTATCGAGCTGTCCAATGGTGAAAAGTCTATTCAAACTTATCCATGGTAGGCAGTATAAATCTTCAAGAAAAAAGAAAAAAAGTAATAGTTTCCTAATAGAGGCATATGGTCTACCAAATCAATAGTGGATAAGTAATAGTTTCCTGATACAGGAATATATCCTACCGAATCAATAGTGGATAAGTAATAGTTTCCTGATACAGGCTTATGGCCTACAAAATCAATAGTGGATAGGTAATAGTTTCCTAATACAGGCATATGGCCTACCGAATCAATAGTGGATAAGTAATAGTTTCCTGACACAGGCATATAACCTACCGAATCAATAGTGGATAAGTCAACTTTGATTGGATGAGTGACCACCTGGGAATACTAGGTGCTGCAGACATCCTGATACAGGCTCATGCTATAGCCTACCAAATTAATAGTGGATCAGTAATAGTTGAGCCTCGTCAGTACCTGGATGGATGACCACCTGAGAATACGAGATGCCATAGACATCCTGAGCCGACCTAATCAATAGTGGAAAGATAATAGTTGAGCCTAGTCAGTACTTTGATGGGTGACCACCTGGGTATATGCGGTGCTGCAGACATCCTATCCTGATGCAGGTTTACGCTATTATACTTATATTAAAGTTGCATAGTCTGATGAAAATATTAAATTTTCAAAACCAAAACGATTATCTGGATTTGATTCTACATATCTAACTTAGATACTGGTGCACTTATTAAACATTTGTCATCACACTGAAGGGAATACAGATGCAATTTAAGAGAACCTGTTACTGCAGACCCCTATGGTGTCAGAGTTTTGGCGTGCTTGCCAAAATTAATTTTGCATGGTTGTACTTCAAATATCTACAAAGTTAACCATCTAAAATAAAAGTGACTTCAAACTAAAGTAAGGTAGTCTATAGCGATCAATCTCATGTACTTATCTCAGAAAATGACAGAAACTCTAAACCATCGGACTATGCAACTTTAGGTTATACTTAGTGGACAAGTAACTCCGGTTAATGGTGGGCGCAATGCAGCCACGCACGGAGAACCATCACATGTGTGATCATGTCTGTGCGTGTGCGCGTGTGCGTGCCGCACTGATGCGTATGCGTGTGCGTGTGCGTGGCGCAGTGTCCGTGGGCAGGCGGCTAACAGTGACTGCCCTTATTTACGATGTGGCTGGTAACCGGCGGGCCTGCACCTGCTGTGTAAGGTGCACATCTGGTCCCTGACACTGGTGACCGGCGGGCACTGCTACATGAATGCCCGCCAAACATCTAACTCGGAGTGGATGGCCTAGCGGTTAGGGCGTTCGCTTTCGGTGTGAGAAGTTCAGGGTCCGTAAGGGGGGCTGGAAAGTTTTGAAAAGTCTTGAACTTCATTTGCCCTATTTCAAGGCATTGAAAAGCGTTGAGTTTAACCTATTTTGGGGAATTAGTCTTGAAAAGCCTCGAATTCCATTAAACTATCCCCGCGGATCTAAATTAGTCTGAAATCACCATTGAATTCCATATCTTCACATGTGTACACACCCTGGAAGTTCTAAGGTAATAATAGGAACTGGTTGCACGTGGCGCCACCTTGTGGACACTGGTTTGCACGTTGAACAATTAATGAATGACACCAAGTGGGCTATAATTGTGCCAACAGCAAGGCACGTCAGTGTGGCAGCTCTATGCAGTCACCAATAGTGTGCATCCTGAGATGGCATCCAATGTCATTAGGATGTAAAACCCCAATCAAGCAAGCAAAGAATCGTTCCATTTTATGAAGCGTTACAATCCTTTACGATCAATAACCTCGTAGCATCATCGTCATCGTCATTGTCATGATCACCACCATCATCATCGTCATCATCATCGTCATCATCATCACCACCACCACCACAACCACCACCACAAACACGACCACAACCACCACCACTACCACCACCACCACTACCACCACCACCACTACTACCACCACCACCACCACTACTACCAATAACAAGGGTGCGGGTTGGTAAATACAATGGCAGTGACCCTATGTGAACCCCTCCGAAAACCTTTTTCTTAGACCGTAAAGGCCCAGTCACACCTTACCGGACTGGGGAACCGGACGAGAACTGGACACTGTCCGGTGGTGTATGGCGATGTCCGGTACCCATCTGGTGATGTCAGGTGGTGTCCGGCAGTGTCCGGTACAAGTTTTGAACACATACAAAACTTCTACCGGACACCACCGGACTGACGTGTCCGGTTGGTGTCCTGTTTGCCCGGTTTTGTCCGGTTCATGTCCGGTACCCATCCATACGTGTCTGGTACCCATCCGTTGGTGTCCGGTACCCATCCGTTGGTGTCCGGTTTGCTTCCGGAATTGTCCGGTGACGAGAACGTCAATAAAATATATATATACTGTAGTAGTCGGCACTGACCTCTCGCAAGTAACCACATAGACAGGTAGGCATGGGTAGTGTGTTGATATCAGGGAGCCTGGGTGCTGTAATGGTTAGCACACTGGCCCGGAATGCAAAGAGATGTGGGTTCGACTCCCAGTCTATGCGCAATATTTCCCATTTTCATCACCCAAACGACGATACCAAGAAAATCAAAAAAATACAGTCTGGTAAGTGTCCGGTTCATGGTCGGTCTGTCCGGTTCTTGTCCGGTTCTTGTCCGGTTCTCATCCGGTTCTCGTCCGGTACTCATCCGGTACATGTATGGTACATGTACGGTACTTGTCCGGTGGCAATTGACCCAATAATGCTCCATTTCGATACATTTTGTGTACCGGACAGCACCGGACTAGAAAATTCTTTGTCCGGTGGTGCCGGTACTCAGTCCGGTAAGGTGTGACAGGCGCTTAAATGTTAAAGCTTCATACTCATAGTCCCGTGGAAATATAATTTTTTTCAAAACCGAATCGTTCACCTTGATTGGATTTTGCATATCAGTTTTACATATACTGATGGACGTATTAACTGTTTGTTGCTGCAAGTCCGTCGGTGGGAGCGTGAGTCAAAGACGGTAAGAAAACCCCGTCCTCATATGACCTGAGATGTTGCTAGGACGGTAAGAAAAGAGCAGGGGGGACCCATCTGGAAGTCGACGGAGTCAAACACTGGCCGTGACTCGCATGTGTTCAGGAGGTTGTGGGTTGGTTGGTTGATGGAGTTTTACGTCCTGACAACATCTAAGGTCATATCAGGACGGGGAGGATGTGGGTAGTGGTGGTGGTGTGGTTGGGGTGTGGGTGGCGGTGGTGGAGGTGGGGGATGTGGGTGGTGGTAGTGGTGGTTGGGGAATGTGCGTCGGGATGTGCGTGGTGGTGGTGGTGGTGGTGGTGGTGGTGGTGGTGGTGGTGTGGTGATGTGGGGGTGTTCGGTGCTGGGGTGAGGTGTCGGGGGATGTGGGTAGTGGCGGTGGGGTTGAGGTTGGGGATGTAGGTGATGGCGGTGATGGCCGTGGGTTTGGGGGGTGCCTGTGATGGTGGTGGTTGTGGGGTTTGGGAATGTGGGTGAGGATGTGCGTGTGGGGGGGGATGTGGGTGATGTAGCTGGGACTGGTGTGGGTGTGGGATGTGGGATGTGGGTGAGGTGGGTGGTGTCGGTGAGGAGGGGGGATGTTGGGGGGGGGGGTGGCGGTGGCGGGGGGGGGGGGGTCCTCGCGTGACAGGCGCCCATCTGGGTAGAGGAGAGAGTACTGGGGTATATATTACCTGGTGGCAGGCAGTGGGAGGTGGGTTGGAGGAGGGTGGTTTGGGTATTCTGGGAAACTAACGGCTGATATATAGTGCAATGTAGAGCACTAAGTACGTTCACCCGTGAGCCGTTAAAGGGGCTGTCACATTAGGGTTTTTTGCGGGAGCGTATGGCGGCGTAAGCGCGTTACGTCATATACGTCGGCATACGCCGTATACGCTACTCATACGCTTGCATACGCTACTCATACGCTACTCATACGCTGCAGATGCCGCCAGATGCCGGCGTATGTGAAGCGTATGAGGGCATACGCCGCCATAACGCTTTATAAATCCGTCCGTCCAAATTTTTTTGTGCATGCTCAAAAAACCCCGACCTATGAGGGCGTATGGCCCATACTGTCAAAAAAGTCACAGCACGCTCCCATTACGCTCCCATACGCTCCTCATACGCTCCTCGTAGGTTCCACATACGCTCAAAACCACCCGAAAGGTCACCAAATGTCATCATAGGCCGGCACGCGCAGGACCTACGTAGGTTTTCAATACGCTCCCGCCATACGCCGTAATGTGACAGGGCCTTAAAGGTAGAACTCATGGGTGGATAAATGAGTAGGCTGACCCTCACCTAGGTGCCTTATTGGATAAATGAGTAGGCTCACCTATTTTTCCTTGGTTGATGAATGAGTAGGCTCGCCTAGGTGCCTTTGTGGATAAATGAGTAGGCTCTCCTAGGGGCCTTTGTGGATAAATGAGTAGGCTCTCCTAGGTGCCTTATTGGATAAATGAGTAGGCTCTCCTAGGTGCCTTTGTGGATAAATGAGTAGGCTCTCCTAGGTGCCTTATTGGATAAATGAGTAGGCTCTCCTAGGTGCCTTTGTGGATAAATGAGTAGGCTCTCCTAGGTGCCTTATTGGATAAACGAGTAGGCTCTCCTAGGTGCCTTTGTGGATAAATGAGTAGGCTCTCCTAGGTGCTTTATTGGATAAATGAGTAGGCTCTCCTATGTCCCTTTGTGGATAAATGAGTAGGTTTGTCTATTTGCCTTGATGGATAAATGAGTAGGCTCTCCTAGGTGCCTTTGTGTATAAATGAGTAGGTTTGTCTATGTGCCTTGATGGATAAATGAGTAGGCTCGCCGAGGTGCCTTTGTGGATAAATGATTAGGCTCACCGTTGTGCTATTGGCAATAAATGAGTAGGCTCGCCTAGATGTCATTGGCGATGGATGAGTACGCTCTCCTAGGTGCAATTGGCAATAGATGAGTAGGCTCGCCTAGGTGCAATTTGCGATAGATGTCGGCCTATGTATCATTGGATATAGCTTGCATAAGTGCCAATGGAGCAAGATGTAATGTTGCTTGTTTCTTTTATATGTATACCGTATATCCTCATGTTTTTACAGGTTTTTTTTTTCAAGTTTGTTTGTTGTTTTACGTCCTAGCAACATCTAAGGTCATATCAGGACGGTTTAAAAAAAAAAATTAAAGCTGAAATTAGGGGTCAACCGCCGTGACCCGGAGCCAGTACATACTGCGCACTATATAATGTTCAACTATCCGTGTGTATGGACTATTATGTAAGTGGGCTAACTGAATTCTAACTTCCATGGCGATCAGTCTAGTGAGGTACACTTACTTTCCCAGGTGAAATGCCACATACACAGATAGGTGAATTGCATCACTGGCTCTAAAATAGCCCAATTGTTAGGACATTGAGCCTATAGTGGCAGTGTAGGTTCGAGTCCCACTCTAGAGCCAATGTTTCCATTTGCAAACACAAAAAAAAACGACAAAAAAACCTATATCCATCGTCCCCCACAACACTACCTTGATGGCACTTGTTATTATTGGATAAAACAAGGACATGTTGGCTGAGTGTCCTGAAATATGTGACTGAGTGGGATATTGGGTCATGTACAGCAGGCATATTCAGATACTCACCGTCTGGTATGCAGTATCCTGTTTGCTAAGTATGACATTTTTTTTTTTTAAACGACGCCTCTAAGAGCACATTGATTTTTACCATCAGCTATTGGACATCAAACGTATGGCCATTCTGACATGTTTCTTTGGAGGAAACCCGCTGCCGCCACATAGGCTACTCTTTCCAATAAGCAGTGCACTTTTCCACAGACAGAACAGCACATACCACAGCCTTTGATGAACAAGTTGTGAACCACTGGTTAGAACGGAAAATAACCCAATCTACAAATGGGTCCACTGAGCAGGATCGATTGGATGATCCACACCTTCACAGGTGGACACTACTGCGTGAGCTACATCCCGCTCCGCTAACTATGCACTCACCGGACGCGGCGGCCGATTCGGTAGAGCACAGGCTTCCCGTGAAGAAAGTGGAGAGTTCGAATACCAGCCGAGTCAAACCAACGATAAAATTGATACTTATCGCTCGCTACCTAGCCTAATGCTCGGCATTGATAGGATAGGGAAAAGACTGGTTTGCACAGTATCATCAGGATATTGTGACTGAGTGGGAGCGGTTATGGTGTGGGCAGCCTGATTTTCCAGTGGGGCAGCACTATAAATCCGCAATGAGTGTGCACTGTCACAAGTCAGTACCCGTCCTGCTATGACCTGAGATGTTGCCAGGACGTAAAACTCCAACAACCAACCAACTGTGGCCGCGGTGTGACACAGGCATCTGGTTATGGCCAGACTCCCAGGTAGTCGGTGTAAACAGACAGGTGGGTTGTGGGGGCCTGTTGCAGTCATAACGGCACCGCCTAGGCTTGGGCCAGGCGTCTTTTGTACGGGGTGTAGGTCTTGGCGTGTTCCTTCTGGACTGACCATGAACACACTCACACTCACACATGCATCCATTCTCATACATCCACTCACGTAGCATCCACTCACGTAGCATCCACACACAGACACACACATATACACACATACACACACAGACATAGACGTGCACGCACGCGCACGCGCACACACACACTCACACACACTCACACATACCACTACCAGGTCAACCATTTGCACACCGCTCCCCGCCACACACACCCATGCACCCACCCACACATCCACACACACATGCCCTCTCACACCGCACCTCCGCCACACACATACACACCCCCTTACACACACCGCACCCCCGCCACACACACACACACACCCATACCCATACACCCACCCACACATCCACACATCCACACACAAACATGCGCTCTCACACTGCACCTCCGCCACAAATTACACCCCCGCCACACACACACCGCACCCACCCCCATACACACACCCTTCCTATTTAGAACATGACCATGTATTCTTTATGGGGTCGCATTTTATGAAGCTGGTAAGGCAGTAAATTCTGCCTAATCAACATTCGCCATGCAATCCATTATTAAACCTAGCCCCTGTTTGCCTGTCGATTGCCCCAAGGGTGGAATGCGTAACGCTTGCACCGTTCCCACATTGCAATTACCTCGTGCGCGTCAAACACACCCATCTACATCCATCGTCTACATGTGTGCGTCAAACACACCCATCTACATCCATCGTCTACATCCTTATCTACACCAAGGACCGGATGCGGTGGCCGAATCGGTAGAGCGCAGGCCTCCCGTGCGGGAGTTCGGGAGTTCGATTCCCGGTTGAGTCAAACCAATGCCGTATCAAATTGATACTTGTCGCTTCCTAGCTTGGCGCTCGGGATTATTAGCCATAGGGCAAGGACTGGCTAGCTCAGTGTCAGGATAGTGGGACTGAATGGGATATCAGGTCACAGTGCTGGCGGCCTAGTTTCCCAGAAGGGCAGCACTATGAAGTCGCCATGAGTGCGCACTGTCACAAGTTGGTACCCATCCTGATATGACCGTAGATGTTGCCAGGATGTAAAACTCCAACAATCAACCAACCATCTACACCACGGTGCGTTAGGGGTGTGCGTGAGTGCTTGAAGGCAGCGTGATTTGCAGCCTGTCTTACACAGCGCTCTAGTTCTCTGATTTTTACCATGAGCTCCTGGTTTACTCGGAGCCCAGGGATAGAAGCGCTTCCAGGTAATTAGCATAACCAGGCTAGAGGATTACCATCCCAAAGTGAGCAGTTCTAAGCCTTCGCGCAGTTTCTTTTACTGTCACTGTCTCAGCCCTCTGTCCCGTGTAAACTAGTTATTATTTACCGGGCGCGATTGCCCAATCCATAGCGTGTGGGCCTCGCGTGAAGGAGATCTGAAGTTTGGTTCTCAGTCGAGTCAAAGCAATGCCTTACAAAATTGATACTTGTCACTTTCTAGCCTGGCGCTCGGCATTAATAGGATGGGGCCAGGACTTGTTAGTCCAGTGTCGGGGTAACGTAACTGAGAAGGATATCGGGTCATGGTGCCAGTAGCCTGATTATCCAGTTGGGAAGCACTATAGAGTCACCATGAGTGCGCACTCTCACAAGGCGGTACCCATCCTGATATGATCTGTTTCCAGGACAACCAACCAACTAGTTATTGCGTTGGTGTGTCCTGGGCAATACAGAAACATGCTTTAACTTACATCTAGAAAGGTTGTAGCTTTCCAGTAGGTTAGAGCGGCAATTGATGGTGTGTTCGCATCAATATTTTCTTCCTGCGTCATGCATATGTATGGTATGTATGGTATGTATGAGTAGAGCGGATCAGGAGGCCTCCTCTAGGTGGCGCTCTTGCATGCGATGACCGAGTGGGAAATATAGGCAACATCAGTTTTTGAATAGTAAGGTGTTTGATTTATTTGTCTGCTATGTAGCAGGGATGAAAGATTTCTGCGATTTTATATATATAGGGATTAACATTAAACAAAATATTTATTATATGTATAATATATATTTGACATAATATATATGACAGCAATTGATTTGCCCAAATACTGTTCATATGACCTTATATGTTGCCAGAACATCGAACCCAAAAATGTAATGGTTAGATACAGGCGATAATATAGTCACAACAATGACAGTTGAAACCTGTCTTCTGGCATTTTCCCGCGATTCCCTGACAATTCTAATCATATGGGAGAAAATCCACGTTTTCGTGGAAATTCGCTGTTGGTGCCAAAGTATTGGCCTCATTTCCGCGTTTTTTTTGTCAGAGACCACTTTCATCCCTGACGTAGACAATGTGGTTTGCAGACAATGCCACAATTCTGGAACATAAAGTGAATATTGCGCACATGCCCTGTCTCTTGTTCTATAGCATGACAGCAATCTGGTTTAAAATCAGTACCATGCAGTGCTCTAGTTCTATATATAATGATGGCAATTTGGTTTGCCACGAATATTCAACAGTGCTGTCATGCTTTAACATGAAGGCAAGCGATGCACATAGTACACAGTTTGAAAAAGATGAAAGCAATATTATTCATAACCCAGATTATGCGGATATACTCCAGATCATCGAGTGGCCCAATTGTGTGATACAAGGGCAGTATGGTTCATAACTCAGATCACATGGTGCCCCAATCCTCTACCATGAAGACGATATGGTTCATCACCCAGATCACATGATGCCCCAGTTCTGTAACCTCAAGACCATATGGTTCATTACCTAGATCCTATGGTGCCCCAATTCTGTACCATCAATACCATATGGTTCATCATCAGATCATATGGTGCCCCAGTTCTGTAAGTCTAACACAAAGGTAATATTGTTTCTGATCCAGGTCATACAGTTTCCCATTCTGTAACATAATGACAATATGATTTTCATCCTAGATCATATGGCACCGTAGTTCTGTAAGATGAAGACAATATTACCATATGGTGCACCATTTCGGTAAGATGAAGAGAATAGTGTTTGCATCTCAGATCTATTGGTGCCCAGTTCTGTAACATAAAGGCAATGTGAGTTTACAATCCAGATCACACAGTACCCTTTTTCAACATGAAGACAACATTGTGCCTGTAAAATATGGCGCCGACATATAGAAACTGAACGGGCACGGTGGCCGAATCGGTAGACCGCGGGCCTCGCATGCGGAAGGTCGGGAGTTCGGTTCCTGGTCGAGTCAAACCAATGGCTTATCAAATTGATAATTGTCGCTTTATAGTCAGACGCTCTGCATTATTAGGATAGGGCATGGGCTGGTTGGCTCAGTGTTAGGATAATGTGACTGAGTAGGATATCAGGTCATGGTGCTGGCCACCTGGTCTCCAAGTGGGGTAGCACTATAAAGTCACCATGAATGCGCACCTTCACAAGTCAGTACCCATCCTGATATGACCTTAGATGTTCCTAGGACGTAAAACAAACAACCGACCAACCAGTTGTGTAAGATGAAGACAGTATGGCTCATAACCCTAGATCATATGGTGCCCCAATTCTGTAACATAAAGAAAATATTGTTTGCACCCCAATTCTATTGCTGCCCCAATTCTGTAATATCACGGCAATATGGTTCACAGTCCAGATCACACAGTACCCCTTTTCAACACGAAAACAACGTTGTGCCTGTACAATATGGCCCCCTACATACAGAAATAGAGGCCCTGCACATTCTACTGGTGTTGGAGCACTTAGAATAATTTTGTAGTGTTCCTTTTGACAGCGTGATTTGAATTCACCAAATAATTCGGGCCTTGGGTCTCTGTAAGCTCTGTGTTAAAAAAATATATATTAAAAAGAAAAAATGATATATATATAAATATATAGAAAAATTAATCAAATAAATTTCCGTGGCTCAACTACCGCGCGCTTGAGTAAGAGTGAGGTCTCGGCACACGCGCAAGCCTATATAATTTGACCCAAGCGCCACCTGGCGGGTCGGAACAAGTAAGAATGGACACTACCAATCTATTACATAGTTTAGGGTGATGCAGCTCCCTCTATCGGAAAGTCACTTGGTATCCGGACTGCACTTCGTCCACACCTCTTCTTCTCCTCTCCGCTGCGCCTCGCTCCTCATTGAAAGAGTTCCAGGAGGGGGAGATGGCCAGCATTTCACTTTCTACTTCTTACTCTGTTCGTGTCTCTGGCTCGCCAGCTGGTCACCCTAGAGCAAAGAGACACGGCTCTTTGATTCAACTCTCCTCATTTCTCTTTCCTCTATTCTACCTTTTTTTTCTTTCTCCCAGGCTTACTCCTCCCCCCTGATCAAGGGAGTCGTTTGCTTGGGTGGGGCCCTTTTCCTTTTTTGCTGTCTTGCTTTGTCCTCACTGCTGAACCCACCTTTACCCATCCCTTCCTCAGAACCCCTTGTTGCTGGATACAAGTGCACTGTCTACCACTGGGCCTGAGTGATCTGGAGTCGCCTCAATGACTATTCGTTAATTGTTGAAGTGTGATCTTCAATCCAAAGATTGGACAGATTTATCGGTGTCTTTCTATATTGCTGCAGTTCTGCAGCCGGTAACCGTCGTAATGTTACAATCCCCCCAAGAGTCTATCGCAAAGTCTTTGTGGGTATTGACACTCCCAGTGGCGAATACCAATAAACCACTGAATAGTAATAAGGATAATATCAGTGATAGCATAATATTAAATATTATTACAACTAAGGAGGAGCCCTCGGCCCCTTACACCCGTATATATATAATATATACAATAACGGGCTTCCATTGAAAGAATAAATCTCCCTCAAATTGTCCCGTAAAATAAAACATACATCTATTATCTAACAAATAAATTTAAAAAATGACATAGTATTGCTACATGAACCTTGCCACATGTATAATTTATTAGCACACGATACATAATTCACATTTTTACACCCTATTGCTATTTGGGGATGTGTGGATGTCTGTGTGTGAGAGGGGGGGGGGGGTGAGTGAGTTCCTAATGCTGTTGTTAATCGTTGAATTGATGTTGCAATAAATAAAGCATTGTGCATTTCTTGCTATAATTTATAAAACTGGAATCGGGTTTTGTGCCGGTCGGTCGGAGGTCCCCCTAATGCATAACAATGGCGGCGGCGTGAATTATTAAAGACTTCACCTCCCCAGATAAAGGCAACGCCGTGTGCATGGCCGTCCGCCATTTTAAACCATTAATTCGGGTTTCAGCGTTGGATAACGACGGAGAACGGTTAAAGTTTCAACCCGATCCACTTTAAATACGTGGTCGCCTAGTTTTAACAGGTCCGATGTTGGAGTTTTACGTCCTTGCAACATCTAAGGTCAATTCAGGACAGTGATTCCTGGATATTAAAGTCGCGTAGTCCGATGACTTTTTGAATTTGTTAACCTTATTTTGGAGATAAATATGTGAGGTTAACCATTATATCCCTCTATTCATTAATTCGGAGTAACTTTGATGAACGTTTTTGTTTGCAGAACGTCGAGTTTGATTCCCGGCCTAGTCAAACCAATGACGTTCATGATTGATAGTTAGTTACCTATCCTGGCGCTCGGCATTACTAGAATAGGGCAATGACTGGTTAGTCAGGATAATGTGACTGAAAGGTAAAACGAGTCAGGTTGCCAGTGGCTTGTTCTCCCGGCGGGGTAGCACTACAAAGTCGCTGTGACTGCGTACTGTCACAAGTCGCTACCCATCCTGATATTACCTTAAATGTTGTAGGGGGTAAAACTCCAAACCAACAAACAAAAACATTACTTCATCAGTAAATGCTATGATTGAACTTGTGTAAGATCACATGATATTGTCAAGTACTCTGCTACATTGAACCCCGCCCCGCCCCGCCCCGCCCCGCCCCGCCCCGCCCCGCCCCGCCCCGCCCCGCCCCGCCCCGCCCCGCCCCGCCCCGCCCCGCCCCGCCCCGCCCCCGCCCCGCCCCGCCCCGCCCCGCCCCGCCCCGCCCCGCCCCGCCCCGCCCCGCCCCGCCCCGCCCCGGCCCCCCGCCCCGCCCCGCCCCGCCCCGCCCCGCCCCGCCCCGCCCGCCCCGCCCCGCCCCCGCCCCGCCCCTGGTCCAGTCGAACCAATGACTTTAAAATTGAAACTTGTCGCTTCCTAGCTAGGCGTTTATCATTATTAGGATAGGTCTAGGACTGGTTGGTTCGGTGTCAGGATAATGTGACAGTGGGATATCAGGTCATGGTGCTGGCAGCCTGGTCTCCCAGCAAGGCAGCCCCATAAAGTCGCCATGAGTGCGCACTGTCACCATGAGTGCGTACTGTCACGAACGGTACCCGCCCTGATATGACCTCCCCTCCTCCCTTCCCGTCCTTTTCCCTCCCCTCCTCTGCCCAGCTCAGCCCCGCTCTCCCCTGCTCTCCCCTGCTCTCCCCTCCCCTCCTCTCCCCTTCCCCTCCTCTCCCCTTCCCTAACCTCCTCTCCCCCGCCCTCTCCTCCCCTCCTCTCCCCTCTCCCATCCCCTCTCCTTCCCCAGTCTCCTCTCCTCTCCGCTCTTCTCCTCTCCTCTCCTCTCCTCCTCTCCTCCCTCGCCTCTCCTCCCTCGCCTCTCCTCCCTCGCCTCTCCTCTCCTTTCCTTTCCTCTCCTGTCCCGTCCTGTCCTCTCCTCTCCTGTCCTGTCCTCTACTGTCCTGTCCTCCTCTCCTCTCCTCTCCTCTCCCTCTTCTCCTCTCCTCTCCTTCCTCTCCTCTCCTCCCTCTCCTGTTCCTCTCCTCTCCTCTCCTCTCCTCTCCTCACCTCCCACCTCCCACCCCCTTCCCTCTTCTCTCCCTCCCATCCCATTCCTACCCTCCAAACTCCACTACTGTCACATCCCCTCCTCTCCCCTCCTCCCATCTTCTCTTATCCTCTCTTCTCTCCTGTCTCCTCTCTTCTCTCTCTTCTCTCCCCACCCCTCCCTCCTCACTCCTCCTCACCTTCTCAGTACCCCTCCACCACCTGCTCTCCTCCCCTTCCACCATCCTCCTCCGCTCTCCCTCCCCCCACTTCACCTCTCCCCTGGGTGGTGGAGTTAATTGAGCCTCACCTGAGTGATGAGGACGAGAGATGACCGAACCCCCCCCCTCCAGCCCCCCTCCTGCTCCCAACCAACCACCACCCCCTGCCCAGCCGCCCCCCGTCCCGGACGTCCAGACACATACGTCACCCCTCATCCTGATTAATTAAGTTTGTCTGACGACCTGCCCTAAAGATGACGACCTGCCATAGACATGCCCTGCTATTGAGATGACTTGTCCATAGAGCCGTAGATGGCGTGGATGAAGACCTACACTACAGGTGCACACCCACCTCAGAGATCTGTCTGACAAGCTTCGAGTTAAGGCTGCAGTAATTGTTTAATTAATGACAAGTGCCAGGTTTAATGCAAGGCGTCATGCACAGAGTCCGTCACGGTGAGAGGGAGAGGGAGAGAGAGAGAGGGGAGGGAGAGAGGGGGGAAGGGGTGGGAGAGATGGAGAGAGGGGGAGAGAGGCACAGAGAGGGTGGGGAGAGACAGGGAGAGAGATATGGAGAGAGGGGGGAGAGGGAGATGGGGATGGGGGGGGGGGAGGTATGTTTTGCAGAGGTCAGAGGAAGCACGTGGCCTCCGCTGGTTTCCGGCCGATAGACGAGTTCAAACAGTGCCCTCGGGAACCAGCGGGAAACCGGCGAGAATTGGACCTTGTCGGGGGAAATGCGTGTGGGATTTGAAGGCATGTGGAGAAAGGTCGCGGGTCCATGACCTTCTGGGCGCCGGGTGCAGACGGCGAGTCACTTAGTTGGGAAATAGTTGGTTGGTTGTTGGAGTTTTACGTCCTGGCAACATCTTTGTTGTTGTTGAAGATTTATACTGCCTATCATGGATAAGCCTGAATAGGCTTGTTTTCACCATTAGACAGTTTGGCGATAGAAAGCCCGAGCCTACACTTTTACCGACCCAAGGGATTTTTAACCTCCCACACCACATAGACATGGTATGAGAGCAACTGGACTTTGATGTCGCTGTAAGTTATACACAGCGGTGGAAATCCAAATTGGCAGAGCTGGGGCATGGGGAATCAAACCACCGACCTTCAGATTAGGAGTCCGACCTAGAAAAAAGTCAGACACTCTAACCACTCCGCCGCAGAGAGCAACCTAAGGTCGTATTAGGATATGTACCGACTTGTGACAGTGCGCAGTTATGGCAACTTTATACTTTTATAGTGTTGCCCCACTGGGAAATCAGGCCACCGCCACCATGACCCAATATCCAACTCAGTCACATTATCCTGACAGTCAAATAACCAGTCCTTGCTCTATCCTATTAATACCAAGTGTTACTCTAGGAAGCGACAAGTATTCATTTTGTAAGTCATTCGTTTGACTCGGTGGGGATTCAAACTCCCAACTTTCTGCAGAGTAAGCCTCTACTCTACAAAGTAGGCCACCGGTGATCTAAGTGTTTTGCTTTTGAAAATGTGGTGTTTTTACCTGACTATTAGGATTATATATATGTGAATGAATGTCACATAATATGGCTGGAAGATCAGTGCTAGGCGCTGAATAAAAATTACTAACACAAAAAATACACAGTTCAAATGCAACAACAGAAGTCTCAACTACATTGCATCTATGATGAAGGTGAAGGTCATTCGTTAGTTCTTTAGTGTGTCAGTAGGTGCCTGTCGGTCTATAGACGAGATCACCGTTCCGACTGCGCATGCGCTGAAAACGGCATTGGCAGCAAAGGAAATGCATATGGCCATTGAGTGTGCCAATACGTGTAGGCAAAACTTTGATTTTATTCAAAATTAATAGAAATACATAACAATTTGGATCAAACATCTATGCACACATGCAATATAATGAAGTGATGAATATAACTAACACAAAACTAGCCATAGTTAAACATTTTGAGCTTAGAAACATACAATTCCACACACAACAATCAGTCACTTTATCCACATCACTTTTATTAATTCTTGTTCTGAATATTAAAATGCCAAATGTGTCAACAGACACTTGTTTCAGAGAAATATATGACCAATATCTGATTAACCCTATTCATTTTCTAGTTCTACATAACCATAGGATATAAATAAAAACATGAATAAAATAAGTAAACCTGACTGGCTATGGCTCTAACACTAGTCTGAGTGCCCATATTTGTCTAAATCTAAATGCACATGGCATAAGATGTGCTGATTATATTGATGTAAATGCACTGCTAGATAAAAGATTAACATCTTAATTTATTATACACATGCATTTATCTTTTTAGTTGGTATTCTATGTTTCAAACAAGGGCTGAGATGAGCTGAAACTAGCACATTTCATAGCTGCACCCAGTGTCTTAGCATTGGCCATGTGCTTCGTGGGGGTTTCTTTATCTTCCATGCATCCCACAATGAACCGGGCGGCTGGAATGGTGATGTAGTCTATTAGTATTACAGATGGAACTGGTCTAGAGGTTGGGAGGGGAGGGGCTAGGTGGCGCCACCTGGAGTGTGTGGGTTGTGCTTGTGTCAATATTGGTATGGCATGCACTTTGTTTGTTTGCCCAGCATTGATTGACTTTAGTCGTACTTACAATGACGTTGACATCTTGTCTCTGACGACCACGTGTATGACTGCCTGGGGGCGGCTAGATGGGCGGCGAGGGGGCGCGGGGGCGGAAGGCGCGGGGGCGGGAGGCGCGGGGGCGGGAGGCCCGGGGGCGGGAGGCGCGGGGGCGGGAGGCGCGGGGGCGGGGAAAAGGATCGGGGGCCATTGCTTGCTGTCACAAGTCACACGCACTCTCAACTCACTCACTCACTCACTCACTCACTCACTCACTCACTCACTCACTCACTCACTCACTCACTCACTCACTCACTCACTCAACTCTCATTAACTCACTCACCACTCACTCACTCACTCAACCACTCACTCAACCACTCATCCAACCACTCACTCAACCACTCACTCAACCAACCAACCACTCACTCAACCACTCACTCACTCACTCAACCACTTCACTTCATTCACCCGCTCAGTCACTCACTCAGTCACTCACTCACTGTATGAGTTAGAGCGTCCGTCTCCCGTGCTGGTAGATCGTGGGGTCGTGGGTTTGAACCCTCGTCGAGTCAAGCCAATGACATAAAAATTGAAACTTGTCGCTTCCTAGCCAGGCGTTTGGCATTATTAGGACAGGTCAAGGACTGGTGTGCTCAGTGTCAGGATAATGTGACAGTCTGCGGGATACCAGGTCATGGTGCCGATGGCCTGGTTTCCCAGTGGGACAACACTATAAAGTCGCCATGAGTGCGCACTGTCACAAGTCGGTACCCATCCTGATATGACCTTAGATGTTGCTAGGAGGTAAAACAACAAAAAAACAAACAAACACTCACTGTGCTGGGGCACGGTACCTCAGTGGGATAGTGTTGTCAAACTGCTATTGGTATCTGTTTATCCTCACACAAGTCGGTACCCATCCTGATCACTGGAGGTACTAGGTCATAGTACACCAATCAACGAATCAAATCAATCAACCGACTCGACACCAACATACAGCCCCGCACCCAGGCATCCACCCAGGGCATTGAGCTCGGGTAAGGTTTGTGCACCAGGCCATTTTTGCACAACACCAGAATCCAACAGGACACTCCCGGTTGCAGTTACTGGACGTCGAATGCTGTACTGATAATGATATGAGGTGGCAGTCACAAGTCCTAGTGAGGCGAGCCTATTACTAAGTAGTAGTAATACTTAGTAATAGGCTCGACTCAGTAAGAGTATTAGTATTACCTATGCAGATCACATAGATAACTAGTTACTCCCACGCTACTCATACGCTATGCATACGCTACTCATACGCTACTCATACGCCGCCAGGTGACGGCTTATGTGAAGCGTATGAGGCATATGCCGCCATACGCTTTCATAAATCCGTCCGTCCAAATTTTTTTGTGCATGCTAAAAAAATCTCGACCTATGAGGGCGTATGGCCCATACCGTCAAAAAATGTCACAGCACGCTCCCATACGCTCCTCATACACTCCTCGTACGCTCCTCGTAGGTTCCACATACGCTCAAAACCACCCGAAAGGTCACAAAATGTCATCATAGGCCGGCACGTGCAGGACATACGTAGGTTTTCAATACGCTCCCGCCATACGCCGTAATGTGACAGGGCCTTTAAATCCGATTAAAGGAGAGGAACAAAGAAGTCAGTAAAACTGGACTGTGTGGGAAGGTTGCAGCCTGGAAAGAAGTGACATTAGGTGTCTGTGTGGATATATATGTGTGTATATGTATGTGTATGTATGTATGTATGTATGTATGTATGTATGTATGTATGTATGTATGTATGTATGTATGTATGTATGTATGTATGTATGTATGTATGTATGTATGTATGTATGTATGTATGGTATGTATGTATGTATGTATGTATGTATGTATGTATGTATGTATGTATGTATGTATGTATGTAATGTATGATGTGTGTGTATGTTTATGTATGTGTGTGTATGTATGTATGTGCGTATGTATGTATGTGTGTGTATGTATGTGTGTGTATGTATGTGTATGTATGTATGTGTGTGTATGTATGTATGTATGTATGTATGTATGTATGTATGTATGTATGTGAAGGTCTGATATGAATGTGGCTGAGTGCAAATGTGAATGTGCGTCTGTGTCTGCGTATGAGTGCACATATGGTAGTGTGGTTATGTGTGTGAGTATGGGTCTGTGGGAGTATGGGTCAGTGTGTGAGTGAGTGTAGGTCTGTGAGTGCACATGTGTGCAAGTGCATGTGTGTGAGTGCGTGTGTGTATGAGTTCGTGTGTCAGCGTGCGTGTGTGAGGGGTGGAGGAGTAGGAGTGTGGGAGGAGCGGACGTAGCTCAGCCAGTAGAGTGTCCACCTGTGAAGGTGTTGGTCATACTATCAATCCTGTTCAGTAGACCCATTTGCAGTTTGGGCTATTTTCCGTTCCAACCAGTGGTTCACAATTGGTTCATCAAAGGCTATGGTATGTGCTGTCCTGTCTGTATGAAAGCGCATATAAAAGACCCCTTGCTGCTTATCGGAAAGAGTAGCCTATGTGGCGGCATCAGATTTCCCCCAAAGAAATATGTTTGACATCCAATAGCCGAAGATAAAACTCAATGCACTCTAGAGGCTTTGTTAAATAAAAAAAGCTATAATTTACTTTGTTTGTTTGTTGTTTTACGTCCTAGGAACATCTAAGGTAATATCAAGACGGGGAAAGACGGTGTGTGAGTATGGGTGTTTGTGTGAGTGTGGGTGTCTGTGTGAGTGTGGGTGTCTGTGTGAGTGTGGGTGTCTGTATGTGAGTGTGGGTGTATGTTTGTTTTTGTGGAGTTTTCAGTTGCGTTGGCGCGCTGAATGCTGCAAATCTGCAGCACTGTATGGGCACCGCTGAAAGCGGTCCCATGTGGTCGGGAGTTGGCTTCCGATGGGGAGTCATCAGAGAAATTGGGTGGGGGGAGGGGGAAGGATGGGTGTATGTGACTGTGGTGGTTGTCTGTGTATGTGTGTGGGTGTGAGAGTGTGTGTCTGTGTGAGTGTGTGTCTGTGTGAGTGTGTGTGAGTGTGTGTCTGTGTTTGAGTGTGATTGTGTGTAAGTGTGGGTGTCTGTGAGTGAGTGTGGGTGTGGGTGCGGGTGTGATTGTGGGTGTGTGAGTGTGGGTGTGAGATCCTCACCAGGCTGCGTGCTTTGTAGGCCGCGTGTACTCAGTCACCTTCGCCACTCCATGCTGCTGAACCTTCCGCCACCAGCGGGCGCCACGTGGCAACGAGGGCACACTTCCGCTGGTCCCAGTCATGCTGCTGGGGCATGTGAGCAAATTGTGGGTGAGCAAAGTGTGTAAAGTCTGTTGGCAAGCAAGTGTATGCAAGCAAGTGTGTGTGTGTGAACAAGTGTGGATATATAAGAACCCCGACCCCATCCTATCGTTTTAAGGGCCGTATTCGATTAAACAACTTGGGCGTAATCGATTAATCAACTCGGGTCACCCAAGCCACTTTTTGGCGCATGCACACATCCTACAGACTTGGGTCGAATAATCAAATATGCTTCTCCATGCTCGGGGTGGAAAACATCTGGCTTAATCTAAAGCATAATAGTTTTTTTTCAATAACCGATATACGTACAGCAAAATAGGATTTAAAGTATTTTATGATTGTAGAAGCTGATAATCTGGGTTATTAAAAAAATTAATCATTAAAACAACACATAGGAGTTGTACTGGTAGGGGTTATCCTACAGGTACCAGCTCAGATGTGACGTCATCGCTCCTCGCAAACTCCAGCCAAGAGGTGGATTATTGGGGTCGGGTCGTTTTGCACACGGCACGTGTTTTTGTCGACTCCACTCGCGGTGTTCTATTTGAAATTCTGACGACTCGGGTGAGCCGAGTCGCCCAGGTCATGTTAATCGATTACGGCCCTTGGGTCATCCGAATCACTTTTTGGCGCCTGCGCAGGAGGGTCTACAGCCTCGAGTTGCATAAACGAACACGCTCGGGGTGGACAAAATGGGGGCTTAGTCCAAAACTTTTGTTGTTGTTGGAATAACGGATATAACTACAGCAAAATAAGATTTAAAGTATTTTATGATTGCATAGTTTAGTTACACTTCCATTTCATTAATCTGGGTTATTACAACAACAAAAACAGACGGGATGGCCGAATGAGTTAGAGCGTCCGTCTCCCGTGTTGGTAGATCGTCGGGTCGTGGGTTCGAACCCTGGTCGAGTCAAACCAATGACTTAAAAATTTATACTTGTTGCTTCCTAGCCTGGCGCTTGGCATTTATAGGATAGGGCAAGGACTGGTTGGCTCAGTGTCAGGATAATGTGTCTGAGTGGGATCTCAGGTCATGTTGCTGGCGGCCTGATTTCACAGTGGGGCAGCACTATAAGGTCGCCATTAGTGTACCCGTCCTGATATGACCTTAGATGTTGCTAGGACGTAAAACAATAACAACCAAACAATAAAAGGAAATTTAATGTTGACGATTGGGGCTAAGGGCATGTGACACTGACAACTCCTCCTAGTCCTAGTCATACACTCCCACCCCACACATACACATACAGGCCGTAATCGATTAACACGACCCGGGCGACTCGGGTCACCCGAGTCGTCAGAATTTCAAATAGAACACCGCGAGTGGAGTCCACAAATACACGTGCCGTGTGCAAAACAACCCGACCCCAGTAACCCACCTCTTGGCTGGGATTTGCAAGGAGCGATGACGTCACATTTGCGCTGGTACCGTCCTGCAGGATAACAGCCGCCGGTACCAGTCATACATTTTTTTTTTTTATAATATCATAGATTAATGAAATCGAAATATCACTAAACTATGCCATCATAAAAATATTTAAATCATATTTTGCTGTAATTATATCGGCTATTAAAAAACAAATAAAAGGGCCACCATTTTTGTCACCCCGAGCATGGAGAAGCGTATTCGATTATTCGACCCGAGTCTGCAGGATGTGCGCATGCGCCAAAAAGTGGCTCGGGGGACCAGAGTCGATTAATTGATTACGCCCACACATACTTTGTGGGTGTCACTCCTATCCCCACATATGTCGGTCGGGCGTGCGCGCGCGCACACACACACACACACACACACACACACACACACACACACACACACACACACACACACACACACACACACACACACGCACGCGCACGCACGCACGCGCGCGCGCCCGCACGCGAGCACGCGCGCGTGTGTGTGTGTGTGTGCACACACACACACACACCACACACACCACACACACACCACACACACCACACACCACACACACAACACACACCACACACACACCACACACACACCACACACAACCACACACACCACACACACCACACACACCACACACCCACACACCACACACCACACACACCACACCACCAACACACAACACCACACACCACACCCAACACAACCCACCCACACACCACACCCCACACACACCCCACCACACACACCACACCCACACACCACCACCACACACCACACACACACCACACACACACACACATCACACACACACCACACACACCACACACACCGGACACCACACACATCACACACATCGCACAGCACACACACCATACACCGCACACCACACACACCACACACACCACACAACCACACACACCACACACCCACACACACACACACACCACACACCCACACACCACACCCCCACACACCACACACACCCCACACACCACACACCACACACACCACACACATACCACACACACCACACACACCACACACATACCACACACCCACACACACAACACCACACACACACACCACACACCACACACCACACACACCACACACACACACACCAACACACCACACACCCACACACACCAGCCACACCAGCCACACACCACACACACTAACCACACACACCAACCACACACACCAACCACACACACCACACACCACACACCACACACCAGACACACCAGACACACCACACACCACACATACACACCACACACCACACACACCACACACACCACACACACACCACACACACCACAAACACCACACACCACACACACACCACACACACACACACCACACACACACACACCACACACACACACACACACACCAACTGGCAGCCCCCGTCACCCCACAGGGCTGCCGGAACATGACTTTGTTGTACACGAACATTATTAATTTGGGTCTAATTGGCTTCCGTCATTACGCCCGGCCGCCCGCTACAAACCGCCCCCTGGGTGGCGTCGTACGAACTAGTCGCCTAATCTGATTGGGCGGCCATCTTTGTTACCCCGAGACTGAGGATGCCGGCAGGTATTAGTGCTAGCCTACTATACTACTGTTAGCAAGTCACTACAAGCCTGAACCTGTTCGATTCCATATACATTATATTAGATATGCACGTAATGGGGAGCTTGTGGGTGCAAAACAGGCCATTTTAATTCAAATGCAATGCCTTATACTAAAGGTATAGCGTATATATACAGGTGTTATAGGCATATTCCCATACCATAGGAATAAAGCTAAGATTCCTTATACGCGGTATGCGGTATGCGAATGGGAGGATTCCTTCTACGCGGTAAGCGGCAAGCATCTCCCCACCACCACCACTACCATATGTTTCCCATCAGCACTCCTGTGTGTGACCGTTCCGTAATGATCCGTCGCCTCTCCTAGTCTAAAACTAATGGACACATGCGACTGAGGTTTCTATTCGCATACCTCATGCCGCATGCCGCAGGGACCGATCGCTACAGGGACCGATCGAGTTGCCGCATTCGCATTCGCATTCGGACATAAGGAATCACCCCCATTGACTTAGATGCTTTCTGATTTTTTGCCGCATTCGCATTCGCATTCGCATACCGCATACCGCGTGTAAGGAATCTTAGCTTAAGTCGACTCAGTCCACTTGTTGCTTTGTGGTTTCCGTAGCATTATTTATATTATGCATCACCAAATTTATGTTTGTGTGTAATTTTTCTTTAGCAGAACCTTGGTAAATTGACCTAAATGCATGTATTCAGAAGCAGGCATTGGGACTAACCAATCAGCGGGCAGAATATTCATACTCGTGCTCAGCGACAAGTTAGTGCCACGCCGCCTTATGTGCAGTGATGTGTTAGTGCCGTGCCGTCTTGTGCTCAGTGACATGTTGGTGCGACGCGGCATTATGCTCGCTGACATGTTAGTTCCACATCGCCTTCTGATAACTAATGTGTTAGTGCCATGAGGTCTTGTGCTCGGTATCGGGCGCGGTGGCCTAATCGGTAGAGCGCGGGACTCACGTGCGGAAGGTCGGGAGTTCGGTTCCCAGTCGAGTTAAACCAATGACTTTAAAATTGATACTACCAATGACTTTAAAATTGATACTTCTCCGTTCCTGGCCTGGTGCTCGGCATTATTAGGATAGGGCAAGGACTGGTTACTTTAGTGTCAGGATAATGTGACATGGGATGTCAGGATAATGTGACATGGGATATCAGGTCATGGTGCTAGTGGCCTGATTTCCTAGTGGGGCAGCACTATTAAGTCACCATGATTGTGCACTGTCACAAGTCGGTACCTGTCCTGATATTACTTTAGATGTTGCTAGGATGTAAAACAACAACAAACAAACAAACATAATCTTGTTTAGAGCATCGTTGCCTTGTGCACGGTAATGTGTTAGTCCCACGATTCCGTGTGCCGCATGGCGTGTTAGTATCACGCCAACTTGTACTCAGTGTGTTAACATTGCGACTTGTACTCGGTGACGTGTTAGTGTCACGTCATCTTGGACTCGATGGTGTGTTAGTATCACGCCAACGTGTACTTGGTGGGTTAGCATGGCGCCATTTTCTACTCGGTGACGTGTTAGTGTCATGTCATCTTGGACTCGATGGTGTGTTAGTATCATACCAAGGTGCACTTGGCGTGTTAACATGGCACCATTTTGTACTCAGTGACGTTTTAGCATCACACCATCTTGTACTCGTTGGTGTGTTAGTATCATGCCAACTTGTACTGAGGGTGTTAACATCGCGCCATTTTGTTCTCGTGTTAGTGACACGAGGCCACATGGTCGGTGACGTGTTAATGCCACGTGCTTGCTGGTGCCGCACCGGTTGGATGCTTATATAACTGACCCGGGTACCATTCCCATCACTCAGCATTGAAGGGTGGCCGCCTCCCTTGTCGTCACCAGGCGATGTGCTCTTTAAAGTTTGTGTAACTAGGTCAACTCACATTTATTAGTGCAGGTGAATGTTTGTGTAGGATGGCACAGGTCATGTTAACCCATCGCTGTGACTCAAGAAGTTAGCCCCCTTTAAGGCTGTGACTCAAGAATTTAGCCCCCGTTAAGGATGTAACTAAGAAAAAAGTTAGTCCCCGTAAGGATGTGTCTCAAGAGGTTAACCCCCTTTAAGTATGTGACTCAAGAAATTAACCCCCTTTAAGAATGTGACTCAAGAAATTAGTTCCCTTTAAGGATATGACTCAAGAACTTAGCTTCCTTTAAGAATCCGAATCAAGAATTTAGCTTCCTTTAAGAACCTGAATCAATAAGGTAGCCCCTATTATTAGGGATGTGACTTAAGGATTGGTTGGTTGTTGGAGTTTTACGTCCTGGCAACATCCCCATTTAAAGATGTGACTGACTCAAGAAGTTAGCTCTCTTTAGGCTGTGACTCAAGACATTTTCTTTTTTAATGCTGAAACTCAATAAGTTAGACCCCTTTATGGATGTGACTCGATAATGTATCCCCCCCCCCCCCCCCCCCCCCTTAAAGAATGTAACTCAAGAGGTTAGCCCACCTTTGGGATGTGACTCTAGAAGTTATCTCTTTTAATGCTCTAACTCAATAACGGTTACGGATGTGACTCAATAATTTAACCCCCTTTAAGGCTGTGACTCAGGTGTAACCTGACCACACACCCACGCCCACCCACACATACCCACACCCACCCACACACGCATACCCACTCACACGCATACCCGCATACACACCAACACACGCGCACTCACACACCCACACACACACACACTCACACACACACCCACACACGAGCACTCACCCACCCACACCCACCCACCCACACCCACACACACACCCACACCCACACACGCGCACTCACCAACCCACCCACCCACACACGCGCAATCACACACCCACCCACACACGCGCTCTCACCCACCCACACCCACCCACACACGCGCTCTCACACCCACCCACCCACACCCACCCACACACGCGTGTCCTCCCCATGACCTGTTTCCGTGAGGGTGTATTTGATCTTCCTACATTCACCTGTCCACCTGTTTTTGCCTCTATCCCTGTATTGTCTCAAGGGCGTAACTCACCCAGATGCCTTTGCCGGGTTCGCTGTGAGGGCCGTGCTTAGTGCTTAGTGCTTAGTGCTTAGTGCATAGTGCTTAGTGCTTAGTGCATAGTGCTTAATGTCTTGCCCGGAAGTCACGGCGTCATGCAGTTTGATCCTTTAGAAATAGCAGCTTCCTACAATGGCATGCAGTGTACTCTGGTAAAAAAAAGGACTAGGATTCACATACAGCGGGATGACTAACTGCTCACCAACTTCCCGAAGGTTTGTGTGGACGCGTAATGCCTGGGCTCTAACCAACTGGTGGTTGCAGGCATCGTATGTTAGTTTGGCAAAGCAATTGCTATTAATATTATGGTGGCACTTTCCTCCTAGTCTTAATCGGCTGGCTTTTTGCACATGATGGAGAACAGATGGTAATTTAGTAGATATAATTGGTCCGAACATGACTGTTGTACCCTATCTTGTTGGTTGCCACCTTGTTCGACACTGTTCTGTCGAGTGGCATCTCGTCGAGGGGCACCTTGTCAGGTGACATCTTGTCAGGTGGCATATTGTCGAGTGGCATCTTGTCAGGTGTCATCTTGTCGGGTGGCATATTGTCAGGTCGCATCTTGTCGGGTCGAATCTTGTCGGGGGCATCTTGTCAGGTCGCATCTTGTCGGGGGCATCTTGTCGGATGACATCTTGTTGGGTGGCATCTTGTCGGGGGGCATCTTGTCCGGTGGCATCTTGTCCGGTGGCATCTTGTCCGGTGGCATCTTGTCCGGTGGCATCTTGTCCGGTGGCATCTTGTCCAGTCACATCTTATCGCATGTCTTCTTTAAACACGTTATCTCAAACACCGTCTTTTCCAGTCCTATCTTCTCGGCTGCCATTTTGTCGCTAACCATCTGGTTATACATTCTCCTGTTAGGTGAACCAGACGGGATGGCTGAATGAGTTAGAGTGTCCCTCTCCCGTGTTGGTAGACCGTGGGATCGTGGGTTCGAACCCTGGTCGAGTCAAACCAATGACTTATAAATTGATACTTGTCGCTTCCTAGCCAGGCGCTTGGCATTATTAGGATAGGGCAGGGACTGGTTGGCTCAGTGTCAGGATAATGTGACTGAGTGGGATATCAGGTTATGGTGGCCTGGTATCATGAGCGCCATGAGCGCGCACTGTCACAAGTCAGTACCCGTCCTGATATGACCTTAGAAGTTAGATGTTGCTAGGACGTAAAACAACAATATACAAAGCAAACAACAAAACAAACCTGTTGTAATCGTATCAGGTATATTTCTGTCAGCAACGGGCTTTCTATCAACCAGCAGTGGAATGAGGAAGACCAGTTGTCTATGACTGAAATTTCCCCTGCTTAAACAAATAATGGACCAAAAAAAAACACAAAAAAAACAAAAAAAACTGTTTCGGACATAATTTTGGCCAACGCCAACTTGTGTCATCTTTTTAAAAGTAATTTCTTCGGGTGGCATTTTTAAACCAACTTGTGTAATCTTTTCAAACGTCATATCTTTGGGTGCCATTTTTACACCCACTTTTATACGGAAAGCATTTATTCTTCCCAACAATCTGGTGTGGCCGAATAAGTGTCCGGTGGTACTGTTGTGATAACCATCACCTTGTCGGGAACCATCGTGGCAAATGGACTCATTGTCAGACACCATCTTGTTTTGTTGGGTCCGATCGCAACTTCCATATGGTGCATTGGTTCATGTTGTGAATAAATACAGCGATCGTGTTGGTAACAGTCGCTTTGAATGTCGATGAATGGTTAGGGAGACGCGTCCATGTGGAAGTAGTTGCAGTTGACATATACAAAGTGTTATTTGTATTTGATATGGGCGTGCTTAGGGGTAAAGGTGAGTGGGGTGAGAGGAGCAAGGGCAGGGAGACCAGGCTTGTGGTAGAACATGAATATTTGCATTGAAGTGTCAGAATCTAGGTCATTCCACTGACACTTTGAAAGTAGTGACCTAAATTCTGACTCAATTCTTACACTGAAGTCTCAGAATGAAGGTCATTTACATGGAGATAGAAAGTGTAAGATATGAGAATGCATGTCATTATGCTGGTGTCAGAATGAAGATCATTATACTAAAGGGTCATAATGAAGGTTATTACACTGAAGTGTATAAGTGAAGATCTTTGCACTGAAGTGACAGAATGAAGGTCAGTATACTAAAGTGACCGAATGAAGGTCATACTAAAATGAAGGTCATTGTTCTGAAGTGACAGAATGGTGGTCATTGTCTGAAGTCACAGAATGATCATTGGAATGAAGTGTTATAATAAAGGTCATTTTGCCGAAGTGTAAGAATGAAGGACATAATGCTGAAGTGTAAGAATAGGTCATTCCACTGAAATGTCAGAATGAAGGTCATTGCCTGAAGTATGTGAATAAATTAGGCTGAAGTGTCAGACTGAAGGTCATTGCCCTGAAGTCTGTGATTAAATGTTATTACACAGAAGTGTGTGATCAAGGTCACTCATCACAGTATCGGAATGAAGGTCAACGAATGTGTAGTTGGTGACCTTGTAGGCGTGACATTCAAACAGCTCATGTGATCACGTGAACTTTCCCACAACTTACAGGAAATGCAGTTACTTGCTTGATCCAGATTGTATATTGGCGAATAGTACTTGTGTTGGTTCTGAGAGAGATGTTGCGATATGCGTAATGTGTTGATGCATTACATTGGAAGGTCAGTACATCTAGATTGAAGTGCTCTTGTAAAAACGTGTGTAGACTTGAAGGTGCTGCAGTAACTAGGATACAGCAGATATATAACGTATGATGATATGGTAACCAGGATGTCGCTAAGATATAAACGTAAAGTGAGAAGGTAACCAGGATACTGCTAAGATGTACAATGTACGATGAGATGGTCACCAGGATACAGCAGATATATAATGTATGATATGAGGATAACCAGGATACTACTAAGATATACAACATATGGTGAGATGGTAACCAGGATACAGCTTAAATATACACTGTATAATGAGATGGTAACTGGGATACCACTAAGATATACAATGTATAATGAGTTGGTAACCAGGGTACCACTAAGATATACAATGCATAATGAGATGGTAACCAGGATACAGTTTAGATATACAATGTATGAAAAGATGGTGACCAGGATACAGCTTAGATATACAATGTAGGAGGAGTGTAGGGTGGGTGGGTGGTGAAAAAGGAGGGTGCTGGGAGACGGCAGGAGGGCGAGTGCCTGAGGGAGGCCGGGGGGCGACCTTATAAGGGGAGGAGGGAGGGGCGACAGCAGGTGAGTGTGAAAGCTGCCGGCCCGGGGGAGGGCGAGAGGTGGCGAGCAGCGGCGTCGGGTGAGGCGTGAGCGCTGCGCGACGCGGAGGGCGGGGGGGGGGGGGGGCGCGCCGCGCCGTCTGCCGAGGTGAGGAAGCAGCGCGACAGCGCGGGGCGGGGGGAGGGTCTCTTCCTCTCCTCGCATCAAACGTAATGCTTCGCATTACGACCGATGCGCGAAAAGGAAGAGAGGAGGCGGGGGTGGAAATAAAGCGTTTTTATTTTCGCCTCAGACAAGCATAGGGCATACAGGGTAACAATAGGACAGGTATAGGTAAATAGTGAATAATGTGATAAAAGTAAGGAATCTCATGAGGAGCGGAGTAAAAATAGAAAAACAGAGATCAAGTGTCAGTTGAGTGAGGGGGTGCCGAGGAGCCCTCCACCAAAAGGCGGAGAGGGCTCGCGGCGCGCCCGAGGCGGAGCAGGTGGGGTGGGCCGGCCGAGAGGTGGGCCGTGACGGGGGTCAGGCTCCCTCTCGGGTCGGGGAGTGTCCGGGGCCTGCGTCGACAGGGAGCGGGCGGCCAAAAAGGGGGAGGCCCGCTCCTTGGCGGGATCCGGTGAGGAGGTCCGACGAGGGTCGAGCAGGGGGGCAGCGAAGTCCTCGGGGCTGGGTGGGGTGGTGGTCGGGGTCTGGGCGGCGGTGTTGTTGAAGGCGGTGTCGTGAGGATCGGCGGCAGAGGGTTCCTCCTGAGGCTGGGCTGGGATGTGGTCCGAGGTGTGATGCCCGAGGTGATGATCCCCGGCTGGGACTGGGCGGCGCTGCGATCGGTGGTCGCTGGGAGGTTGTCGGTGGGAGTTGCGGGGCTGTCGGCAGTGGTGAGGGTGAGGCGCCGGAGGGGGCCCCCCGGGCCGGCCGGGGGGAGGCCGGCGGATCAAAAATCCGCCGAGGTGGCGGGGGGGGTCTGGCGCTCACGGGTTTGTTTTGTGATGCAGTCGGCCTCGCTGTGCATGGTTAGGAGGCGCCTCACATTGGCGCAGTATGCGCAGACGTGACGGCGCCTGTCCCCCGCCTCACCGTGGGCCTCCCCGAGGCGGGCCCGATCGCACGAGGCGGGGGCGCGGTTCCAGGCCGGGCAGGGGGCCCCGTGGGCGTCCCTGTCGTAGGTGGCGCGGGCGTCAGCTTGGGGTCGGGGGAGGTGGGCGCCTCGGTGGAGAGGGTCGGGTAGGCGGGCATGGAGGTCGGCCGTCGCCTGGCGCGCCTCGGCGGCGGAGTGCTGATGGTCGAGCTGGATACGCTGGAGTGCCTCCAGCAGTGTCGACATCTCGGGGCCCGAGGTGCGGCCCGAGGGCGCCGCGGGGGACGCCGGGGCGTAGGCCGGGGACTCGCCCCGGCCGGGTGCTGGAGAGGGCCCCGGGGTGCGGGGGGCGGCCCGGGATCCCTTCCGTCCACGTCCTTTTCCTTGAGGCATCCTGAGGCTGAGCTGGAGCAGAGATCCGAGGTGGAGTAGCCAAGACTTGAAAAAGGAGGGTGCTGGGAGACGGCAGGAGGGCGAGTGCCTGAGGGAGGCCGGGGGGCGACCTTATAAGGGGAGGAGGGAGGGGCGACAGCAGGTGAGTGTGAAAGCTGCCGGCCCGGGGGAGGGCGAGAGGTGGCGAGCAGCGGCGTCGGGTGAGGCGTGAGCGCCGCGCGACGCGGAGGGCGGGGGAGGGGGCGGCGCGCCGCGCCGTCTGCCGAGGTGAGGAAGCAGCGCGACAGCGCGGGGCGGGGGGAGGGTCTCTTCCTCTCCTCGCATCAAACGTAATGCTTCGCATTACGACCAATGTATGATGAGATGGTGACCAGGATACAGCTTAGATATACAATGTATGATGAGATGGTGACCAGGATACAGCTTAGATATGCAATGTATGAGATGGTGACCAGGATACAGCTTAGATATACAATGTATGATGAGATGGTGACCAGGATAGGGCTTAGATATACAATGTATGATGAGATGCTGACCCGGTTACAGCTTGGATATACAATGTATGATGAGATGGTGACCAGGATACAGCTTAGATATACAATGTATGATGAGATACTGACCCGGGTACAGCTTGAATATACAATGTATGATGAGATGGTGACCGGTTACAGCTTAGATATAGGATGTATGATGAGATGGTGACCCGGTTACAGCTTAGATATAGGATGTATGATGAGATGGTGACCAAGATACCACGAAGATATATAATGTATGATGAGATGGTAACCAGGATACAGCTTAGATATACAATGTATGATAAGGAGGTAACCAGGATACTAATCGAATATACAGTGTAGACGGCAGTAACCAGATTACACAAGTAGTGTATGACGAGGCAGTAAACAGACAACTAGTACCAGTCAGATATGCTGTACAGTGTAGACGGCAGTAACCAGAATGGTGCGTAGAAGGCACCTTAAACAATATGTGCGTTCAGTTGGAATTTTGCATCTATGGGTTAAATGTGGCAGTCTGTCCGGATATCTGGGTATTCGCATCACCACAATAGTCACCCTGTTTGCTGGGCGCGAAGCTGATTTAGTAATGTTATTTTCGTCATCATCATCAACCAGACGGGATGGCCAAATGAGTTAGAGCGTCCGTCTTGGTAGACCATGGGATCGTGGGTTCGAACCCTGGTCGAGTCAAGCCAATGACGTAACAATTTATACTTGTCGCTTCCTAGCCTGGCGCTCAGCATTATTAGGATAGGGCAAGGACTGGTTGACTCAGTGTCAGAATAATGTGACTGAGTGGGATGTCAGGTCATGGTGCTAGCAGCCTGATTTCCCAGTGGGGCAGCACTGTAAAGTCGCCATGAGTGCGCACTGTCACAAGTCGGTGCCCATCCTGATATGACCTTAGCTGTTGCTAGGATGTAAAACAAAAACAAACAAACAAATTCGCATCATCATCATCGTCATTATTATCGTCATAACCATCACTGTCACCATCAACACCATCAGTGTCATCATTACTGTTACCATCATCACCATCACTGTACATTGTCACCATCACCACCACCATCATCATCATCATCATCATCATCATCACCGTTCTGATATGACCTTAGGTGTTTCCAGGACATCAAACTCCTACAACCAACCAACTCATCATCATGACCACCATGACCACAAACATCAACATGAACATGATCAACGTCGTTATCATCATCATCATCATCATCATCATCATCATCATCAGTTTCGTTACAAACAAACATACGGTGGAATCATAATAAATAATATTGCAACAAATAATATCCATATCTATTAATAATAGATACGTAAATGGACACCATTAATACATGACAGCAGGTATAATTTATAAAGCATGTTTGTGTGTGCGACATTTTTTTTTTTAAAGATCCATGCGCAGAACAAATTAGGCGTGCTTGTGTGTAGTTGGGGCGGCTGCCCGGCGACAGCGCGCATGCGCGTGAATTATTCACAAGCACTGGGCCCCATTGTCAGACCGCGCAGCAAACTGCGCACGACTGTCTGCTTCCGCGTCCCACCGGCCTGTAGCACTCCGCCACACCTGAAAGTAGTCCACTGATAATCTAAGTCCGAAACCGAATTCGGTTATTCCTGGTTAAGATATTGTTAATAGTGGTGTTTATTTGTTATTTATAGTTTTTTGAGTGTTGAGTTAGTGAGTGGCTGCGTTCATAGAGGTGTTGTTTCGCGGCGTCCCGCTGTGTGGCGCTGGCTCAGCACCACTGTCAATCCCAGCCGTGCTTGATTGCTGTCGCATAGCAACGCGTGGGCGAGAATAGCGGCTTCTGGTGTTTAGCGCTACTGACTTGAGCGGGGGAGGGGGGGGGGGTTCTTGTACTTTTTTTTTTGTAGGCTCCATATCAACATATTGTGTGTTCGCATGTGTGTTGTTGGTGTGTGTGTGTGTATGTATGTATGTATGTATGTATGTGTGTATGTGTGTATGTATGTATGTATGTATGTATGTATGTATGTATGTATGTATGTATGTATGTATGTATGTATTTTTGTATGTATATATATGTATGTTTGTATGTATGTATGTATTTAGGTATACAGGTATTGCAGGTATAGCAATACCTCAGGGAGTGTGATGCCCCTGCCCTGCAGAGTTGTAAACCACTGCCTTGTGGTACAGGTTCTTGACAGAACCGAAGGCTAAGGGAGCAAACCCTAAACAGAAAACCATGTCACTGTGGCAGCATTAAGGGCGGTTGATGTATGGAACTCCCAACATCTCCCGACCAGCCACTGCAGGGACAAATAGTTTTGCGCCTATCTTGACATGTTCTTGCTGGTGTGAAACCTCTATTTGCTCCCCGAGAGAGTGCTGCTGGTAACTTGCAAAAGCCAGCAGCACTTCAACACTTTTGCAGGCAGCTTTAATGAAATGTATCAAGAGAAACCTGAAGCTGAGAGACATTAAGACTGACTCATGGACGCAACACTCACAGCAGAGAGCTAAATGGAGAGCGGCAGTCAAGTAATGAAAGCAGTCTTTGTCACATCGCGACCGACAGCATAATGATGATGATGATGTATTTCGGTATGCATGTATGTATGTATGCATGTATGGTCATCTGGGTTTATGTGTGTATATATACATGCATGTGTATAGGCATGCATATTATTAGTATGTTGTGGATATATGTGTTAGATGTATGTTTATTTCCATCTGTGTTTACATTAACATCGGTGTGCACACATCCATTTATATCCGCTTGTATCTATGGGTATTTATGTTTGTTTACAAGTATGTTTATTTACATGTGTGTTAACATCAGCATGGGTGTGCACACATCCATTTATATCCACTTGTATGTATGTGTATTTATGTTTGTTTACAAGTATGTTTATTTACATGTGTGCATAGTCCGATGAAATATCAAATTTTCAAAACCAAACCAATTATCTAGTTTTGATTCTGTGTAGAAGGCAATACTGAGTCAATTTAACAGAACCTCTTACTGCAGAAGTCTATGGTGCCAGAGTTTGGGCAAGCTTGCCCAAACTAATTTTCCAAGTTTGCACTCAACATATCTAAAAGGTTTACCATTTAAAATAAAAGTAACTTTTCACTCATGTAAAGTAGATACTAGTGATCGCTCTAATATTAAACACAGAAATTCAAAACCATCGGACTATGCAACATTAACATCAGCATGGGTGTGTACACATCCATTTATACCCGCTTGCCTGTATGTGTATTTATGTTTGTTTACAAGTATGTTTGTTTACATGTGTGTTAACATGAGCATGGACGTGTACACATCCATGTATGTCTGCCCATACGTGTGTATGCGCGTGGGCTGGCTATCAATTCTGCTGGGTAGTACTCGCCGAGATAAGCTGATAAAGTGATAGATAATTCGCTGGTGCCCGCCACCCTCCCGGGGTAGATCAGCATCAAAGACGTGGTTAATCAGCGGAGCGTGCGCCGCATTGTTAGCGCCATCTGTAGGATCCAAGTCGCAACTACTGATCAAAGCACAGCGGGGCGCGCGGTACTAAAATATTGCCTGAAACGGGGGGCGCGTTGTAGTAAATAATCACCTCAGCCTCTACCGGTTCAAGACTATCGTATCTTCGTGGCATATTCGCCTCTTCTATTTAGTTAACGATTATGTTTCTGGATCTAGATGCCAATTATTTACAAGAGGGGGGGGGGGGTCGGAACTCTCCGGAACTCCCTCCTCAGAACTCCCTCCCCAGCACTCCCTCCCCAGCACTCCCTCCCCAGAATTCCCTCCCCGGCACTCGATCCCCAGCACTCCCTCCCGGGAATTCCATCCCCGGCTCTCCCTTCCCGGCACCCCCTTCCCGGCACCCCCGTCACGATATTGCACTGCGGCCGGCATCTCTGCCCAGCACGGCACCATCTTTCTACAATGTCGAGAACTCACCCTCCTTATACACCCCCCGCCCCCCATCCATCACACCAAACTAGTTTTCAGTACGTTCTTGAAAATGTTGCTGAGCAGACTCAAACTGTGTGCGAACGGAATGGACGTAGTAGCAACTTTTTACAGTCTTTTTACGAATGGAATGGACAAGTTAGAATGGAATGGTGCTCCCAAACTTTGAGCATGCCCAAGATTTTCTTGCAGCCATGTTCTACCCCGACCACAGCCCGTTTTAGAAGGTGGGCAGACGTTTTGAGAACTAGTTTGCTGTGATGGGGGTGTTACCGAATAACAATAATTCCCTGCGCGAACATTCCGTGGCTAACAACCCTTCCCTCCCCACTCCCCGTCACACACAACTCATCGCCTATCTGTGCCCCCGGCCTCCCGCCCGGCGTTGTTGTGGTGGCGGTTTAAGTACACTGTGCTAAGTAGGTGCTGATATGGCTGTCGGGAATCTCGGCGCTGTCTGATCGGGCGGGTAGCTCAGACCACTACTGCCAGTTCTAGCGGACGGTGGGTGGAGCAGCACGGCCGGCTGTCGGAGGCGGGGAGGCGGAGAGGCGGGTGGCGGGGAGGCGGAAAGGCGGGGTGGCAGGGAGGATAGGGGACGCGACTAGAACACCAGACGCACTGGGGAGGGCACGGGACGGCATGGGCGGGAAGGGTGGGCGCGGACGGGGGCGGGCAAGGGACGGCAAGGGAAGACTACTATCACAGAAGTGCCTAGATTTGGGTTTGGGAACAGGGGTGTGCTATTCAACACAACAAGCACAACCACACTCATTTATGCACACTGTCTATGATAAGTCAACAGGATTTTGTTGTTGTTGTTGAAGATTTATACTGCCTATCATGGATAAGCCTGAATAGGCTTGTTTTCACCATTAAACAGTTTGTCGATAGAAAGACCAAGCGTACACTGTTACCGACCCAAGGGATTTTTAACCTCCCACACCACATAGACCTGGTATGAGAGCAACTGGCCTTTGATGATGCTGTAAGTTATACACAGCGGTGGAAATGCAAATTGGCAGAGGTGGGGGCACAGGGAATCGAACCACTGACCTGCAGATTAGGAGTCCGACCTAGAAAAAAGTCAGACACTCTAACCACTCCGCCACAGAGAACACCACAGGATGGAGGAGCGGCATCAACATGCTGCAAGGCATGTATGATGTATGTGTATTCAGACATCAAGTTGCACGCTAGAATTAGTTAACATGAAGCAGATGCGTGATTTAAATAATTTTAACGTACATATATTATCTATGCATGTATAGGAATAATTATTGTGTTATAAATTTGCTTACATATTTTTTATTACATCGTCATGTAATGTAGACAGATTATTATGCGGAGGCTCCAGTTGTACACTAATTCAGTGAGCGTTTTAGTGCCACTTGGTGCTACATAGGCTATTCCAGATGTGGGCCTGTTCGTGAACACTGGTGAACAGCTTGATGGGTGAGGAGAGGAAGCTGTAGGGTCAGTGTTATCTCAGAAGGTACGACTGATCATGGATGAAGGCGCGGAAGCGGGGATAAGGGCGGGTGGGTAAGCTGAGCCGATTGGTACCGGTGAGCCAATTGGTGCCACTGAGCCAACTGGTGCCGCTGAGCCGACTGGTTCATGGGAACGCGGCACTACTAGTACAGGCAGGGGGCGCTACTTACTAGTACAGGCATGGGCGCTACTTACTAGTACAGGCAGGGGGCGCTACTTACTAGTACAGGCAGGGGGCGCTACTTAGTAGTACATGCAGTGGGCCCTACTCACTAGCACATGCAGGGGGCGCTACTTACTAGTACAGGCAGGGGGCGCTACTTACTAGTACAGGCAGGGGGCGCTACTTACTAGTACAGGCAGGGGGCACTACTTACTAGTACAGGTAGGGGGCGCTACTCACTAGTACAGGCAGTGGGCCCTACTCACTAGCACATGCAGGGGGCGCTACTTACTAGCACAGGCAGGGGGCGCTAATTCTTAGTGCAGGCAGGGGGCGCTAATTCTTAGTACAGGCAGGGGAGGATCTGTAACCACACACAAGGCGCACTCCCGACACAGACGGGGTAATGGATCGCTTCCTTCCCGTTGCCAGTCACGTCGACTCACAGCTGATCGGGGCGGGCCCTTTAATACCCGGCCGGTAGTGGGAGCGGCTGAGCGGGCTGAACAGGCTGAGCCGCCCGCCACCCGCCGCCCGCCGCCCGCCGCCCGCCGCCCGCCGCCCGCCGCCCGCCGCCCGCCTGCCCCATGTCTTTAAGCCGCCACATGCTGACGAGTGTGTCATCGTCGACAAAGTCTAAAGCTAACAGTCCATAGGTGCGGGCACCCCCCCTCACCCCATCTCACCCCCTCACCCCTCACCCCCTCACTCTCCTAAATCCTTCACCGCCCACACACTGTGCGATGTGCATATCTGACATCCGCTTTGTCACATTCCGTATGTTTTGGTTGGTTGGTTGTTGGAGTTTTAGGTCCTGGCAACATCTAAGGTCATATAAGGACGGATACCGACTTGTGACAGTGTGCACTCATGGCAACATTATACTGCTGCCCCGATGGGAGACCAGGCCACGAGTACCATGACCTGATATCCCACTCAGTCACATTATCCGGACACTGAGCCAACCAGTTCTTTCCCTATCCTAATAATGCCCAGCGCCTTAAGTTAATTTGGAATGTTTTCAGTTCAAATATCTCCAAAGTAAACCCCCTTAAAGTAAAAGTGACTTCAAATTAGATAATGACAATCAACCTCAAATGTTTTTTTAACACCTCAAAACCATCGAATTGTGCAATTTCTATTTCTAATTTCTCAATCGCACATAAAAGGAGTCCTCCAGGCAAGTTGTGCGCTTGAGACCTGCGACTCTCCTTATGGCCCTTTTATTAGCTGCGTGTGCATTGATGTAGCACTGCGGTGCCCGAGCCGGGCAGTGCGGACTGAAGGAAAGCGCTCTCGCAGTGAGCGTCTCCGGGGCAAACCCCGAAGGTGGCCCCCTGGTGCTATCAGAGCCCCATTTCTATACACTACTTGTGCGTCAGGTCGAGCCTCGGCAGCAGGCTGATGTGGGTCTGCGGAGCCGGGAGGAGCCGGGGGAGAGGGCTTGGGGGGCGGGTGGGGGGGGGGGGGGGGCGAGGACTGGTGAGGGGAGAGGCCGGGGACTGTTGCGGGGGAGGTGGTATTGATTGGGGAATGAGAGTTAGGGGACTGTGGGGGTGGGTTCCCACGATTAGGCAGGGAGCACGGGTAGTCCCGCCCGACCTGACGCCCCCCCGCCCCGGCCCGGCCCGGCCCGGCCGGCCCGCCCCGCCCCGCCCCGCCCCGCCCGCCCCGCCCCGCCCCGCCCCGCCCCGCCCCGCCTTGCCCTGCCCCGCCCTGCCCCGCACCCCCCGTACCGCACTGCATACCGTCGCGCACACACCAACATACATACGTACATACATACATACATACATACATTCATACATACATACAACTTTACATACCATACTTACAACTTACATACAACATACATACATACATACATACATACCGTACATACCGTACATACCATACATACCATACATACCATACATACCATACATACCATACATACTTACATACATACATACATACATACATACTTGCATGCATGCATGCATGCATGCATGCATGCATGCATACATACATACATACACACACATACATACATCATACATACATACATACATACATACATACATACATACATACATACATACATACATACATACACGCACATACATATGACCGGAAGCAGTGGCCCAATCGGTAGAGCGTAGGCCTCCCATGCGGAAGATCGGGAGTTCAATTCCTGGTCGAGTCAAACATCCTTACAAAATTGATACTTGCCGCTTCCTAGCCTGGCGCTCAGCATTTTTAATTTACCACCGTACCATAACAACTACCAACTACCAACTGTCTACTTCAACTACCATTTGACTACTGCTACTACCACTTGGTACTACCAGCTGTCCACTACAACTGCCCGCTGGTTCCAACAATCACCGGCGAACCATGGTCTTTAACGGTTTAAGCAACTGGACACGACAAAAACCAGCTACGACCAGCGAAACAACCGTCTTATCACACCACTTCACTTCTCTACCGCTCACCAGACCACCTCACCATCTTAAGCTAAGATTCCATATACGTGGAATGGTATTTGCGAATGCGACAACAAATGGAAAAGTATGTAAACGCACTGTGGTCCTTCCAAATTTTCGGATGCGGAAGCGAATGCGAATGTGAATGCGAATGCGAATGCGGTAAATTGGATCGCTGAATGGACCGATCGATGTGAATGCAAACGCGAATGCTGCTCCAACTTTGAGTTTGACTTTCCTTTACAAATTTGTAGCAAGAAATATTGAAAATCGCATGGATATTCATGCTGCGTGCTGCGTGCTGCGTGACGCGTACACATTCGCATTCGCATTCGCATGCTACATACTGCATAATGGAATCTTAGCTTTACCCACACCACCACCTGACCTGACCTTTATCTTTGAAACCAGAAACTAGTCCGTGTACACGGGCGGGCTGAATCCCAGTCGGCCCTGGAGGATTCGCGTAAAGCTGCACCTGGAAACTTCCAATTTGGACTTGGATATCTTGGCAAGAAATCAAATTGTTCCTCCGTCTAACTGAACTAAGGAAGTCTGGGACACATCCTCTTGTCTATTGTTTGTTGTTTTACGTCCAAGCAACATTTATGGCCATATCAGGACTGGTTCCAACTTATGACAGTGCACAGTCATGGTGGCTTTATAGTGCTGCCCCAGTGGGAGACCCGGGTGCTAACACCATGATCTGATATCCCACTCAGTCACATTATCCTGACACCGACCCAACCAGTCCTTGCCCTATTCTAATAATGCTGAGAACCTGGATAGGAAGCAACAAGTATCAATTTTATAAGTCATTGGTTTGACTCGACCTGGAATTGAATTCCCAACCTTCTGCACTAGAGGCCTGCGCTGTACCCATTGGGCCACCACGTCCGGTGTTGCCTATACATATATGACTACACGGACAACATGGACTGCCTCTCCGTTTAGGTGGACGGCCGTGTGGCTGGTGCAGCATTCTTCCATGGTCATAAACTAAGCATTGGCATCCCCAATCAAAGCCTCAATCTTTATGGAGACACAGCATAAACTCACCATCAGTCACCGAACGACACCATCTTGCAACACACCACACCACTTGACTTCACCTCAGCTCACCTTAGCTGGTGAGCTCAGTTTCAGGATAATGTGACTGAGTGGGATATCAGGTCATGGTGCTGGCGGCCTGGTCTCCCAATGGGGCAGCACTATAAAGTCGCCATGAGTGCGCACTGTCACAAGTTGGTACCCATCCTCATATAATAATAAATAATAATAAATAATAATAAAACATTTATATAGCGCCCAATCCAGCAAGCCATTCTCAGGCACTTTACATAACAAACAAATATACAGGAAAATAAATTTCACCTAGTTAAAAGCAGATTTAGACAAATGTGTCTTAAGACCTTTTTTAAAAGCACCAACAGATTTACAATCAGTGATATATCCTGGCAGAGCATTCCACAGTCTCGGGGCAGCAATACTAAAAGCACGATCCCTAAAGCCTTTGAGTCTTCTCCGAGGAACTGCTAACTGGCTGGAGACTGTGGAGCGCAGTGTTCGAACATTTGTTCTCTCCTGGAGCATATCTCTCATATATTCTGCAGCCTGATCATGCAAGGCACGATATACAAGAAGCAGCACCTTGAAATCAATTCTCTTCTCCACAGGGAGCCAGTGTAATGATTTCAGCACAGGAGTGATGTGATCAAATTTCTTTGTACCCGTCAACAACCTGGCAGCCGCATTCTGTATACGTTGCAGTTTTGAAATACTTGAGAGCGGCAGACCACAGAAGAGAGCATTACAATAATCCAGGCGTGAACTAAAGGGGCTGTCACATTAGGGTTTTTTGCGGGAGCGTACGGCGGCGTAGGTGCATTACGTCATATACGTCGGCATACGCCACCATACGCTACGCATAGGCCGTCATGTGCCGACCTATGCCGGCTTATGCCGTTGTACGCCGCCATACGCTTTCTCCCGTCCATCCGTCCAAATTTTTTTGTGCATGCTAAAAAAATCTCGACCTATGGGAGTATATGGTTCATAAGCTACTCATATGCCGGTGTACGCTCCTCGTACGCCATTGTACGCTCCTCATACGCTAGGGGTGCGCCGGCATAGGTTACGCATACGCTCAACTTGCGTCACCGGCGTATCTCTAGCGTATGTAGCGTACGCATAACCTACGAGTTACGTATGGGAGCATACTCCTAGCTTATGCACAGGTATGCACAGCGTATGCACAGCATATGCACAGCATATGCACAGCGTATTCCAAGCGCATGCCATAGGTCTCGATATCGATCTTGACTCATATGCTACTCATACGCTCATACGCTATGCATACGCTACGCATATGCTACGCATACACTACGCATAGGTTCCATATGCCAATCAAAACCGTCAAAAAATGTCACAGTACGCTCTCATACGCTCCTCGTACGCTCCTCGTATGCTCCTCATAGGTTACGCATACGCTCAAAAACACCTGATAGGTCACCAAAGGTCATGATAGGCTGGCACGCGCAGGACTTACGTAGGTTTTCAATACGCTCCCGCCATACACCGTAAGTGACAGGGCCTTAATGGAAGCATGAGTGACCTTCTCTAATGAGTCACGTGTCAGGGCATCCTTGATGGATCTGAGATGTCTCAGTTTCATAAATGATGCCCCACACTGATATGACCTTAGATGTTGCTTGGATGTAAAACAACAACAAACAAACGAACAAAAACCCCTCACCTCACCTCACCTTATCTTATGTCGCGTCCTGATACGACCATATATGTTGCCAGGACGTAAAAACCTCCAACAACCAACCAACAACTTACCTTACCTTACCACACCAACATACCTCACCTGACTACAACACACCACACCTGACTACAACACACCACACCTGACTACAACACACCACACCACAAAATTTCACCTCACCTCACCTCATTTCACCTCACCTCACCTCACCTCACCTCACCTCACCTCACCTCACCTCACCTCTTCTCACCACACTACACAACCCCACCACACCAGCGACCATAGTACCATTGCACTTCCCACAGGCCACCACGGTGACCCATTGTCTCCCACACCCACCAGGTGGCACTGCGCCGCTCGCTGAGCGTGCCACGCTGCTCATTGAACACCTGACCACGCGCAGCCACGCAACGCGTTACGTAAGCTCCAGGTGCCCGCACGTCACGTGATCATATTCCCGATGCGAACTCCTGCCCTACCTGCCTCCCTCCCCCCTGACCCTCCCTCTTCCTGTCCTCTCCCCCTTTTCTTCCCCTTCCCCTCTCTCCTTCTCTCCCGCTCCACCTTCCCTCCCCCTCTTCTCTGTCCCTCCCCCTCCTTTCTCTCATCCCCATTCCCCCTCCTCTCTCTCCCTCTCCTTTCCCCTCCCTCTTTCCCCCTTCCCTGTTCCCCCTCCCTGTCCTCCCTCCCACTCCCAGTCCCCCACCCCTAGCCCCTCCACTGCCCCCCTCCCTTGCCCCCTCGCCCCTACCCCATCCCCTTTCCCTCCCTCTCTCTCTCCCTTCATCCCCCTCCCTCCCCTTCGCATCCCACTTCCTCCTCCTCCCCCTTCTCCCTCCCTCTACCCTCACCCTCCCCACTCCCCCACCCCCTCCCCCTCCCCACTCCCCCTCCCCCCCCCCTCCCACTCCCCCTCCCACTCCCCACTCCCACTCCCCCTACCTCCTCCCTCCTCCCTGCCCCCCTCCTACTCCTCCTCCCTCTTCCCCTTCCACCCCAGCCCCCACCCCCTCTCGCCCCCACCTCCCCCTGTCCCCCCTCCTCACGGGGACAGCGCGCCGACGTTACGTCACGATTCTCGGCGTTGAATACGACGCTTGTTAATAAACGCGCGCCGTCACGTTACCATGGTAACACGGCGCCCAGTGGGCGTCATTCCGCATGGCAACCAGAGCGTCTCGCGCAGCAGCCAGAAGACTGTTCACGGCCGAGTTAAAGGTGCATAGTCCGATGGTTGTCAGTGTTTGTCATTTTTTAAAGTTAATTATGTTAGGTTGACTGTTATTTTAAATGACTAACTTTTGAGATATTTGAAGCACAAACATACCAAATTTGACAAGCATGCGAACACTCTGAAACCACAGGCTTCTGCAGTAACAGATTGTATTAAATTGCCTCGGTATTCCCTTCTATGTGGCGACAAATGCTTAATAACTAAATAAGTGCATCAATATATATGTTAGAGATGTAGAATCAAATGTAGGTCATGATTTTGGTTTTGACAGACTATGCAGCTTTAGCACCTGGGTGTGGGCAGGACATCATAGGCCATAGGTCTGGCGTGAGTAGATCTGTGTGGGTGGGGGTGAGGTGAGGAGGGGCGTGTGTGCTGTGTAGCACATTATATTAAGAAAGTGCAACTTTGATATGGTCCCTGTAAACAGCCAGTGTATGTTTCATTCTGACACTGCATACCACCCAACCCGCTGGCGGTCTAACTTGTTACCGACATTGGTAGTGTATTTTACAATGACTAGTTTAGGAAAGGTTGTATAATATCCGTATAATATCCAGCCTGATGTCTAACATGTTTAATTCATTCATAATCGACTTAGCGAAGAACTGCATCTCTAACGAACTGGTGAGGATAAACGATGAGTTGAGCACCCGCTTCTCGCTCAGCACGTCCTGGGTTTGATACCCGGCCGAGTCAAAGAAATGACTTAAAAGTTAGTGCATGTCACTATACCTCTTATATGTATGTGTTTATATATATATATATATATATATATAAACTTTCGCTAGGCGAATGTTGTCGAAGCTGGCAGTTGTTTTTTTAAGTATGTCATTTCTCTTGGCAAAAACCACCCTGTGAGGGACAGTGAAAGGGGAAGAAGACAAGGCGGACAAAGGAAGAGGTGGGAAGACAACGTCAGAGAATGGACAGACGGGGAGCTTGGCAAGTCCCAGAGGGCAGTGGAGAACAGGGTAAATGGGGAGCGGGAAAAGCTGGTTGCAAAGTCATCTCTGGTGCTCCAACGACTCTTACGGTTAAGGGCTTGTTTGTTGTTGGTTTATGTCTTAGCAACATCTAAGGGCATATCAGGACAGGCGGTTTAAGGGATTGATGGTGATGATGATGATGATGATGATGATGATGATGATGATGATGATGATGAGGAAGATGGAGTGATATATATGAGGCTGTCTCAAAAGGTGCTAAGTAATTTGGGACAAAATTTTGTCCATTGTAACAATCAACATACTATCTATCTGCTTATGCATTTCCTCAGGATAACCCGATTTATGGCATTTCCTAATCCCAATAGAATGAATACATATCGATTTGAAGGAAATGTCCTTGTGTTTTCAGTGTAACCGTTTCTGTGCTATTTTGTGTCATTCGTTACGTGGACAAAAAAAAAGAAGAGTTATCACCTTTTGAGACAGGCTCATATATATACACACTTACACTTAATATCTGTGTTTTAGGATATCCAGAGGAAATTAAGAGATTCAATGGACAACAATTTAAAACAATATAATAAACTGTAGAGGTGCTTGCGAAAGCTTGAAGACGGATTTTATTTTGGGATGGGGGGGGGGGGGTCTCGACTCAGCGCTGCGCTGGTTGGGTGTGATTGATTTTGAGCGCGGGGTGAGTGTGTGTGTGTGTGCGTGTGTGCGTGTGTGTGTGTGTGTGTGTGTGTGTGTGTGTGTGTGTGTGTGTGTGTGTGAAGGGGTGTGGCGAGCAGGGACGCTGCTTATAGATCACCCTTCTCTGTTCTAATCAGCACTATTGATGTTGGTGCTAGCAACATTCTCCCTCCCACCAACCCCGCCTTCCCGTGGGAAGCTCCGGGCAGCGCCAGCTCTACACGCAAACGCTCCTCACAATGCGAGTAAGGAACGCTTGAAGCTCGCGTTCCAGAGGCACTTAACACTAACAATGCCGTCAAGTGATGAAAATGGGAAATATTGCGCCGTGAACAGGATTCGAACCCAGACCTCTTGCCACTCCAGGGTTAGCTCTGTTTGTTTGTTTGTTTGTTTAATGACAGCAAAAAAAAGTAAACATCGCCTCGTGGGGGTCAGTGTGCTAACCATTACACGACCTAGACTCCCTGATGTAATCGGCGTATCCTCGCCTGCCTGTCTATGTCAGTATGTGGCTCCTTGCCTGAGAGGTCAGTGCAGACTACTACACTCGACCCCCCCCCCCCCCCACGCGCCAAATTGTAAGTCTTCTAAATGGTTTACGTCCATAAGTCATTGTTGGTGCTTACAATTACATATTGGCAATGCACTTATATACCCCATCCACATACACCCATATATATCAGGGATGAAAGTTCTCGGCGATTTTTCGGATTTCCGCGATTTTAGTTTTTTTCCACCGACTAACGTTCACAAAATGCCTAGAACATATATCATATGGAAAAAAATAGTCACTTTGAATCCAGTTCTCATATGACCTTCGATATTGTTAGGATATAAAACCCAATCAAACAGAAAAGCAAGTAGTGAGTGCGGTGAGAGAAAAGCATGATTGGCAGCATGGGCGATAATACAGTCACAACAAGGACAACGGCACACTCTCCAAGGATAGTCTGTACTGACTGGTCAGTGAAACGGAGCTAGGATAGTGCTAGGAGAGTAGTCTACCAAACTTGACTTCCGGGAATTTTCTGCGATTCCCTGACAGTGCTAAGCCTATGGCTATGGGATAAGATTCGCATTTTCGCGGAAATTCGCCGTGTCGACAAGAAGGGTCATATAACGGCGAAAAGGTAGTGATATATTAATTACTATTATTATTATTATTATTATTATTAAAAGAAGGGAAGCTGTTTTAATGCCTACCTGTCAATTATGGCCCTTCTATTATATAATAGTGTAGTGGTCTGCACTGACCTCTCAGGCAAGGAGCCGCATAGACAGGTAGGCGTGGGTAGTGTGTTGATATCAGGGAGCCTAGGTGGTTTAATGGTTAGCACACTGGCCTGGAATGCAAAGAGATGTGGGTTCGAGTCCCGCTCTAGGCACAATATTTCCCATTTTCATCACCCCCACGACAATAGTAATAATAATTCCTAGGATAATGTGCTATTAATGGAGCAACATTATTTACAGATAATATCACCATAGATTTCCGCTTTTCCCCCCGGAGCCCACTTTCATCCCTGAATTATATCCAACAACCATACCGCGCACAGCTTTACATGGTCCACGTCATTGCGGCCATGGCACACAAGACAAGGAGGCACGGGTGGGATAACATGTCTTTATTCCGGGCAGCCCCCGGGGGCATTACATGAATGGCTTTCTGGTTTGCGGGCATCCGCGAGCTGCAAAGAATCAGTGTCATGTGGTGATCAGAGTGGGGGATGAGAATGGCATGAATGAGGTGCGACAGGTGAGCAAGGCGAGGTGAGGAGATGTCAACCAGTGAGTAGCAGTGGTTGAGTAATGTAGAATATTATATAATAATGATTAATGGTTAATTAATTAATAAGTGTCAATTAGAGGAATGGGCGTGACCATTGTTTAATTACGAGCCCCCGCAATATAATTAATTGATGATTCATTGGTATTGTTTATATTTTTCCGCGGTGCGGGTGGGTGGGTAAAATTGTGTAGTGGTCAGTCCGGATGTGTGAGGTGGAGTGACCAGCTGAGGGCATGAGCATCAGTGTGCATGCTCTGTGTCCCCGACCCCACACCCCACCACACCCCACCCCACCACTTGGCGGTGGGGGGCGAGGGGGTGGGCGCCATGCCTCGCCGCCCCGCGTGCCCCGCAATGACCCCGAATGAGCACATGCTCATTCCCCACAATGAGAGTAGTTTTTATTGGGGTGGGGGTCGGGGGGGGGGGGGCAAAAAGGAGAAATGTTGCGCCGAGATCAGGATTCGAATATTGCATTTGTGGCAGACCTGGGCTGGCACGGGCTGTGCCTGCTAACCATTACACTACCCAGACTCCCGGATGTTCTCACCCTATCCATGCCTACCTGTCAATGTGTCTGCTTGCCTAAGAGGTCAGTGCAGACTAGTACAATATGTACGCAATACGCGATGCATGTACCTGACATCTGCTTATCACATACCACATGGAACCAGACGGGATGGCCGAATGAGTTAGAGCATCCGTCTCCCATGGGATCGTGGGTTCGAACCTTGGTCGAGTCAAAACAATGACTTACAAATTGATACCTGTCACTTGGCTCAGTGTCAGGATAATGTGACTGAGTGGGATATCAGGTCATGGTGCTGGCAGCCTGGTATCCCAGTGGGGCAGCACTATAAAGTTACCATGAGTGTGCACTGTCACAAGTCGGTACCCATCCTGATATGACCTCAGATGTTGCTAGGACGTAAAACAACAATAAACAAACAAACATACCATATGGTTACTGTTTGTTTATGTCACGTGACGTGCCTGTTGTTCACTACGCCTGCTTCACACGCTACTTGCCTGTGCTACTTACAATTTTTACATCCGGTCGTACTGGACGCGGTGGCCGAATCGGTAGAGCGCTGGCTTTCCGTGCGGAAGGTCGGTAGTTGGAATCCCAGCCGAGTCAAACCGATGTCTTATAGAATTGATTCTTCTCGCCACCTAGCCTGGCACTCAGCATTCCTAGTATAGGGCAAGGACTGGTCAGCTCAGTGTCACGATAATGTGACTGAGTGGGAAATCGGTTCAATGTGCCAGTGGTCTGGTTGGCCTCCCAGTGGAGCATCACTATAAAGTCACTGTGAGTGCGCACTGGCACAGCTCGGTACCCGTCCTGATATGACCTTATATGTTGCTAGGATGTAAAACAACAAACAAATATACAATCATGGATCAAAAATCACCAATTCGTGTTTACGTACATGTTGTATTTGGTATGAAATAGGGACTATGGAATGGCCCTAATAGACCCACAGCTTTTTTTCAGGTTTTATTTTTGGTACCTGCTCATATCTACAAAACTGTGTCTAATGGAATATAGGCTTTACTGCTTTGTAAATAAAGAACCCCTCCTCCATATTGGAAATAGCACAAGACGCGATATATCTATACATTTAATTTATTAACTCGCACTCCCACATGCCACATACATAACAGAAAGCTGAGAACCCGGCATATATTTGAGTTTCCACTCAAATTCTAATTCAATTGTCAACTCTAGCCTCATAATCCTGCCAATATTCTTCTGATATCGCTTATTGAAGTTAATGTAGTCACAACGCATCAAGATTCGGTAAACTTCAAAGCACTTCTCGGCAATATTTGCCCCCTATTTTGATGGTTGAAACCTCTCATTTATATTGTTGTAATTCTACACCAAAGTTGTACAGTAAAACGTGCATTGTGCAAGGAAGCCATTCTGATTGGGGAGACTTATTTGATATTTGATCTGGGAGTCTTATTTTTGATTTCATGTTAAGGACGTCAAACAACAAACACACCGAACAGACGGATGGTCAGTGATTGGCTGGCTGGTGTCGAGGGGTGGGTGTGGGTGTGGGTGTGGGTGTGGGTGTGGGTGTGGGTTTGGGTGTAATGACGGGGTAGTTGTGTTTGCCATCTGACTGCCCCTTTAATGAACATTAATCCATGCCCCAGTAATGCTTTCTTCATCAGATATCCATTTCAAACCCAGGTATCCCCGATTGTTTGTTCATCAAACCGTTTAGACTTGATGAACTGAACAGCCATCGTGAGGTTTTCCGTCTGTGCGCTGCTACTTGTGCTTGTGTAGTTCCTTAACTGTGAACCAGTGGTCCACAACTGGTTCATCAAAGGCTGTGGTATGTGCATATAAAAGACCCCTTGCTGCTTATCGGAAAGAGCCTCTGTGATGGCAGCATGTTTCCTCCAAAGAAATATGTCACAATGACCATATGTTTGCCGTCCAATAGCTGATGATAAAAATCAATGTGCTCTAGAGGCATCGTTAAATAAAACAAGCTTTACTTTTTTATTTTAACTCTGTGTGTTTTGGCTACGATTCCTTACCGGGTGCCTATGTGTCTTTGACAGGCTTGGGTCGGCACGGGCTGGGCGGGAGTCTGTACCCGGGCTTCCTGCCCCTCCTGCCGGGGGCGGCCGACAGCATGGCGGGGCTGTTCCCGTCCTCCACGTCCCCGATGAGTCAGGCCATGCATCCCTACCACCGTATCTACGAGCTGCAGAAAGGTAAGCAGCAACTTCCAGCCGCCAGATGGCACCATCTATGTCACCTTTGCACCATTCCTCCTTTTCACCTTTCCACCTTTTCCTCTTTCCACCTTTCCACTTGTCCACCTTTACACCTTTCCCCCATTCCACCTTTCTACCTTTCCCACATTCCACCGTTACACATTTCTACTTGTCCACCTTTCCACTTGTCCACCTTTTCACTTGTCCACCTTTTCACTTGTCCACCATTCCACATTTTCACTTGTCCACCTTTCCACTTGTCCACCTTTCCACTTGTCCACCTTTCCACTTGTCCACCTTAGATGTTTACAGAACCTAAAACCCCAAAACAAGCAACATCTCGCGTCAATGTTCCTAGTCCTACCTACACAGTCGGTGTAGTCTGTTTGCCAGACTGCCAACTACCAGTGGATTAGATTTAATTTTCCAGGTCATGTATACACTTATACATGTATAAAGTTAGGCTACGCTCTGGAAGACAAAGAACAACATGGGTATGGCTTGATCAGTTTAATACTGGTCTCTGGCTAGGATAACTGCCTAACCGGTTACAAAGCTTGAAAACCCGGTGCGAACTGGCCGAATAGTGGGGCGCAGGGCACGAACACACGGTGGCGCTGCAGTAGCAGACGGAGGGATCGATCCCATCAGGCCATATTAGGCCAAACCACCTTAATTTCCGTTGTACACAAGAATAATTCACTGGGCAGTAATAATTCACACAATAATCGGAGATGAGCCGCTCCGCCTTTTTATACATTGATAAGTGATTATCCTATCTATATTTCCACTGAAAGTCCTGCAGCTGGGTTGGTTGGTTGGTTGGTTATTGGGGGTTTTACGTCTTGGCAACATTTACGGTCATATCAGGACGGGTACCGACTTGTGATGGTGTGCACTCATGGCGACTTTATAGTGCTGCTCCTACTGCAAGACCAGGCTGCCAATACCATGACTTGATATCGCACTCAGTCACATTAACCTGACACTGAGCCAACTAGTCCTTGCCCTATTCTAATAATGCCGAGCACCTGGCTAGGAAGCGACAAGTATCAATTTTCAAGTCATTGGTTTGACTCGACGAGGGTTTGAACATGTGGATTCAAATCCCACGATCTATCAAAAAAGGGAGCCAGATGCTCAATTCATTCGGCCATCCCGTCCACCCTGTAGCTGGGAGGTGGTGCTCACTGGGCAGCTCTGAATGTGGCGACCCTTGGACCCTTTACTGCCAGCACTCTGTTGGTAAATAGCAAGGCCCATTGACATTCCCATAAAGAGTTCTTTTTTTCCCCAGCCTCCACTGCCATCTCTGCAGACATGCGCACTAAGCAGTTGCCTACGAGACGCCTGCGCAGTTAGCACTGGGCATGATGAGACATGGTCTGGGTTGTGAGGGTCGTGCGGGGGGGGGGGGGGGAGACCGCTGTAAACAGCTCAGCTGGGGGTGGGGTTGGTTGGTTGTTGGAGTTTTACGTCCTGGCAACATTTAAGGTCATATCAGGATGGGTACTGACTTGTGACAGTTCACACTCATGGCAACTATATAGGTCTGCCAATATCCCACTCAGTCACAGTATCCTGACACTGAGCTAACCAGTCCTTGCCCTATCCTATTAATGCTATTACTAGCTTTAGGCGAGGAAACCACAAGTATCAATTTTATAAGTCATTCGTTTGACTCGACCGGGAACCAAAATCCCAATTTCCTGATCTTCCACACGCGAGGCCTGCGCTCTACTGATTCAGCCACCGCGCCCAGTGCTGGGGGTGGGTTTGAGCATTGCCGAGTGTCGGTGGGCGATATTGGTTAATGGGTCTGTGATGGACATAGATGATAATCTTCCGGATTTATCAGGAATTCCGGATTTTTTATCTGCCGATTCCCCACCCCCACCCCCGATATCCGTATATGGTCAAAATTTGCGACCTACTCCCGACCCCCTACTAGTTTCCTTTTTTTTTAAATCTATGGATGGAGAGACTCTAAAGCTGTTATGCCTTTAAGCCACCATGCTGTTAAGTGGCCAGGTTTTTAAACTGCCATCTTTTTTAGCTGTCATTGCCTTAAACCACCATTACTTTAAGCCACTATCTCTTTAAACTACCATCTCTTTACACCACCATCTCTTTATGCCACCATCTCTTTATGCCACCATCTCTTTAGGCTGCCATCTCCTTAAGCTGCCACCTCTTTAAGCTGCTATCTCTTTACACCACCATCTCTTTAAACCACCATCTTTAAGCCCACCATCACATTAGGCTGCCATCTCTTTAAGCCACCATCTCTTTAAGCCCACCATCACTTTAGGCTGCCATCTCTTTAAGACACCATCTCTTTAAGCTGCCATCTGGTTAAGCTGCCATCTCTGAAAGCTGCCATCTCTTTAAGCTGCCATCTCTTTAAACTGCCATCTCTTTAAACTGCTATCTCTTTAAGTTGTCATCTCTTTAAGCTGCCATCTCTTTAAACCACCATCTCTTTAAGCTGCTATCTCTTTAAGCTGCCATCTCTTTAAGCCACTATCTCTTTCTAAGCCACCATTTCCTTAAACCACCATTTCCTTAAACCACCATTTCCTTAAAACACCATTTCGTTAAACCACCATCTCATTAAGCCACCATCTCTTTTTAACCTGCTATCTCATTTTAAGCCACCATCTTTTTAAGCCGCAACCTCTTAAAGCCACCATCTCTTTAAGCCACCATCTCTTTAAGCCGTCATGCCATAAAGCCACCATACATTAAAAATCCATCATGTTTTAAAGCTGCCATGACTTTACTGCTACAAAGCCGCTAACACGTCATCCTATAGCTACACCTGAAAGGTGGCAGCCACGCCTCAAAACCAGGCGCGACAACACATCAGCCAACAACGGTGACTGGAATCTGGTCATTCATTTTTTTCACCCGATAGCTCTAAACCATTTATGACTGAATTTGAGTTTCATCGAATCTCATCTAGTCTATTCTGTTCATCTATTAATAGCACACTGCATGCTCAGACGCCATAGCCTCTTGCCTTCCCATTTAAGACCGGCACGGGTACCAGCCTGAGATGCCTTAAGACAACCCTGTCGGCATGTCTGTGGCTGGTGACATTGATTTAGTAGCTGGCTTGTTAGTGGTGGTTATTGTGCTACTGCGCATGTGCGTGAGATTATTCAGATATAATCAGGAAGCATTGGCAGCTGCTGGCACGTCTAGGTTGAAGCATGGTCGGGTGGAGATGGGCATGCCTCACTGGTTCCCTTGAGGACTGTCCTTTGTAGCTGTATTCAGGCAGTTTCATTATTCCACCAGATATTGAACGGCTTCCCTGATAAAGGCACCGGCCGGGAGCACACAGGCCAGGAAATGAGACATTAAAGTTAAATAAACTGTTTAGATAGCTATAGTTCAGACGGTTTCATCTTTTGTGTAGGCGGTAGAGAATTCTTCACGACTCATGATCATAGTTCGCTGGTTAAGGATGGACGGACACAACCATGACAATTCTGTGTATAGACAGGTATCAGGATAGAATATGACTTCATAGTTTGTTTAATTTCAAACCATCCTCGGGGGTGGCAGACCTCTGATTGGAATCACATCACGCTATGCAACACCACACACAACCACACACCACTCAACACAACGCAACACAACTCAGCACCACACAACTCAACACCACACAAGTCAACACCACACAACTCAACACCACACAACACAAGTCAAACCAATGACTTATGGTCATATCAGCTGGCGCTCGGCATTACTAGGATAGGGCAATGACTGGTTAGCTCAGTATCAGGTCCCAGTGGTGCAGCACTATAAAGCCACCATGTGCAAACTGTCACAAGTCAGTACCCGTTATGATATGCCCATTGTTGTTGAGAGGACGTAAAGCCCCAACAACATATATACTAACCTAGAAAACGTCACCACGTCTTTTCCTGCACGGATCGGTTGCTGACACACGTGATCAGGCCATGTGATCTACCAAACCTCGCCCCCTCCACTCTCCCCAGATCACTGTCACACCGGCCTCTTCATAATGCAGTGGCGACACCTTTCGGGGCAGTCTGTGAACTAAAGCCAGCGCTGCTGCCACCTGGAGGAGAAGAGATGGCTTCTGTTGGCTAGCTTCATTCCACCCACACTGACACATAATTTATGTACACAAATGCACACTTCCACGTGCACCAACCCTAACGTACACTGACACCAACAGACGTGCACACACCAACACGCATGTGTACACACACACTTCGATGGGCACCAATCCACACTGATACTGAGAGAAGTGCACACATCTGTGCTTACTGGCACAAACACATGCACACTAACACATGTGAATATTTATATATATAAAAAAATTGTTAAAAACCATACCAATTCCACAAACAATACTGTTTGAAAATTACTAATGTATTCCCTTCCTGTTCTATTCCACACAGAGGCATTCCTACCGGGTGGGATGGGGACGACCTCTGCCGGCACGAGCCCTTCGGATAACCCGTTGTTCACCTACCCACACTCCTCCTGCAGCGCTTCATGCTATTCAACTGGCTGTTCTAGGATCTCCATGCCGGCCACCTTGGAGTTGCAGGAACAGGCGCGGGCACTGCACTACCATCTCCAGCAGCAGCAACTCCACGCCAAGCTGCAGGAGGAACGTGAAGACTGGGAGCGAGGAAGGCTGCACGAAGAACAAGTCCGCGAGGAGTTTGCACGTGAGGAGAAAGAGCGGGAAGAAAAGGAGCGTCTGGGAAGGGAGAAGGACAATAGGGAGAGGGAGTCGCCTGCGCGCCCACACTCTTCTAGTGGCCGCAAGAGGAACTCTCCGGAAATGAGCAGTGGCAGGAGTTCGAAAGAAAGTGAAGTGAAGGTGGTGAGCAGTGAACGACACCAGTCATCGCACCAGCATCAGCAACAACAGCACCAGCAACAACAACACCAGCAACACCAGCAACAGCACCAGCAACAACAACACCAGCAACAACACCAGCAACAACACCAGCAACAGCCCCATCACTCACAGCCGCACCATTCACAGCAGCACCATGTACCACAAGCACAGCAGCAAGAAGCGAAAGAGCAATCCGATCAAAAGCAAGTTAAGTCTAGTCTCGGTGTAGGAGTGGTGTCCCCGAACAAGCTGAAGGAGGCTAGAGCAATGGTGGCGAGCAGCGGTGTCCAGGTGGCTGAGGTGAGTGGTCTTCAGAGGCAGCAGGCTGCTTCGAACACCACTTCCAGCCATGGAGACAGCAGTGTCAAGCATGTGGCCAAAAAGGCAAGTGATACAATTAAGGAATCTGAAGGTGTTAATAAGGACGAGATCAAAGATGTTGGAATGGGTCATGGTGTTCATAGACAGGATAACAAACTCGATAGTTCAAAACAGAATTCAGTACCGAGTAGCACCACCGCAATTAGCACCAGCCCCGCTGAACAACCACCACCCTCACCACCATTGATGACGTCACCTGACAAGCGTGCTGTTAGTTTTAATGGTTCAGCAGCCTCAGTGGACACAGTGAAGCTGGAGCCGGAGCAGCTGGTCTTATCTGGCAGTGGTGAGGATAGGGTGGATGATGCCGCAGTGGCAGATGTAAAGTCTAGCAAGAGTCCTTGCCCAGCAGTACCACAGGCGCGGGGTGAACTCCACCTAGAGCAAAGAACTGATGACACCGTAAGTGCTAGAGCAAAGGCGCATGATGCCATGTCATCTCCTCAACCCAAAGACGTTGCGGAAACAAAGGCAAAGCATGCGGAGACTCGGCCTGCATCAACTCTCACTAGTCCTCCCAAGTTCCTGGCCCAGACACCGTCCCGTGGCACAACCCCGCAAAGCCTGGTTTGCCTCAAAAAGCAACTCACCGAAACATCCAGTGATATTCTCGGTGCTGTTCGATCTCACCGACTTATGGCGGAAGCCATCCCGATCACCGCTACGACCGCTGCATCTGCTGCACCGCAAACTGGCAAGGCGCTGCAAACTGGCAAGGCGGTGACGTCACGTCATGACCCACCGCGTCCCGTCCTGACTTCAGCGTTGCAAGCCACACGACGCCTTCTACATTCACCGGATGGCGTGCCGGTGATGTCATCGGCTTCAGCAATGATGTCGCCTACGACGTCTGTTGTCACAACGTCAGCGTCTCAGATAAAGCGGCAGCCTGTCACGGCAACTACGTCCACTGTGTCCATGACAAAGATGACATCTAATGTCACGGTGGTCACGTCATCAAGCCCAGATGGTGGCGTCTACGCCATGTATCCCTCCAGCAAGTCGGTGTCGATGGTGTGTTTACCCACTGGTAAGTTAACCTGTAAATCACAAACTGCTCCCGCAACAAACTAATGAGGACTACTACTAATTACTAGGTATTATCCACTGTGTGTTAAATGTAACCACTGTGTCCTAGATGTAACCAATATTGGCCTACTTCCAACTAATGTGTATAATTAGCATAAATCACTGTTGTTCCTACAAAATCAGGGATGAAAGGTCTCCGCGAGTTCGCGGATTTCCGCGATCTGTGATATAATTATTATTTACTGATTAACGTTAAACAAAATGCCAAGGTGGTTAGTTCGAATCCTGTTCTTATGTGAGCTTAGATGTTCTAGAACATAAACCCCAAACAAGAAATAGTTACATATATGTGATAATATAACCACAATGAGGATACCAGTAGTTGAAACCTGACTTTTGGCATTTTTTCGCGATTCCCTGACAGTGCTAATCCTATAATAAACTCGACTTGAGTTCCGCGATTTCTGCCGGAGACCACTTTCATCCTTGCAAAATGATTGATTAATTGATTGATTGATTGATTGATTGGTGGTTGCTTTACGCCGTGTCGGCAGCATAGGCCATATTCCCTGTAAAATAAAAATTGTACTATTTGTAGCTTGTGCATAATCAATGCACATAATCCATGCACCCCTATACATAAGCAATGCGTACTGTCAGACATATGTACTATTAGTACTACATATGGTCAGTGTGTCAGACATAGCTAATATAATATATCCAATAAGTTGATAATGAAACAAGTACATGATACATCTGCATAACAACCTAATGTGACTTACATAAACCTAACGTGCCCTACATATATTCAATGTGTCCTTCATATAGCCAACTTGGCCCACACATAACCAATGATTCCCTGTGCACAACCAACATATCATACACATAACTAAAATGCCTACACATAACCAATGTGATCTACTTAAAGGAAAGCGGCTCTGTACATAGTGAAATGCCTCAACACATAATCAACTCATTGTGCACATGAGAAATGCAGGCATATGTTATAGCTATAATATCAGTGAACATAGGTTCTTTTAATTGATTGATTGATTGGTGGTTGCTTTACGCCGTGTCGACAGCATAGGCCATATTCACGGCGAAGGTTCTTTTAAAGTCAAGATCAGATAAATAAAGAGGGTATTCACAGTGATAACTCACATGGTGGTTATCCCATATTTATGGTCCCTTCGCCTCCATTCCAACTGTACAGCTAATTTAGTCATTCTTATGTGATATTTCATTATTATTTAATAGGTGTGACAGCATCGACTAGTGAGAGCAGTTCGGCACTGACGCGCACGAGTTCCTCACACCGCACACTTGGGACCATTTCATACAGTCACCACATCTCCGGTAACTTGCAGCAAGAGACGACTGGTCCACGAAAGGTCCACGCCATGACGTTCACACCTGAGGTGGGCACTGTGCACCAGGGACCCATCACCAGCCCAGTCTCAATGGGTTCGAATAATAGTAACTCTAGCAGTAACTCCTCAACTTCACCTACGCATGGTGAGCACAAACGCGGTGTTGAGCGCACAAGCAGTTCCAGTATGAGTCGTGGTGTCCTGCCACACCAAGCTGCTACTGCCTTTCAAGATGTGAATCGGACTCCAGGACGGCCATGTTTAGCTGGTATAGAATCTAAAGGACAGTTAATCTCAGCTGGTCAGCCAACCGGGAAACAGCGGTTAGGGCATGCCAAGAGAAAAGAAGACAATGGAAATAAGGTGTTCTGTCGTCTCTCTCAGCAGACCTCCAGTGTTCTGTCACGGGGTCCACTAGCGGTTGGGGCTTTGAACTGTAGCCTCAAGACTGTTTCTGCAGACCAACGGGGTAGCCAAGATGGTGCCTCTACTGAACGGACAAACGCTCACCACCAGAACCCAGACCAGCATGGTAAGGGTAGCGTACAGTGTCTCAACAGCGAAGACTTCAAGCGGGGTGAGGCATGTGCAAGTCACCAGTCACTACCCACCACAAAAGGCTTTCTGCCAGGCACTGTCCAAAAACTGCCTCCAACGACAAAGGAGGATCAACTGCACCATGTGTGGCGCGGTGGTCGCTGGTCTGCTGGGTTAGCTCCTCCAGTGGACTCACCATCCTCTGATCCCACAGGTAATGTTGATCCTTCTGCTGGCACGATTGTACCAAAAGAAGAGTCCATCGAGCAGGATGGTCCAGGGACACCGCACCAAACTAGCAAACCCTCTGTAGAGAGTGGGGAGAAGGCCCTTCGGGACCCTCCCCTTTCCAGATGCGAATGGAGCAGGAACATTAGTACTGTCGGGGCATCGCCTCGTAGTTACCAGCTTGGACTGGGGTTTACACAGAGAGGCATGCCTGGTGCTGTCGTATCTTCCGAAGGTGCACCAAATGGGGCTGCTTTGAATTTGGGATGGCGCTCTGAGACTGTGATTAAGGAAGAGCGGAGGATGGACCAACCTGGTGAGGGCCACCTTCGTGAGCGCGGGCCAACTGTCGGAGCAGGTTTCCCTCAGAGGCCCCGGGAAGAAGACTTGCAGCGGTCTCTGGAGAATCCTCACCAACACCTCAGCAGAGATGCCCAAGTGCCCTACGCTGGTGTCCTCATGTCATCGCCGACAGCGGAAGAGAGCACTGTGGCGCCATCTGGTGTTCAACAGTTGAAGTGTCACGCACCCACGGACTCACAACCGGATGTGAAGCCTGTGCTTGTGCATGGGGAGCATGCGCGCTGCGCCCCGGTACAGCTTGTGGTCAGTGGCGCCACAAACGTCGGCCAGCAGAACCGCCATGCTGAGACAAAGGAGGGCAACACAAGTGATGAGACACCGTCCACGTCCGGTTCGTTTCAATTTTCATGGGTTTTTCTTCTTTTTGTTCTTCCTAATAAACCGTTGATGCAGATATTGATGCTATGTAGAGGAACATCGTGCTTGAAAGTCGTCATAAATCAGACATTCATAAATATTAAAACGGGTACCTAGTGGAAGGTAAGAGTAGTTGAGGATGCTTTCTTCTACAACATTCCAGTTGAATCAAGTTCCTGCGTTGATAACTTGATTGGTGGATTCCTGATGGCCTCTGTTAAACTACTGGGGGTTAGAATTAGATTCATCACCGAATGAAAGGCGACCAGACGGGATGGCCGAATAAGTTAGAGCGTCCGCCTCCCATGTTGGTAGACCATGGGGTCGTCGGTTCAAACCCTGGTCGAGTCAAACCAATGACTTTAAAATTGATACTTGTTGCTTCCTAGCCAGGCACTCGGCATTATTAGGATAGGGCAAGGACTGGTTGGCTCAGTGTCAGGATAATGCGACTGAGTTGGATATCAGGTCATGGTGCTAGCGGCCTGGTCTTCCAGTGGGGCAGCACTATAAAGTCGCCATGAGTGCGCACTGTCACAAGTCAGTACCTGTCCTGATATGACCTTAGATGTTGCTAGGACGTAAAACAACAACAAGCAAACAAACCTCTGCTTCTGTCCATGGCTAGTAAAGTACTAGTATTATTTTACTCCCGAAACAGTTATTGTTCGGGAGTTTATTTTTGCCATAAAGAAAAAGAAGTAAATAATGAATAAATAAATAAATGGGAGTAAATTTACTCCTAGTCTACAGTGATTGATGATGAATGATTGTGATTGGTCAATAATGTGGCGGGGGACCTGGGAGTCCGGCAGGCTGGGCACACTGAACGCCGGGGACCAGTGGTGGATAAAAAGAGGCTTGCAAACAAGACGGATGAGTGGAGCTTCTTAAGCTGGCATGTGATCAGCCGTGGGTGAACTCTTAGCAGGGTCCGTACACATGTGAAGATATGGAATTCAAGGCTGTTTCAAGGCTTTTCAATGCTGTTTTTTTAATATAGGAATTGAAGACTATTTTCAATTGGGTTTTAAGTCTGAAATCACCATTCTGAATGGTTATTTCGGACTAATTTAGATCAGTGGGGACAGTTTAATGGTATTCAAGGCTTTTCAACACTAATTACTCAAAACAGGTTAAATTGAAGGCCTATGTCGGTGTAAACATTGAATTCCATTTTGTCATGTAGACTGCCTACGTCGGTACTAAAGCTAAATTCAGTGGTTTGTCGATGTAAGTGTAAAAGCTTAATTCCATGGTTCTATATATAGCCGTCAGGTTTTCCTCAACCTCACTGTTTTGATATATGGGTCGTTCTCAGAAACTGTGTACCACATTTGTGACATGGAAACCAAAAGTGAAAAAATCCAAATAATACCAGAAGTCATTCCAAATAATAGCAGGATGTATGTTGCATATGTCGGAGTTGAAAAAAAATTAAGTAAATTTCAGTTTTTGATTTTGATCTTATACTAATTGAGAAAAACATAAAAATTAGCCATGTAACATTCATAATTATCACATCATTTTAGCACACATCCATAACATCATTTAGCACACATCCATAACACAACACACAACAAATTCACATAAGATTTGATTTATTACAGTTACCCAAAAATGATTATGGCTTACAAGAAAAGAGTTGAAAAAGAGTTTGGGTTGATGCATGATGTTGATATGCAAATTTTCTAATTTTCTATTTAGTACAAAGTCATAGAAGCATATTTTGGATACATTTTGTGGGATAGATTAAGTACATGTAATATTGCTAACATTTAATACCCAGAGGCAACAATAACTATTTAACTTTCCCCCCCCCCCCCCCCCCCCCCCCCCCCCAAAGGGTTAAGTGTTACAATGTAACGTGGAAACCAAATATGTGGTACATGTACACAGTTTCTGAGACGACTCATATATTGTCTAACCTATTTTATTCCTGTGCTCTGCCTTCCCTAATGAGCCTTAAACCAATTGTATATTCTTGTTTAGTATCTGGGAGTGACAATGACATGAGATTGACCTGTTCTGTTCCAGGCTCCAACATCCCGGTGGGCATTGCCATAGCGAGGAAGAGAGGAGACAAGCGACTTACAGTGCAGGCAAAGCCAGGTGTGTATGCAGCCACAGTGCACGCCCACAAACCGGACACCCCGATATAGCGGCCAAATTTGTGGCGAAGTTCCAACTGTTGCTTTATATGGAGCAAATTAAAGTTGCATAGTCCGATGGTTTTGAGTTTCTTATCATTTTCTTCCAGGGCCACCTGACATTCTTCCGCTAGACACAGGCGTGGTGTAAATCAGGAGCGCTAACCCAATAGCAATAGTACCGGTAGACTCTATTTTAGTTCAATAAATAGTTCGGAAATTAAATAGGAAATTTAGTTCAATTTGAGATTGTGTTATGGGCCTGTCACATTATGACACATCGCGCAAACATACGGTGATGTATGTGATTTTTTGCTGCTACGTCGTAATGTGTTACATGTGCTTCAGGCGTGTGTTGGTATACGTCAATGTACGTCAACGTTTGTTGACATACGGTGGCGCGCATCAGGGGGTCAGCGATGTTGCACAAAACTTTCGATGTATGACAACGCATGGGTGCTTACGTTACGCCTATGTTAGGCAAACGTTGAGATATGTTAGATGCACATTACAGGAACGTCGTTCTTATGTTGTCCTACGTTGACTTTCGTTCCTCTGGCGGAGAGCGTTCAGTCCGCAAGTTGGCAACATAACGCCAATGTATGACGACGTTGTTCTAACATATGCGTAACGTATGGCGACGCAGTTGCCGTTTCGCGGGTGGATCAGGTGCCCCCTGCATGTTGGCATGCTTTACTCACGCGTTATGCCAACTTCACGTGCGCTGGGTGCACGCTGGTGCACCGACGAAATGTGCTGGACTGTCGTTGGATATGCGTCGCTCAAGCGCTGGCACTACGCTCTCAGACATTGTGCAACATGTTTAACCGTCGCTAGCGGAACGTTGGGAGCGTATTATGCCAGCGCAAGGTAAACTTTACAGCCGCACTTGCGTGAGACACGTTAGCCACACAGTGTGCCAAACTTTTTTAGTTTTTTTTCTCATGCGTCGACATACATTACCACTACGTCAGACCAACGCTATGCTTACATCTGCTACGTTGTGCTGACGTCCAACTTTTCCTCCTGTGCAGAAAGTTTGATGCATCTCGACGTAGAAAACTTATTTTACGTGTTGGTGACACGTGTGTGAGATGCTTCAAATCTAGTTTTGAAAATGTTACGCTTCATTGGACTATGCAACTTTAAGGCAGATGATGGTAGGGTTAAATAGACATGCAATGAGATGAAGTTGTCTGATTACACTAATTGCGGTAATTGTAAGCAATTATGGGTTACTTTATGGAAGGTGTAATTGTGATGATGTGCTCATGTAGATAATGACGCGCACTGGTACGTGAGGTTTAGTCAAAATGACACTTCCATGAACTGAGGGCTACATTTTAGAACTATCTGGGGATCTGGGATACTGAATATAAAATGTTTCATCATGGGCTGAATAGTAAACTTTATGTGTGTGTCAGGTCATATATGCAATGGGAATTTAGGAATTTCCTATAATCAAGAGGCCACTTAATAAGTGGGAACTACTTTTCCTTTTATGCATCAAAAGGTTTGTGCAGAAGTTTGGGAGTTCAATTCCCGTTCGAGTCAAACCAATGACTTTTAAATAAATACTTGTTGCTTCCTAGCCAGGCGCTCAGCATTATTAGGATAGGGCAAGGACTGGTTGGCTCAGTGTCAGGATAATATGACTGAGTGGGATATCAGGTCATGGTGCTGGTGGCCTGGTCTCCCAGTGGGGCAGCACTATAAAATTGCCATCATTGCGCACTGTCACAAGTCGGTACCCGTCCTGATATGACCTTAGATATTGCCAGGACGTAAAGCTCCAACAACCAAACAGCCAACCAACCAATCATTTACTGTGTAATATTGTTGCAGATGAGGGTCGGCCCAGCACTGATGAGGTGGGTTCTGAACGTGTACGGCACCGCGACAGACCCGAGGCGGAGACACAGCGCTCAACCAACAGGTGTGTGACATCAGGTTCTGTGTGTGACATCAGGTTCTGTGTGTGACATCAGGTTCTGTGTGTGTGACATCAGGTTCTGTGTGTGTGACATCGAGTTCTGTGTGTGACATCAGGTTCTGTGTGTGTGACATCAGGTTCTGTGTGTGACATCAGGTTCTGTGTGTGTGACATCAGGTTCTGTGTGTGTGACATCAGGTTCTGTGTGTGACATCAGGTTCTGTGTGTGACATCAGGTTCTCTTGTGTGTGACATCAAGTTCTGTGTGTGTGACATCAGGTTTTACATGTGTGACATCAGGTTCTGTGTGTGACATCAGGTTCTGTGTGTGACACCAGGTTCTGTGTGTGTGACATCAGGTTCTGTGTGTGTGACATCAGGTTCTGTGTGTGTGACATCAAGCTTTGGAGTCTGTTCTGACCTGCTGCATAGGCAGCTCCGCTACGTCCTGTATGAAACATGTTTTTTGGGGGGTATATGATTTTTATATATGGGGGTGATCGGTTTAGGGTGTTTTTTTTTTATCGTTACAATGGTATTGTATGGGCGATCGTTTGGGACCCAAATAAAACGATCTATATAGGAGGGTGGTCGATCTGTGGAGGTGATCGGTTAGAGAGGTTTTACTGTAAATCTTTTGTCAGTGCCGCAGCACTGGTCTTCCGACCGTAAGTGTTACAGGTATATGAGACTGTCTCAAAAGGTGCTAAGCAATATGGGACAAAACTTTGTCCATTGTAACGATCAACATACTATCTGCTTATGCATTTTCTCAGGATAAACTGATTTTTTTTTTACATGGTGTTTCATAATCCCAATAGAATACACATTGATTTGAAGCAAATGTCCTTGTGTTTTCAGTGTAACCGTTTCTGTGCTGTTTTGTGTCAATCGTTACAATGGGCAAAACAAAAAAAAGTTATCACCTTTTGAGACAGGCTCATATAGGTATTTACACAATTTCTTTTACAAAGTGCTGAGGTGAATTCTGAAAATAAAGTGTACACAATGCAATAAGTAATGAGTATTAGGTCTATTAAATCTTTTTTCATTTACATGCAAGGTTTTACTTGTTGGTTCAGAATTTCCAATTCAATAGACAGGCCTACTAATACCATTTAAGCTGCACGGTCCGATGAAAAGATCAAATATTCTGTTACAGTAACGTGTTTATCCCATTTCCACATTGTTGACGGAAGTAATTTTCATTTCACTGTCAGTAAAATTAATTTACAACCATTGTTTTCTTCTTCTTAAATCTACCATATTTTGTCTTTGTTAACAGATTTATTTCTCTGAATATAACAAAAAGCTGGTGCTGAAACACTGATCTTCTGACATTTGTGAAAAATTACTGAACAGTAGAATATGAAGGGCAAGTGGATTTAAATTTAAAATTGAGCATGTTGAAAAGGGGGCTTTATATGTTTCTGAAAATAATAATTTGTGTGGCTGGAAAGATGTAGGTTTTAAAACTAGGGCAAGGTTTACGTCTTGCTGTCAGACTGTATGCAATTTACTCGTCAGCAATGGGAGGTATTATACTATGGGGAAGGGATATTTTTGTCTCTTTCATAGAACTGTCAGCTGATATTTTGTGGTGCAGTTATGCGTATCCTTATGCTGCGGTGCTTACTGTTGCTACGTGACTACTGTGTTGACTCAACATAGGCGTGCTCTTCTAACTTAACAGCTGCACCCTTTGAGCTGAACTGTTCTTAGCTAACATACATGTACTATTCTAGCTTAATATGTGTGTACTATTCTCACTTAACATAATAAGTGTACTATTCTAACTCAACATGTGTACTATTCGGACTCAACATAGGTGTACTATTCTGACTTAGCATAAACGTACTAATCTGACTTAGCGTGAGTGTACTAGTGTGCCTTAACCTAGGTGTACTATTCTACACAACATAAGTGTACTATTCTGACTTAACGTTTGTGTACTAGTCCCTTTTAACCTAGGCGTACTATTCTACACAACATAGGTGTACTATTTTGACTTAACATTGGTGTGCTAGTCCCCCTTAACCTAGGCGTACTATTCTACACAACATATGTGTACTATTCTGACTTAACGTTGATATACTAGACCCCCTTAACCTAGGCGTACTATTCTACACAACATAAGTGTACTATTCTGACTTAACGTTGATGTACTAGACCCCCTTAACCTAGGCGTACTATTCTACACAACATAAGTGTACTATTCTGACTTAACGTTGGTGTACTAGTCCCGTTTAACCTAGGCGTACTATTCTACACAACATAGGTGTACTATTTTGACTTAACATTGGTGTGCTAGTCCCCCTTAACCTAGGCGTACTATTCTACACAACATATGTGTACTATTCTGACTTAACGTTGATATACTAGACCCCCTTAACCTAGGCGTACTATTCTGCACAACATAAGTGTACTATTCTGACTTAACGTTGATGTACTAGACACCCTTAACCTAGGCGTACTATTCTACACAACATAAGTGTACTATTCTGACTTAACGTTGGTGTACTAGTCACCCTTAACCTAGGCGTACTATTCTACACACTGTTACTTGTTTGCAGGGACAGTAAGAACATTGCAGCGAAGCCGGGTACAGATATGGGACCAAACCTCGTAGTGACTGGTAAGTGCATGCTTAACGTGCCGTGAGTGTGCACTAAGTGGGTTCAACTGTGTAAACATTCAACTAATGCCCGCCAGACACCCCCAGAGTGAGACCATTACCAGCATTGTGGTAGTCGTACACCTGTGGGATTACCCCTGTTCTGTGGAACTTATTAAAGCTGCATAGTTGGATGAAGCATCCGATTTTTCAAAACCAAAACATTTATCTAGATTTGATTCTCCATATCTTAACTCAAATGCTGATGCACTTATCAAGCGGTTGTTGTCACATAGAAGGGAATACTGAGTCAATTTAATAGAACCTACGGTGTCAGCGTTTTGACATGCTTGCCAAAAAATAATTTTACATCTTTGCACTTCAAATGTCTCAAACGTTAGCCATTTAAGATAAGTTACTTCAAACTAAAGTAAGGTATATTACAACAATCAATTTAATATAGTTTTTGCAGAAAAATGATAAAAGATGAATAAAAGCACTTTGATTTTGACCGCTTACTTACATGACGCTGTCAGGTGGCACATCACGCACATGGCGGGAAGGGGAGGAGCCAAGTCCAGCAGCAGCCAATCAGAGCGGGGTTGGGGCGTGGCTCCCCTCGGGGCCCCACCCTGCCTCTCTCGGGCCACCCATGTGGCTGGGGCAGGGCGGCTACCCAGTGGCGCCCTCTGTCGACCCAGCACAGCTGACGGGGCCTCCACCTGGCGGATTGAAACTGGCCCAGGATCCACTAACCGGCCAGGTTTACGTTATACCAGGTAGGTCTTCTTTTTATTCGTCCTTTTTTTTTCAAGACATTTACATTTCAAAAGATTTATATCATTAACATTTTCAAATGTTTGTTTTACGAAGGTGGCTGTAATCAGCAAACTTTTATTAAATATGAAAATAGCTTTGTAGAGCAGCCACTTATGCTGCAGTCCGGCTGCATGTTTTGTTAGTGGGTTAATGGAACCAAAATCCAGTGAAACATAAAAAGTGGATTAGATATTTCAGGATCTGTACTGGGCCTGGAAAGTCTTGAAACTTCATTTGCCCCATTTCAAGGCCTTGAATTTAACTTATTTTGGGGAATTAGTCTTGAAAAGCCTTGAATTTAATTCAATTGTCCCCACTGACCTAAATTAGTCCGAAATCACCATTCGGAATGGCGACTCCGGACTAAATCCAAATGAAAATAGTTTTGTATTCCTATCTAAAACAGCCCTGAAATACCCTTGAATTCCATATCTTGACATGTGTACAGACCTTGATATTTACACAACTCAGCATTGCAACTGCAGTGTCACAAAGACATGTCCTGACGCTGTGTTTCACTGCTTCTCGCAGAGGTGCCGCTGGAGGCTGGCCGGGTGTGGCCACCTGGCTTCGCTCCAGGGTCATTGCAGGGTCAGCAGTTGCAGTACCTGCAACAGCAGTATGCGCAACATCTCCAGCAATTGCAGCAGCAGCAAGCAGCTGGAGCGCTGCCTGGACCGTTGCCTGCAGCACTGCCTGGAGCGCTGCCTGGACCTCGTCCGGAAGCTGTTAAGACTGAAGCGACATGCCACCAGGAAGACCAGGCGACAGGACTGCACTACCACCTGCCACCGAAGGTATGCACCATTTGTCGCAGATCGTATTGTTCGTATAAACTTGTGTAAATAAATAATACCCATCTAACCTCAAACAGAGATGGGTTATTACTAAATCCCCTTAGCTTTTATATCCATAGCATCTAACCCCATATCGGCGTAAAGCAACCACCAATCAATCAAGCAATCAATCAATCTAACCCCATATACACAGGGCTTTATTATTATTAAAGCTGCTAAGTCCGATGAAAGCATAACATTTTCGAAACCCAAAACACTCACCTACATTTGATTCTATATATCCAACTTAGATTCTGACGCACTTATTAAGAGTTTATTTCCGCATTTAATAGAACCTTTTATAACTGAAGTCTGTAATTTCGGAGTTTTGACTATGCAATTTTAATAAATTCTTGGCTTTAATATCAAAGCAATCGTTTCCATATGTTTGCATGTTCAAATAGCCGTTAGGTGATGCTGGCGTAGCCCTAGTCCGATATCACGTGATACTGGTATGTGATAAGGGACATTGCTTTTGTTCAGTTAATGTGTTTTCGGGCGTCATTCAGTCAGTATTAACCTGCATTGTTTCCTTACCTGACAGGTTGACAGAGGCGGAGGGCTTGGCGGGCGGGTGGAGTCTGTGCGAATTCCTCATTCGCACATCTCCCCACTCAAGGCCTCATCCACGACGCAGGCGCCCCTTGGTGAGGCGGCAGAGAACCCCTCATTCTCAGGAGTGATCTCTGGTTCCCAGCCCTCTGGTGCTGAAGGTGGCCCGAGTCAAGCAGGGGCGCATCCATTCCTGGTGGGTCTGGGTCAGACTTTCCCAGGCGTTCCCTACCCGCCACACTTGCCCTACTACCTGGACCCCAGCATCCTGCAGCAGATCCGAGCAGGCACTAGTGTCCCGGTGACATCCGCAGCAGACGCGACCCCAACATCACGGACAGAGCCGGTAACTGTGCAATCTCGTGGATGCTCACCCATCGCCTTCCCAGAGGAGGCGCCTGTGGTGCCGTCTACCTCGGTGCAGGCAGTCAAGATGGTGACAACAGCTGTGGGCACGATTGAGGTGCTGCGCTGCACAGTCGGCAGTCAGACGAGCCCCAGCCCGGTGCGTGAACTGTTTCGAATGTACCCAAAAGAAAGAGCAACACAGACGAGTGACATTGAGGACAGCGCGCCACGACGTGTTGAGGTTGGGGTGCAGCTGACCCCGCCAACCGACTCTGACTCCGATTCGAACTGTGCATTGACAATGCCACATCTGACAGCGCGGACTATAGACTGTGGCACACAGGCTGATGGGGGCACCACCTACTCTTCACATTGCATCAGCAGCAGCCGGTATTATGACTCGGACCGGCGGTCAGCGTCTCCACCGCCCCCAGCATTAGTGGCGGAAGGCTCACCACGCCACCAGGCAGACACCCCACCTCGCCTCGATGAGGATCAGTATGGCAGCGACCACGACAACTTTGGTTCGAGCATGGCTGCATTGAGTAGCGTAACGAGCAGCTGCCACACGACCCCGACCCACTCTGTCCCACGTGGGAAGGGCATCTTCGATCTAGGAATTGACTTCCTGAACCGACAGATCCTAGAGGCATCCGATGGACTGGAAATGCTGAGCACACTTGCGGAGCGTGCGCGGACCGAGCAAGAGGTGAACAATGAGGTGAGCAACGAAGCAAACAAGGTGAACACTGAAGTGAACAATGTAAGCAGAGTGGCACAACATGATGAGCGGTTAATGGTGAGCACCGACACTGATGATGAGGTGACTGAGACTGATATCAATAAGAACTACAACGCACCCAAAGCCAACATGTTCATGGCTACACCGAGCATGTACAGCTTTAGTTCCACCTTTGGCTTGGCTTCATCGAAGAAGGACTCGTACAACTGCATGGCATCCACCTTCTCATATACAGGTAACTTATTTCTGTTCTCTTTTTCTTCAGATATATCCATTTTCCAGATGAAGCACCTGACACAATTGCTACTTTATATAGGCCATTAAATACAAGAGTTAATCAATATATTTATCCTATAGTTGATGATTATCTAATTTTGCTTCATATTATCTTACCTAAAAGTTCACCACCTTTCCAATTGGAAATCTATTTATAAATATGTTGTTTCTTCAAACTAATAATAATAAACATTTTTTTCATGGTTTTAGAAGAGCAGGTGGACGCCTCTCAGATTGAGATGAGAATGAGGCTGGCTGACCTGCAACGGAAGTACAAAGAGAAGCAGCGGCAGCTTGCCAAGCTGCAGCCGAGACGTGAGCGAGAGTGAGTAGCACCAGTTTACCCTGCACCATCGCACTCACCCTGCTAACTCATTAACACCTCTTACTGCACTCTGCCAGTGTTAATGCAAGGCTGTGTTGTGTGAATGTTGGACTGCATTGTGTGCATTCTATTAATGTAGAGTATATTGCAGTGTATGCTGTTAACGCAAGCAGCATTGTGTTAATGCAAGCAGCATTGTGTTAACACAATCAGCATTGTGTTAATGCAAGCAGTGTTGTATTAACACAAACAGCATTATGTTAATGCAAGCAGCATTGTGTTAACACAAGGATTGTTGTCTTAACACAAGCAGTGCTGTGTTAACGCAAGAGGCATTGTGTTAACGCAAACATCATTGTGTTAATGCAAGCTACATTCTGTTAATGCAAGCTGCATTGTTAATGCAAGCTGTGCAACCTGCAATGTGATAGCGCAAAGCCATATTGTGTTAAAACAAGCCACATTGTGTTAGTGTAAGTTGCATTATTAATGCAAGATGCATTACTGATGCAAGTTACACAAGGTGCAGTGTGATAGCATCAAGCTGCATTGTGTTAATGCAAGCTACATTGTATTAATAGAGGCTGCATTTAATGCAGGTTGCCGAAGGTGCAGTGTGATCACACCAAGCCCAGTTGTGTTAATGCAAGCTGCATTGTGTTAATACAAGCTGCATTGTAAATGCAAGCTATGCAAGGTGCAGTGTGATAGCACCAAGCCGCATTGTGTTAATGCAAGCTACATTGTGTTAACGCAAGCTACAGTGTGATAACACGAAGCTGCATTGTATTAATGCAAGCTGCATTGTGTTAATGCAAGCTAATCTGCATTAAATACTAAGCTGCAGTGTACTATGTGAGTGCAAAGTGCATTGTGTTAATGCTTTGTGAATGGTAAGTTGCAGTGTGTGACGTTGAATGATAACATAGGATATAAATGACCCTTCTCATATTCCACTGTTGCTCACTCTCTGTACTATTTAAGATATTCTGTAAGTTTTAGTCAGTAACAATGCTGTTTGAATATACCTTCCTGGTAAGTCGATTAATGAACGCCTTGACGAGTGATAGTAATGGAAATCAGGCGTTTTCAGACAATTGAGCAATTACTAAATGTATTAAAAAGAGTAAATCAATATAAGCGGTTAGGCTGGGAGGGTGCCACCAGTTTGTATACATGTGCTTAGGTTTTTCTACACCTGTGACTAGATTTTTGAACACTTGGGTTTTTCTATGCACGGGAGTAGTTTTACCACAGTGGTTTTCTACCTGGCAGAATATTATCCAATGTAGAATCAACCAGTCTCAAAGTTAGCTTATACACACACCATGCACTGACACTGAACCATCTTCAGACATCGGACACTGACACCCCATGTCATCACCTCTGCCAATTTGGATTTCCACTGCTGTGTATAACTTACAGTATCATCAAAGGCCAGTTGCTTTCATACCATGTCTATATGGTGTGGGAGGTTAAAAATCCCTTTGGTCGCTAAAAGTGTAAGTTGTCTAATGGTGAAAACAAGACTATCCAGACTTATTGATGAAAGGCAGTATAAATCTGAAATAAAAAAACAAAGGTGTACATCTTCGCATACTAACTGCTGGTAGTACTTACTGACTGGGCCCAAAGTGATCTCGAATCTATAGTGCTGCCGTACTGGGAGATCGTGCCGCCGACACCCTGACTTCATATCCCAGCATAGGCCTAGCAAGCCTACTAAGTAAAGCTGTCCCTACCATATCGTAGCGGTGCCGAGTGCCGGTGTAACGATTTCAATTTCCCCCCTTTCCAAGTTCCCCCCGGGAATCTGAAAACGTTCTTAATTTCCCTCCCGTGAAATTGAAAACGTTTTCAGATTCCCGGGAGGGAAATTGTCAGATTCCTCCCCTATTTTCAAATTCCCCCCTCCGGGAATTTAAAATTGTTTAAAAAACTTTTAAAAACGTTTTAAAATTCAGACCTATAATATTTTTTTCTTAGCCATCTTGGAGACTTTTTGTGTCATTTGGGGGGAAATATGTTTTGTTGTACTAGTAATAATTTCTATTATGCTATTCTCTGTGTATTATTATATTTGTCATGAAAAAAAAAAGAGGAAAAAAAAGAAGAAAATTCCCCTAATTTGGGGGGAGGGAAAGTTAAAACGAGGGAGGGAAAACGAAAACGTTTTCAAATTCCCATGGGATGAATTTGAAAACGTTTTCAAGTTCCCGTATGGGAACTTCAATCAGGGGGGAATTTGAAATCTTTACACCGGGCTAGGTAGCAACAAGTATCATTAATTGGTGTAACTTGGTCTGGGATCGAATCCACTACCTCCCGCGCCAACGCTCTTGCCGATTCAGCAATCCGACTCGGTCATGCCGAGCATTAGATAGGGCGCTAAGGCTGCCAATCAGCACTGTGACTAGTCAGATATCTGATGACTGCGCAGTCAACGGTGTGTGGCGGCTCAGGACACACATTCTCAGAGATTCACAGAATATTTACATTTATTAAAGCTGCATAGTCCGATGAAATGGCGGTAGGGCCTTTTTCAAATCTGGATGTAAAATAAAGGGTTCACTATGGAACCATAATAAATCATTTGCAGGTATATGGAGGTGGAAAATGACTAAAACAAGTGAAAATGCTTTATGCGTGATCCTTTTGTATCATATAGAAACCTGTAATTAATTAGTTTGTTCTAGTTAAGGCTTAACTCACACCCTGCACATAAGCCTAATTAATAACATCTATTAATATTAATATGCTGTCGGTTCAATTAAACTCCCTTGTTACATAGCCCTCTTTTAGACTTTACAGCCATCCAACATGGCCGACAGGAAACGCGGCAACCATGACGTTGCAAATTATGTCTGCCATCTTTGATGCCAGTACGATTCAGTATGCCATCACCCACCCCCTCACCCCCACCCGTACATTTCCCTAATTGATGTTCCCAGTGCTTGTTATTGATTGGTCGGTTAATATTGGGCGATAATAGGAAGAACAAAGGTGAGTCTGGTTAACATGAATACTCTTCAACACAGTGGGTGATTTAGCAGTTTGTCCTTTAACTGGGCCAATTGCACAAGGTATTGGGTGAGTCGTGTGACCAACTTCCAGGCATGTGGTCTGCCTGCACACATGGAGGCGATTATTTAGTTTAGTCAGAGTCGGGAACAATCGGAACTAATGCATGCTGTGTGTGGTAAACATTCCCTGATTGGCCAAATTTATACAGGAAAAGGTTTGTTTTATTTAACGACGCATTTAGAGCACGTTGATTTTTATCATCGGCTATTGGATGTCAAAGAATTTATACAGGAATGCAAGCAATCAGTTTGATTTCTGATTTAACAGAAATCATAGAGCGACCTGAGGAATTAATTTACCCTACTCTTCCCTTTTAGCAACTAATCAAAAAATAATTTAATAAATATTTTTCTTTTAAATCGGAAAAGATTTTTTTTTTTTTTAAAGAAAAAGAATCGAAGTTAACCCTCAGCAGTGACTCGCTAATGTGCTGGATTTACAGCACTTGGTTTGATTTGTTCAATTTAATCTGGTGAACCAAACAGCCTGTTGCATGGGACATGACTGTTGAGCCCCTCTGTTCCCCCTCCGTCTCATACTAGCCAGATTGAGCGTCTTACAGTTGCCAGCCGACCATCTTATCGGACTGTCGGTGCAGTTAACGATAGGAAATTAGCATCAGACGGGCCCAGCTCAGGAGTAACCTTAAACTAATACTTTTCTCTAGCGAGGACAGACATCTAGTCAAACGCCGACCGGGACGACCGAGGAAGAGGAGATTTAAAAAGTCATCAAGTTCAAAGTCGGAATCGTAAGTTTAATCTAATAATAATCAATTAAGTTATCGTCGATTCTTGAAAGTGGAATGCGGAATGTTCCAAAGCATTGATTCTGTTTCTGAATAGGCACTTAGATGGTTTTCGCACATGGACGGAAGATTAGCATTAGATAGAGAGAGGCAGGCCCAGCTTAAGCGGGGTTAGTTCAGCGGTAGCAGTGCGCCAGCTTCCTTCGATATCATTGCCAAGTGGCTCACGGTGCCGGCAGCAGGAGCCGCAGACACTGACACCTGTCCGTAACTTTTCCCGCTTCAGACCCTCCAAGTCTCCGCGATCGGAGTCCAGTGAACAGCCGGGCAAGCCGAAGAAGGACTGGCTGATGATGCACTCCTCTTCCCCACAAGCGACACCGGTCAGTCACATCTTCTGTCGACACTGTCTATGTGCAGGCTCAGAGCCTCTCTCTCACACAGGCCTCAGGCCATGCAACTTTTAAACCATTTGAGATTTTACTTGAAACCCATTTAGAACACCACCTGCACTCACGTGTCCCCACACGGGGTGCCACCGACATTTACGTGTCCCCAGTGCAGGGTGACATCAGCATGCACACATCCCCACAGCGGGGCGCCACCTGCATTCATCCATCCCCACCTACATTTGCATGTCCACACAGCAGGGAGCCACGTTCATTCACAAGTATTCAAAGCAGGGTACCACCTATATTCACATGTCCATCATGGGCTGTCCCTACAGCCAGGTGCCACCTACATTCATCCGTTCTCAAAGTGGTGCAACACCTGCATTCACACATCCCCAAAGCGGGCCCCACCTGCATTTATGTGTCCCCACAGCAGGGAGCCACCTTCATTCACAAGTATTCAAAGCAGGGTACCACCTATATTCACATGTCCATCATGGGCTGTCCCTATAGCCAGGTGCCACCTACATTCATCCGTTCTCAAAGTGGTGCAACACCTGCATTCACACATCCCCAAAACGGGCCCCACCTGCATTTATGTGTCCTCACAGCAGGGTGCCACCTACATTCACACATACACAAAGCAGGTGCTGTTGTATACCGATTCCGTTATGTACTATCATGAATCCATACTTTGATGTACACATGGAGGCATGGGGACCAGTGGGTACAAGATGCTACATTCCACCTCCAAGCTGGGGGCCCCACCTGCATTCATGTGTCCCCACAGCAGGATGCCAGCTGCGTTTACGTGTCCCCACGGCAGAGTGCCACCTGCATTCAGTTGTCCCCAAAGCGGAGTGGTACCTGTATGTATGCATCGGTTCCACCTACATTCAGGTTCAAGTTTGAAGGGTACGCACACAGGATCAAATATATGCTATTTTACCAGATGAAACACACCTGATTTGTTGTTGTTGGTATCCTCTCTTGTAGCTTTTAGTACCTTTGTGTTTTAACTCAAATGTTACTATCCTTTGACATAAATTTGACAATTAATTGTGACCTTTTTACATTCTGTTTCAAAGTGATGGTGAATTAACAATATTACAGAATAAATGTTAAGCACTTGTCGCATGTGCTGCCGACACGGTGTAATTAAAGTGACATAATCCGATGGTTTGAGTTTCTACAATACTAAAAAGAAATAATATATTAGGTTTATTATTATTCTCTACTTTCTTTAGTTTGAAGTTTTATTATGTGTGGCTAACTTTGGAGATATTTGAAGTGAAAAGACATCAAATTACTTTTGGCATGCACACCGAAATGCTGGACATCATATGTTTTGGCAATAACAGGTTCTATTAAATTTACTCAGTATTCCCTTCTATGTATCAACAAATGCTTAATAAATGCATTGGTATCTAAGTTGGATATCTAGGATGAAAGCTTGCTTAGAAAAGTTGATGTTTTCATTAGAATACGCAGCTTTAAGCAAACTTCTAAGTGCTGTTCAATGTTCTGTATGTTCTGTATTTTCAGCCTAAGTCAAGGTCAAAGTCGTTAGAGGGAAAGTCGAGCAGCTCGCGAAAGTTGTGCATTGGAGAAGCTGTGGCGAGCAGCGGTTCGCGTGGGGAGAGGGCCGACAAGGCAGACAGAGTCGACAGGGCCGACAGGGCCGACAAGGCAGACATGGCCGACAAGGCAGACAGGGCCGACAGAGTGGACAAGGCCGACAGGGTGGACAAAGCAGATAGGTTGGACAAGTCTGAGAGGGCCGACAAGGCAGAAAGGGCAGATAGGGCCGAAAAGTCGGACAGGCCCGACAAGGTGGACAGGGCCGACAAGGTGGACAGGCCCGACAAGACAGACAGAGCCGACAAGGTGGACAGGGCTGACAAGGCAGACAGAGCCGACAAGGCAGACAGGGCCGACAGATCAGGCTCCAGAAAGAAGTCCTTAGGCGCATGGTCGTCCTCTGGGTCCAAGTCGTCAAAATCATGCTCCTCCAAGAATAAATCGTCTTCCTCTGGCTCTAAGAGTAAGCGACTCTGGCTGAGAGTAGCCGCACAATACATGCGGTGTTGGCTTCAGTTGGCGGCTATGCGAGCCACTATGGTTGCTTGGATAGTTTGTTCTCAGTGATGTTATTTAATCATGTATTTACTGTATTGCATGAGTTTTCATTTCCTATTTAATGATATTATTTATATATTTGTCATTGTTCTGAATATTTAGTTTTTATTAGTTGTTGTTATTTAATGATTTAGCTGCTGTAGGGGATTGGATTGGTTTTGTCAATACATATTGGTTATTCTCTATTTTGTTTCCTTTGATAGTTACTCTTTTGGATGTGTTCTTAATGTAGTTATGTAATAGCGTATTCACTACGCTAGATTACTTTTTCTTTCCCTTTCTCGGTCTCCTTTCTATATTTACCAATAGATTATTCTATTTTTTATTGTTTGATACTTTGTTCTGATGTCATTGTTTCTATGTTTGTGTAACAGTGTATTTACTATATTAGAAGAGTTTTTTTGTTGGCCTTTTTCCTATATTTACTATTAGATTCTTCTCTCTGGTCTCTTTGTTCAAATTCTCTTAGATCATTTATTATTATTTTATTGTCGTTATTTAGCGTTTTACTCTTTCGAATATGTTTTTAGGTGCTTTTTTCCATGTAGTATATTTATGCATAGGTGTCAGCAGCCTCAATTAAGTCCTATTCCATTAGCCTTAGATTGATGTTTTCTGGTAGAATAATCGAAAATATGCACTATACACAAAAACATTGGTCAAATAGCATTTGTCCTTTTCGAGGTGTAGCAGTTCTAATAGTTATATTCTCAAGAGTCACACAAGATCATCACCGGATTACCTCTAGATTATTCTATCTTGTTCTTGTTTGTTTAAGAATGCATTATATATTTCTTTGCTTTTAGTTTCGATTTAATCGTAATCTTTTTTACTTTGTTGAGTAAAAAACAAAAGCATGTTCATTTGTTTTTCGTCGGATTTACCGTCTCTCAGAAATGTGGTATTTTTCGCTATTTGATAACTTTAACAGGGCATACAAAATGTTCATTTGAGTAGCTGTTATGTCGCTGTGACTTTAGCTAATCCACCTATATACAATCTAAAACTGCGAGGTCTGAAAGAATCAAATTTTTAAAACCACAAACCACTTACTTAGATTTGATCCTACATATCCAACTTAAATACTGGTCCACTTATTAAACATTTGACGTCTTATACAAGGGAATGTTAAGTTAATTTTAATAGAACCTGTCAGCATTTAAACATGCACACCAAAATTAATCTAGTGTGTTTTCACTTCAAATATCTCCAAAGTTAACACTTTCACAAAGTTACTTCAAACCAAAGAAAGGTAGATTGCAATGATCAGCCTAATGTATTTACTTAAAGGCAATGCCACAAAAACAAAACCATCGGATTATACAACTCTAAGCGTATAACTAGTTTATAAATAACAAAACTGAAGAATGTGGCTAAGCTTTCTGGAAACTTCTGCAAAATACTGGTGACATATAGGGGCGGGAAATACGCCTCATAGATGATTGAATGCTTAAGTGGAGGGGGGGGGGGGCATGTATTTTGTTAGATAAATATTTATGTATACAGAAAATGTTGGGATCTGTGTAATGCCTGTACTGTATCTGTGGTGTTGAAACAGTGCATAGTGTTGCTTGTAACTCACGCAAAGCTGATGCCTTTTCCAGGTCAGAGTAGAAAGAAGGATGGCAAAAGTTCTCAGCAAAAGAAGACCAAAGTAAAGAAGGAGGAGAGAGACCTTGATTTAGAAGACTCTGAATTAGGTGTGTGGGAGATTGCTTGCCCGATAAATTAAGCCTCGTCAGTCTTACCAGACCATTTAAGTCATTTTCATAATCTACATTTTCAGGTCATATATCGTCGCATCATTAAAAACAAAGTTTTCCCTGATTTGTTTTCCCGCAAGTAAAGGTGTTGTAGATACAACCTTGTTTCAGTGTAATTCCACTTTTCTGTATTTACAACTATGTAGGACAGAGACTTGTTGACAATGGAGCAGATAAAGAAAGCACTTTTGTACTGATTAAAGCTGTATTATACTTGTTATAGGGGCTTTAAAAAAAAGCTTTTACAGAAATGCTACTTATAATACTTAAAAAAAAAACTTATGTGATGATGTATTGGTGCATTTAGCAACTATTTGTTGACCGAAATCTTTAATATTCGAAGAAATGATTTGATTGGAAGACCGGCCGTGGTTTTATTGGCCAACAACTAGAGGCTTCCTAGAAAGGCGTTGGCAGTCACGTGACCCGCTAATAGAGTATAAACAGGCCCTCTGCTTATAGAGGAAGACAGTTTGGCACCCAGCGTCTGCTTGTTTTGCCCTGCATAGTCCGATGAAAACATCAAATTTTCAAAACCGAAACGATTATCTAGATTTAATTTGACATATTTAACTTAGATACTGGTGCACTTATAAAATGTGGTGCCACCTAGAATGGAATGCTGAGGCAATTGAATAAGACCTGTTTCTGCAGAAGCCTATGGTGTCCGAGTTTTGGCATCCTTGGCAAAATTAATTTTGCGTGGTTCCACTTCAAATATCTGCAAAGTTAGCCATTTAAAATAAAACTTACTTCCAGGTAGATTATAGCAATCAATTTAATATATTTATCTAAGAAAATGACAGAAACTGAAAACCATCGGACCATGCAACTTTTCATCTATTTACAGAGGATGTCAGTTGGTTGTTTGATGAAGACGAGATTAACCCGCCACCGACTGTCTTCGCACCCGCCCCAGTAAAAAAAGTACTCGGAAAGTCAGCCGGCACTCCGGGAGATAGCTGGATGTCGCCAGGGTCCGCCAACCATGGTAACCACACAGCTAATAGTGTCTTCCGATTGAGGAACTGCCAAATCTGTAGAGTGCAGGCCTCCCAAGTGGGAGATCGGGAGTTCGATTCCTGGTCGAGTCAAACCAATAACTTACTAAATTGATACTCATCGTTTCCTAGCCTGGTACTCAACATTAATAGGATAGGGCAAGGACTGGTTAGCTCAGTGTCAGGATAATGTGACTGAGTGGGATATCAGGTCATGGTTCTGGTGGCTTGATTTCCCAGTGGGGCAGCACTATTATGTTGTCATGAGTATGCACTGTCATGAGTCGGTACCCATCCTGATATAACCTTAGATGTTGTCAGGACGTAAAACCAACCGATTGAGGATGTCAGCCAGCTCGAAGCAGTTTGTTGAGAGGCCGTCAAAAGTTGTCAATATTTTCATACAAAGCATATGACAGGGGGAAGGGGCTGTCACTATACTACAAATTTTATCGTTTCTTAAAATGTTGATATTTTTCAGTCAGTTTCAGTGAGTATTATTTAATTTTTGTGTACATTAGTTGATTAAACACGGGAATTATTAAGTAATCTAAGCAAATTGTTATGTATAATAAAGATGTTAATACCGTAGTTGCTCCTTTTGCTTGATAAAAATAGCATACAGAAACCTGGTGAAGTAAGACCTTCTGTTTGTTTGTTGAATGACCCCCCCCCCCCCCCCCCCCAGCACCATAAAGAGGTGTTACATGTATGTAATCATTATAATGACATATTTTGTCGGCCTTAAAGTATGAATTTCTTACTGGAAAAGATCTTGAATTTGGTTACTGAATTGCTGTATGAACCCTGTATAATATACATGCGCTATTACATTCGGCTGTGTGTGTGTGTAAGGAGGGGGCGCGACCTTGCAGCCCTGTACGGCTTAGGTGACGATAAAGCACTGCTTCTCTCCCAACTCAGAGCCCCACAGGTCGCCAGCACCACCCATGTCTGGTGCTGCCACCTCGCGGTCCCCTTACTCCTTCACCGAATCCTACGACGACACAAGTGACGAGGGGCCCCACGGCCTACTCCGCCTGGTGTCCAGTGAGATGGAAGTGATGCGGACCAGTGTAGCGGCAGCGACAAGCGCAGCGTTAAAGTCCAAGAAGCGGAAGAAGCGCCCGGGAGGTGAGCGAGCATGCGCAGAGTGTGTAGAGCGTCAGAGAGTGTGTACGGAGGCCCCGGCAGGATGCCTGGCCGCGCTTGCGCCGGCACCGGCAGTTCGATTCCCAGTCGAGTCAAAGCAATGACTTATAAAATGTATGCTTGTCGCTTCCTAGCTTGGCATTTAGCATTAATAGGATAGGGCAAGGACTGGTTAAGTCAGTGTCAGGATAATGTGGCTGAGTAGATATCGGGTCATGGTGCTGGCAGCCTGATTTCCCAGTGGGGCAGCACTATAAACTCACTATGAGTGTGCACTGTCACCAGTCAGTACCCGTCTTGATATGACTTTAGATGTTGCCAGGACGTAAAATTCCAACAATCAACCGGCACCGCACCATCAAGTCCGAAGTGCTAGGCAGTGTTTGGAGGATATGGCCAATAGCATAGCATAGCATAATTTCATTCTCGATCTAAATGTCTTAAGTTATAGTGTGGAAGCAAAATCATAAATGACCATATTACCAAGGGAAAAATGGTATTGCAAAATATTAAATTGCAAGCCTCACAATGTTGTAATTTCAAATATAGGTGGTTTGTATGAAAGCACCAACATTTATTATGAAATGCTAATGTTGTAGTGATGAAACCGTTATGTATGTAAAATACGTTATATTTCACATTATTGGATCGAATGTCTCTTGAGGCAGTTGCCATGAGGGAACAGTACATAGGTACGGACAGACCTACCAAATCAGTCTTAAATAAACATACACGTATCGATAACATCCCCAGGCTTCGGGGACCCAAACGATGCACCAGTGAAGAAGCGAAAGCCGGGGCGGCCCAAGAAGTATGAGTTTGAACATGACCTGGCGACAGGCAGGACTGAGACGATCGTTGACAAGAAAAGCAAGAACCTCAGTCTGCTGCACATAAACACCAACACGGCGGGCAGCAGCTCGGGGGCCATCTCGTCGTCTTCCAGCAGCTCGGCCATCTCCGGGGGCGGGCCGCCCGCAGCCGGGAGCAGGGACCCGCCGGAGACCAGTCCGAAGAAGAAGCCTGCAGCCAAGCCGAGCAAGGAACAGAAGCCTGCCAAGGTACGCGAGGCTTATGTCATTGAATTATTGAGTATTTAGTACTTGACATGGCACTGGTCTTCTGGTTATAGTATTTAAGATATTTACAGGGTAGCTGATTGAATAGTGTGCTCGCTTTATGTGCAAGAGGTCGTGGGTTCGATTCCCCACACGATCAAAGCAAATACATACAAAATTGATATTTTTCGTTATGTTGTCTAGGTCAGCATTACGCAATAAGGCACAGAGCAGTGGAATGAGGGAGACCAATTGTCCGGAATTGAAATGTCTCCAACCTACTCAACGTTTGTGAAATATATAACGAACCATAATTATGCCATTTTTAGAGGATACATCATTCGTTTTGTAAGATAAATTGTCCATTGTTAGTGACAAAAGGAACCAAGTAAAACCTCTCTAAATCGACTGACCATGGGACCGACTTTAATTTGTCCATTTAGGGAGGTGGTCGGTTTAGGGATTTCTTTTGTCATTACAATAGTATTGTATGGGCGATCTTTTGGGACCCAAATAAAGCGATCGATATAAGGGAGTGGTCGATCTGTGGAGAGGGTGTTTAGAGATGTTTTACTGTACATGAATATCACTGGTAATTGATATTAAATGACTTTGAAGCTGATAGGGCAGTGTTTTCTTGCTCAGACTGAAACCAGCAGCTTCCCCTTCCTGGTCGAGGAGTGGCGGCTGCGGAGAAGCGAGCGCATCTTCCTCAGCGATCCCAACCTCAACTCGCCACCATTGCCCATCGAGATGCCGGACAAAATGTTCCCCGGCTCTCAAAAGAAGACTGATGCCGCTGACAGTGCACCAGCAACAGTGGCAGCTGCGCCAACCACACCGAACCGGCTGAGCAGGCCGGTGAAGCCAACAACACCACAGACACCTTCTGCCACCTCCGGTCAGACTGAAAGTCCTTCTCGAAGTAGTGTAGGTGGCACTCCAAAGTCCAAGTCGACCAGCTCTAATAAGCTCAAGGCCAAGGTGAAGACTGTGCATGACCTGTCTCAAAAGGTTAAGAAGAAGTACAAGAAGCCAATCAAACCAAGTGTCATCAAGTCCTTGCACTCAACCATTAAGAGTGTAAGTGTATCGGAAGATATATCTTTTTTGTGCATATTGCAGGTAGTAATATTCTTGAATGTTCCTGCGTGGTTATTTATGAGTATACTGCCGCTTATGCCATCTCGCCCTTTCTCTTGAATGAAAGATCTTATGGGATGTTAGGAGCTGTCCGCTTACCAGGGTGTCTATCTGTTTGTTGGTTTTAATTATATTACCAAATCGACTTTAGTCTTGTATGGCGTAACAGTAATAACAATTTAATTGGGCCTACTACTTTTTCAGAATAATGTTATAGAAGCTTAACAAATGAGCTGCCTTTACTAAGCAATGTAAACTGTTGTTTCTCAGGAACCAATGGAATTGTCAAGCACTGACTCCAAGGTCAGTAGCTCCAAGGTCAGTAGCTCCAAGGTCAGTGGGAACGGCATGAAGGTCAAATACGACCAGGTGTACACAGACAGCGACTCTGATAGTGAGACGAGCAGCGATGGTGACAACGTGCCTCTGAGTGCATATGTGGAGCGTGCAACAACACCTGGTGAGCACCTGCTAAACTAAAGGGGTATCAGCTGTCTAATTCTATGAATACTCTGCCATTGGATGCACCCTGAGTTAGTTTGTTTTGTTATATGAGCTGCATCTAAGGACAATATTAAAACTCTCCATTATAAGATGCACTCAGAGTTAGGCCTTTTTTGTGTAACTTTTTGTCATAAGATGACCTCTTTACTGCTTAAATAAAACGCCTCAATGTTATGAGAGAACTAATCAGTAAAGCATCAGAAATGATGTGGTCATGGTGGCCTCCAATCTTCCACCGTCTCTTATCCCCCTTGTCCTTAACTAAGCTGGTCGCAGTGCTGTTGGCGGTGACTGACTTGGAATTTGTCTCTGCAGAGCCTCGTTCCTGTGTCATCCAAAAGGAGGCCCTGCGTGACGAGCTGCGCGTGCTCATCCTCATGGAGGGGCTGTTCTACGAAGGCCAAGTGAAGGCGCTTGAGCCACCAGACGTCTATGGGGTGGTAATTGACGGCGAGCGAGGTTCGCGGCCGCACATCCTGTCTCAGGAGGAGCTGCTGAATGAAGCGGTGCTCGATGTGCAGCCTGCTTCGATGCGTTACCTCACAGACGGCACCCGCGTCTGTGCCTACTGGAGCCAGCAATTCTCCTGCCTCTACCCAGGGACTGTGTCCAGAGGTAAGCAGGCCAATGCACAAACTTCTACCAAGTTTTTGTTCTGTTTGTCTTAGGCATTGTGAGCTGGTATAGAAGGGCTAGGTTGTAGCAATGGATATGTTGCACAGGGCTGAGCTGTTTCAGTAAGGTGAATACTCCATGGCTTGCTGTAGTGGGGCTGAAATATCGAAGTAGGGCTGTGCTGTTGCAGTAGAGCTGGGTTGTTGCGGTAGGGGTCAGCTCTTGCAGTAGGGCCATTGCAGTAGAATTATCACACCAGGCTGTTGCAGTAGGCCTGGTGCATGGTACAAGACGAGTGTTGCAGTAGGACTTGCAATAGGGCCGGGATATTGTAGCAAGGCTGTTTTCTATTGTTTTTGTTACATTGGTTGACTAAGTAAGGGAAATTTAAACCATGGATCTTCATTCTACTCCTTCTTGCTCTATCCTGGTAATGTCGAGCACCGGTATAAATTTGCCAAAGATTGCACTCCCATGACCTGCCACATGGGAAGTGAAACCTCAACTCATTCGGCCATCCCATCTGGTTCTACTGCAGTATGCTTATTGGACACTGGGGGTGTCGCAGTATCGCTGGAGCCATCGACATGATGGCTGTTGCCAAAGAGTTATTCCATCAGCCTTTTCCAGTAGCATCATTACAGTGCTTTATGACCAGTGCATCTGTGACCACATTATTTGTTCCCTACTTTTACGTCAGCCCTTTATATGATGAATTGCACCTTTTTTTGCCCCCAGCGAGCCCAAACCCTGCTACAGATAAGCAGTTGGTAAGCGTGGAGTTTGACGATGGAGACTCCGGTCGAATACCAATTGAGCATATACGCATGCTGCCCTACGACTACCCGGTCGTCAGTAAGTATTCGTCTTATTTTCAATCAATCAACTACATTGTCCTCACCTGACTAATAAGGGGACAAAGACAACAGGCCTCAAAGATGCTTTATTCACATTTTCATCTAGTTCCATAGAAGACCCCATCCACCCTTGCCTCCTTCTCAGCCTCCCTTTCTCTTAATTTGAGCATTACCAACAAACTGATAGTTCGAAGTGATATGGTAATTTTCTCTCTATATGAGAGAATTTTGGTGAATATTTACAATAGAAGTCATGAAAGTGTTTTTCGAGTTTTTTCTCGTGGTCCTCTCCCTCCCCCCCCCCCCCTGTCTCTGATGTTATCATTTGTGTTTCGATTGAATGCTGGGGAAAACTCGAATAGCTGAGGTTTGGTTCATATGGGGGCTCTGTGGGAGGGGTACCCTGTCTGCATCTTCTAAATTTCTGTCTGACTTGTGCGCAGAGACCTAATTGTGTGTTCGGTTTGTCCCGTCTTCGTAATTCTCATTTACTGAATGAGTATGATTGACCCTTATGCAAGTGCAAGTATTCTTACTAAAGAAGCATCTGCGAATGTAAGTTGGGCGAAAGCTTTCTTGATCAAAATGGCGCAGTTGGAATTTTCCAAGCCAACAACTTAGCAAATACTATCACTTGTTGCCAGCATTACTAATTTAGTTCATTTTAATCATTCTTTTATTATATATTTTTTAAATTATTAAATGTAACTGACCAGGTTTTTTAACAATGATTCAGCTGTGGGACCCAACCCGATACTGGTATTGAGCAAGCGAAGAAGGCGGACTGTGTCTGAGGAGCTGCTATCCGATAACAAGGAGCGGAAGCAGTCTGGTGCGGATGCACTGAGCGGCACAACTCACCCAACAGAAGACATGAAGCAGCGGCGTCGCCCGGCTAAAGTTACCCGAAAGCGGGATGACCCAGAACAAACAATGCCGACAATCCAGGAAGCGAGCACCAAAGCAGAGATGGACCCTGTGGATGAGTATGACGCACAGCGAGAGTTCGGACCGGACTCACCTTTGCCACCACCAGAGCTAGTCAAGGAGCTTACTGTCAAAGAATTGAAAGCGAAGGAAGCAGGGAAAGATTCTGCTTCGACCGGAAGTAGCAACTCGGTACCACTGCAACAATCCGTAGCATCAGTGACAGTGGGCAGCAAGAAAAAGCACAAGCACAAGGAAAAGAAAAAAGAGCGTGACAAGGATCGTATCAAGAAGTCCAATAGCTTGTGTGGTGGTGACACCGAGCACAAACATAAACACCACCACCACCATCACCACCACCATCACAAGAAGCACAAGCACCGCAAGTCTTCGACCGACTCAGCTAGTTCCAAGTCGGCGCCCAGTACGCCTCTAGTTGGTGTCGGTGGAAGCATTGTCAAAGGCAATTTTCTATCCCGTGTCGCTACTGCAGCCAGCGAGCTGTCCGCACAGAGTACAGCGAGTGGCAGCACAACTAGCAGTAGCGCAGATCTCTCCAGCATGTCGTGCTCAGTGACTCTGAAACCGACCACTGAGCTTACCATCAACACCAGCTCCACGAACATGATGGTGACTGCCACGTCACCAGGAGGCTCCGGGGATAAGAAACTGACTATGAGAATCCGCACCAACAGCGGGGACGTGCACCCCATGTCACCACCACACGTGACCACTGAGACCGGGGACCTGTCCGCCATGAAGAGCACACTATCGGCCACCGACAAAATGGCTGCTAACCCAGAGAAGGCTCTCGCTGACAAACCCACACTCCGGTCCTTGGATAACTACAGCGAAGATGACAGTCCAGACACCATTTCCGAGGATGACAACGTCGACGACGACGGCGACGATGACTACCTCGAAGGAAGGACATCATCCAAGAAAAAAAAGTCAAGTATGTCTGCAAATGCTGGTAACAAGCGACGACAAACTAAACGCCAGACCTCAGTCGAAAGCAAAAGCAAAATGGCAGGTGAGTCCTGCACATGAGAAAAAAAAAAAAAGACATCCCAAAAAAGAAAAACCATCCCGAAATCATAGAATTTTTGTTTTTTAAGAGCTAGATCTATAGTAAGCTCGAAATATCATATCTTTGTCATTAGTTTCATTTTTATTATTATTACCTGTCATTATTATTATTATTTTCATTACTATTATAGTACGTATTTGTCTTAACACCTGATTTTAATTTCGCAACATCTCATTGCTGGCTGACTGAGTGTGATGTCTGATTGTCGTTTATTGTACTCGTAGAAAGCGCGAAGCGAGAGTTGATTCAAGCTGCGAAGGGAGAGTTCGTTCGTCGTAACGGTGACGTCTTTCCCTTCAGTATGACGTATGAGAGATGATCGTGTTCCCCAACTCCCCACCTATCTTTGCCGCCACCTTACGGATTAAGACCGAACTAACCCGGACGGCTTTGGTTTGATTGAATGTAAACGCGCCGATGTAAATAAAGTGGTGTTGATGAGGTGGCAGTGTGCAGTTTCCCCTAGTTGAACTGTAGCCTCGTTTAGTTGTTGCCGATGTATACAGTGTGTGTGCAGGTGCCCGCTTCTTAATGCCATCAGTTATATATCTATATTCCCACTTGTCTTACAGTTTGTGCCAATTTGTTCATCCCGCCACTTAGGACCCTGAGATTGCATCGTTCACCTGGAGTTGTGCTATACTTGTAATGTATATAACAATAAGTAAATCACACTAGTGTGTTAACTCTGCTCTGGCAGGTTCACTTTGTAATGTATGTAACAATTAGTAAGTGACACTACTGTGTCAACTCTGCTGCAGCAGCTTCACTCTGGATTACATTGATATTAAAGCTGCATAGTCCGATGGTTTTTCACCTTGAATAAAAGAGAAGGCAGTCGGGGTCATACTCTCAAACTAGTAAAACCCAGAGCCATTTCAAAGTTAAGGCAACACAGTTTCTCAAACAGGATCATAAATATATGGAACAGTCTCCCACAAAATGTTATTGATGCCGAGTCAATAAATTCATTCAAGAACAGATTAGAAAAAGCATGGGCTGATGATCCATGGAAATTTGACCCCTTATTCACCACATGCTACTAATTATTCCTTGTGTTTCATATTTACTTGCACTCAAGCAAAGATGAGAGACAAATAAGTGTTCACACTTCCTGTCTACCATTCGCTATTTCGCTATTTTCTGAGGTAAATACATTAGATTGATCGCTTTAGGCTACCTTACGTTAGTTTGAAGTAACTTTTATTTTAGATGGTTAACTTTGGAGATACTTGAAGTACAACCATGCAAAATTAATTTTGGCAAGCATGCCAAAACTCTGACACCATAGTGGTCTGCAGTAACGGGTTCTCTTAAATTGCATCTGTATTCCCTTCAGTGTGATGACAAATGTTTAATAAGTGCACCAGTATCTAAGTTAGATATGTAGAATCAAATCTAGATAATTGTTTTGGTTTTGAAAGTTTAATATTTTCATCGGACTATGCAACTTTAATGAAATTAGTCTATTTTGGGACAATTTGTTATCGGTACAAAACAGACTAATGTTACCAGTACACATAAAGGTAGTAGATATGAACTAGAACTGGGACAAACAATCCAGCACTAGCTGACACAAGGCAAACATTGATCATATATAAACCATGTTCGATTATTTCCATAATCCTCCTTTTCGATGTATATATAGTAGAATTCATCTCTATAGTGAGGTATATATATGTATATGAGCCTGTCTCGAAAGGTGATAACTCTTCTTTTTTTGTCCATTGTAACGATTGACACAAAACAGCACAGAAACAGTTACACTGAAAACACAAGGACATTTGCTTTAAATCAATATGTATTCTATTTGGATTATGAAACACCATGTAAAAAACAAACCTGAGCAAATGCATAAGCAGATAGTATGTTGGTCGTTACAATGGACAAAGATTTGTCCCATATTGTTTAGCACCTTTTGAGACAGTCTCATATGTCCATTGAAGCAGTTAAATGAAGACAGTAGGCCTATAGTTAACCGCAAAACACAAGCAAACTGGGAATTGCCCATTGGTATCTTTGTACTTCAAATACTTTAACCACAAAGTGGGAAGTTCCGAGGCTAGCTGCTGAAGAGCCTTCATTGTAGTATATTCTAGTCCATATCTAGCTCCTTTCCTTTCTCGCTCTTATTTTTTAAAACCGCTTTTGTCAAAATTTGAAATACAAATGTCATAGACTCCACACATATTATTTGCTTAGCATCTGTATACTACTAAAGACAAGAGACATTTTCGTAGCAACATCACTAATTCATAGTGCTCACGGTGAAGTTATTCATGGTGTTGGTGGGTTTTGTTATTTGGGACTGGGGCTGGGGCTGGGGGGGGGGGGTTCCTTTACTCCCAATATTTATATATGAACATAGCTCACAACTAATACCTCACGTAGTATATTCATTGACGCTCTGTTTACCACCAAAATGAACACCTAACCAGCTTACTAGTCAACATGAAGCTCACTACTGTGCAGAGTTAGATGAGATGCGAGCTAGATAGCGCTGCGTCTGGCATGGTTCGGCATCGCTGACGGTGTTCTGTTGGTTCGGCAGCTTTCCTGCCGGCAAGGCAGTTGTGGCGCTGGTCGGGGACGAGTACGCGGCGCCCAGGGATGAAGGGGCGGGCAAAGAAGGAGTTCTACAAAGCCATCACTCGTGGCAAGGAAGTCATCCGGGTAAGTGCCTACCAGTACCACACAGCAGACATTAAATAAGGGGCTGTCCAAAGTTGTCAACGAATATTAATTACATGTGTTTGTCACGTGGTTTAATATAGATTGGATGTTTCCTTAGTGACGAGAGAAAAATACCCATGTGTGTTTCTCAGGTTGTGAATGTAGATCACATCTTTCCTTAGTGACGAGTGCTAAATACCTGTTTCTCAGGTGGGTGACTGCGCTGTCTTCCTGTCCACCGGACGACCACACCTGCCCTACGTTGGGCGCATCGAAAGTCTGTGGGAGGCCTGGGGTGGCAACATGGTTGTCAAGGTGAAGTGGTTCTATCACCCGGAGGAAACCAAGGGCGGAAAGAAGTTACTGGAAATTAAAGTAAGCTCATCAGGATTATGTTTATAAAGATTTAATCTCTTAGAGGTGTTTCTAATTTCAAAATTGCTATTCTATCTTACATAAGACATAGATAATCAGAGTGATTCAGGCTGCAGTTTTGTAATTCCCTTTCTTCGCTTTATCTCAAATGTTAGTCTTCCATATCTGTCGTGGATAAGTGGTAACATGGACCTTACAATACCACGGTTCCGTCTCGCCTGTCAACTTACTTAACCTGTGTGGCACTGTTTAAGGGAGCACTGTACCAATCACCACACGTGGATGAGAATGACGTCCAAACAATCTCCCACAAGTGTGAGGTGATGCGCTACACAGACTACAAGACGTGGGATGTGGGGCGGCGACTCGCTGAGTACGACCCTGAGGATGTCTACTACCTGGCTGGCACCTACGAACCCACAATAGGCATGATTACCTTCGAAGATGATGTCCGGCTGCTGTCAGACGTTAAGACCTCATAAATGTGGAGCGGTGGTGGTTGTTTGCTGAGTCATGGTGGCTGTTGAGTCATGGTGGCTGTTTGCTGAGTCATGGTGACTGTCTGCTGAGTCATGGTGACTGTCTGCTGAGTCATGGTGGCTGTTTGCGGAGTGATAGTGGATGTTCGCTGAGTTATGGTGGCTGTTCGCTGAGTCATGGTAGTTGTTGGTTTGGATATATTTGTGGACATGACATGTTAATTGAGTCAGTGCAGATTTCACATTTGACGAGCCATGCCGAATGCCTAAAGAGTCATGCCATGTTTTTGTGGATTCACACAATCTTTGATGCGTGGTGAAATGTTTGCTGAGTCGTGACACATAGTTGCCGAGTCATGACAATTTTCTAATAAGTCACGGTAAATGTTTACAGGGCCATGGTCATGCTATTTCATGGGTCATGGCAGTTGTTTGATGAGTCATCGTAGGCATGACTGAACATAATCCATGCCTACTTCATGTTTGAAGATTGTCTGTTATTTCACAAGGAATAAGCCTACAAGTCCTCTATTGCGTCCCTTTATTGACCGTTGTGCGGTGACCTATGTCATTAAACGCCAACGAAATGTACTTCACTGCAATTGTAAAGCTGAATCATGAATACTCTCTTGAGTAATATCAGAACACAATAACGTATTGGTATTGTATGGCCATATATCATTCGGGTTAGGCTGCCATTTTTATTGTCGGAATACCCATTGCCGATACCGGTTGTTCAGATTGGCTTTTCGGAGTGGGACGGTTCCGCTCTTAGCTATGCACATTCTCTGTACGATGTAATGTAGACCAGGAAACCACTGTATGCGCATACTGCTAATTAATGCCTCGTAATGCACAAGCATTTGCAAACAAGAATTCGAGTAAGTCTTGGAGAGGTATTTCTGGAGGCCATTTTTTGTGTGTGTGCTATCTGTTATTATTTGTTGGGGTGTAAAAGGGTATTTCAGTGGTGCTTGGTCTATAATTCATTCTTTTCGAATTTCTCATTTTTCCCTGTGTGATTTCTACCATATATAGGTGCTTTACTAGACTGGCGCTGGACGTTTGTAGAAGTGCTTACTGCAGTACTTAAAATGGACGGTGATTGAGGCGGGCGATTCTACTCTCGATGTGATTATACACAACGGGCTCCTCGTCACTTGCCAATCTCATGAACCTCATCCTTTACATGTTGTTAGAACTATTAGAATTGACCAAGAATGGTTTGCTTTTAAATTAATTTTTTTTTAATATCAAAAGAAACACTTTAGTTATTAGCTAAATTGTCTATTGTAAATAAATGTACATATGTGAATACACACGTGTATAAATGTAAATACACCCGTGGGCCTGTAATGGACGTCATAGCGCACTCTTGTAGAATTGTACAGACAGGGTCGGTCGTTGGTCACCTTCTCGTGTGGTTGGTTATATTTCTGAAGGGCATTAAGTTTTCCGCAGACAGAACCACTTGAACCTGTCACTTGAACCTGCATGCAGAAAGTATATTTATCTACTTCGGGTTTCCACACGTGCTGATATGACACTGCGTTTCTGAAATTATCGGTAATCTTGCTCAGAGATATTTTTTTATATTGTCCGTATAAACTCGGCATATGCGATGTATTAAAATGATTTTGTTTGGTTTGTGTTCACGCGTAGTATATATATCAGAGAGACATATTCACGAAGGCAGCAGATAGTGTGATGAACCTTGAGAAATGTAGAGGCCTTTGAGTGGGAACATTCTGTGAGTCGTCCCAATGTAAAGGCAATGTAAGAGGTAACAAAAATTAAGGGCAACAAGTAATATGCAAACAAACAAAAAAGGAAAGAAAGAAAAAAGTCATATCTAATCTAAATTTGTAAATACTTCGAATAATTAATTATTATTCAGGGCCATAGAATATTGGCACCATAAACAGTGTATATTTAAATCCAAGTGTTTGAATAATATTTTACTACCAGTATAATCTTTGCTAAACTCCACCAATTATTCAATCTCTGAATGCACCTATGATCCCAAGGAGACAGACATGCCAGTAGTACTTCGTGATAGATACTGTATGCATGTACCTTTTAACAATCACTTGATGATGTTGTCATTCCACGTGGATCTTAGCGCGGTCATCGTTCTAAATATTGAATCCAACCAGGGCCACCCAAACACAGCGTAGTTTCAAAGACCCTATAACACAAAGACGGCTCACTCCCTATCTCTCCCATGGTAATGTAAATTTTGCAGTGCCATCTTGTGGTGCGTTTGATCAGCCCGGCTACTGGCTGGTGTTTCACATGTAAACACATAGGCTACAAGGCGAGAGGGTGAGTTCACAATAAAAAAAAAGATTTCCTGTCATTTGGATTTGGCCGATGTTGCGCCTACTGCTTGGTCCACACCTCACTCTGCCCCGCCCTCTCATTCCCCACTTCCCTCCCTCCCCCCCCTCACTCCCCTTCCATCCCACCCTCCCACGGCCTCACTGCCCTTCCACTGCCCTTCCCTCCTCATCCACCTTACTCAGTAGACACCCAGTGCTCTCACACCACACCACCCTCCCCCCTACCTCTTTGCCCCCCCCCCCACCCCTCCTCACTCCTCCAGCCAACTCAGTCGGTGCTCTCACATTACGACCCCCTCCCCCTCCTGGATGTAAGCAGTGGGGGGGGGGGGGGCAGGGAGAGGTCCCCACTGGTTGCTACTCCTATAGAACTCAGGGATGAAAGATCCCTGCGATTTCTTGGATTTCCGGGACTTTTCAAACCCGCAGCACGATTAACGTATAGGCTCTACTGTTTTACGCTGCAGCACTATCAGCGTGTACTAATATGTAGTGCAGACGGCGCAGCACTATCAGCATATACCACTAATACGTGCTTCAAAGGGCACAGCACTATCAGCGTATACCAATATATATGAAATCTAACTTCCGGGAATTTTCAGCGATTCCCTGACAATGCTAAACCTATGGGAGAGTATCAGCATTTCCGCTTTTTTTCCCGGAGACCACTTTCATCCCTGATTTGTAACTCCCATGACCACCATTACCTCCACCCTGCCCCTCCACCTCTCCAGACCACCCATCCCTGCCACCATACACACATTCTGTGTTGTGGGGGGTTGACAGTGTGTGTGGTTGGGGTGTAGGTGTGTGTGGTGATGGTGTAGGTGGTTTGTGGTGGAGCTGCAGGGGTCTTGCAGAGTAGCACCTCACAATCTTTAGCATCCCTAAACCCCCAACACACACCTACACGCTCACCACAGCCCTAAACCTCCACCACACACACCTAAACCCCCATGACACTCCCAGCACACACACACACACACACACACCACACCTACACCACCGCCACCCTCACCACACACACCTATACCGACACGACACACTTACACCCCCACCACCAACACACACATACCTACAACCGCACCACATCCCTAAACCCCCACCATGCGACAGCAGGGTTTCTTCTGACACTCCAATGCTATAAAAATGATCAAACCCACCACCTGGTGTGCTGGCTGCTCTCTGGATTACACAGTACAGACTGAGTGAGCCGTCGTAGTGTTATAGGGTCTTTGGTGGTTGTATGAAAATGAGTGAACGACGACTTCCACACCGGAGATTTAGTGAAGAACGCCACATTTATAACTAGATTCTAACATGGTATTCATGTTGCGATAATACCAGCAAGTCGATGCATTTGAAGAGTTCAGGCGCAAAACCCCGTAAACTTCAATCCAAAAATACAGACAAACATTGAAATTAAATCATCAAACAATAAAAATGGTTACATTGATATTTTTTTGTTCTTTGCTCCAAAAACATTTCATTGTAAGAAAAGTGGAATTAGTGAGAATTAAAATTACCTTGAGATACGACAAACACTATGGTTGTGGGACCGTTGCCACAGCACATACAAAAGCTATGGAAATTACCAACTTTTAAATGCACATATGTCAGTCAAATTTTGTGATATTTTGAAAATTCCAAAAGTATAATGCTTTTGGGTCATTGGAGCTTCCAAGAAAAAATTAAATTTTCATGTTTGGACCCTTTTGAAAATTTTAGGAGGGTAGCAAACAATATTCACAACACATGCGACATCTAATGGCGACGATGAATACTATGGTTGTGGGACTGTTGCCACAGCGCGTGCGTGTGAATATCGTCTATTGGATGGGTGTTTTACGCCTGGACTCTCATTTTATCCAACCTGTATCATTTAATTTTTTGTTAACTTAAGAATATTGCCACTTTGTGAGCATGAAATGTGACTGAAAGTTTTTATTGTTAATGGATTAGGTATTTAGGGGCATGGCCCTCATATGACCTACTGACGGGTCCCACCTGTCTGTCCTTTGGACGGAATTAATCTTTAATCAAGCCTACTCAGTGGATAATCCGGTAGTTTATCAAGCTCATGCTATATCCCACGATCCTAGCAATTGACACAAAGTGGTTATAAACACTATGTATATCTATGGTATAATAAGCAAATTGTATATAGCCACACAGAACAGCTAATAGTAACATAATAGCAAAGTTGTATATTATTGGAAGGTAATTAATTTCTTGTTATTGTCTTGCTTTGTGTAATATAAAAGATGCTTTCAGTCAAACTGATCTCATATTCTCGTTGGAAGCGGCATGAAATGTCTGCGCTTTGTTTATGTCCGTTGTTAAGGCGATTCTGGTGAATGACTTTACCGGTTGCTGGTGTATGTGATACGACTGGTGTATATACATGACTGCAAGGACCGACTAAACATTTACAGCACATCTTGTGAGGCAGTAGGGGTAGTGTACAAAGGACACTAATGCCATTTCTGTATAGCAAGTTTCCTCCCCACCCAATTGTAAATGCATATGCTAATTTGGTAAATTAACAATACATTATTACAACAACAGAACCAGAGCATCACAGTGGTTGATTTCCTCACGCCCCCCAAACACATTAAAGTTAAAGAGAATAATTTCCGACAGGTTATTGCTACCATTGGTTTGTTTATAGTGACTTCCGTGTAAGGGAGAATAGAAAATCGTATAATAAAATATGATGTATTTTCAAAACAAAATGTTATTTGTGATTTAGCTCGAGTATTTATAGGCAATACAACCTGTGATACCAATATAGAATACATAGAATGATGCGAACAGTTTGGTGAAAAGAAAATTGTCACTCGACTTTCTGACGAAAAGTAGCTGAATTTAAGGGAATGAGACTAGGTTCATATAAATGTCATGTGATTGTTTTAACAAATCTCGCATGCAGTACTTGAGGTTATTTACTCACTATATAGCACTGGTGTCAATGTTTCTGATCCTCCCATACGTTTATGTAAACCAATATGCAACACGAAAGGGCGTATTCAATTAATTAACTCGGGTTACCCGAGTCACTTTTTAGCGCACTATATCCTCGGGTTGCATAATCGAACACGCTTGGGGGTAAAAATAGTGCCTTAATCCAAACTTTCTTATTTTAATAACCAATAAAATGGGATTTAAAGTATTTTTTGATAGCATAGTTTAGTTATATTTCCATTTCATTTATCTAAATTATTATTTTTTAAACCCACATAGGACTTGTACTGCTATAGAACGGTGCCAGCAGAAATGTGAAATAATCGCTCCTAGCCAACCCCAGCAAAGACGTGGGTTACTGAGGTCAGGTCGTTTTGCAAATGGCAATTGTATTTCTCGACTCCATTCAGGGGGTTCGATTTGAAACTCTAGCAACTTGGATGACCCGAGCCGCATTAATCGAATACGGCCTATGTGGTTTAAATTGAATTTGAGAGGAGGGAGCGGGGGGGGAAATAGCCTACTTGGAAAAACCTTTAAAGTAATATGCGCAGCCAAAGGACAAGTTGGGAACGTTGAGGAAATGTTACTATGCATGTCAGGAGGTATGCAAGCTAATTTCCCCATATCCTGCCATTTGGGCCATATTCGAGTCACCCGAGTTGCTAGAAATTCAAATCGAACACCGCGAGTGGAGTCGACAAATACAAGTGTCGTGTGCAAAAAGTCTTGACCTCTTGGCTAGGAGCGACGTCACATTTGTGCTGTTATCATCCTGTAGCATCATCATGCTGTCGGTCGCAATGCGACAAACACTGCTTTCATTACTTGACTGTCGCTCTCCTGTAGCAGCAGCACAACTATGTGGGTTTTTGTTTTTAATAAACGAGAATCAATGCAATAAAAAAATAGTTTAACTCCTATGTTGCTGTAGTTATTTTTTTTTATTAAAAAAAAAAGAATAGGTTTTGGATTAAGCCACAATTTCCCCCACCCCGAGCAACCCAGTCTGTAGGATTTGGCATGCACCAAAAAGTAGCTCGGGTGACCCTAGATAAAAGATTCACCCAGTACTTTGTAGTACACGAGTGATCGACAATGTAGTGTAAATACGGGCGAAAATAGCTTTAGTAGAGAACAGGAAGTGATATGCCTGCATCCAGTATCAAATGGATACTTATATAGGCACAGAGTTGGTGAAATGGAAGAGAATGCAAAAAGACAAGATGGCAGGCATAGAAAGCCGTCGATTTCACTTTTAAATCTTATTAAACTAGATATTATTGTATTTTTCAACTCAAAGGTAGCAGGGCAACATGAAGACACAAAGAATAAATGTTGCTTCTTATATTGTGAAATTAGGCTCTCATTTCACCGCTTTTTCGACTTTTTATATAGGGTGACCCGAGCTGATTAATCGAATACACCACATCAGTCTGCTAGGTCTGTCATTAAAAATTGCATGGTCTGATGGCATTTGAATTTTTGTCTTATTGTTTAGATAAATATATCAAATTGATCATTACGAGCTACTAATCATTAGACTGGAGTGATATTGATTAAAGATGATTAGTTTTGAAGTAATTTGAACTGAAAGAACCAAAAATAATTTTGACAAGCTTGCCAAAAGTCCTCGCAATGACCAAGTGATGTGGGATAACATACTAAGCATGGAACCTGACAAGACTAGTTAGGTATTTCTGTTCAGGGTTGGAACATTCTTGCAACAGATTAGTGCCATAGGCCCAAGGGTTTTAAAACAAAATGTCTATCTCTGTGTGTATGTGTCTCAAGTCAGGTGAGGAAACACATCCACCTCTTTGGCCCTGGACAGTAGGCCTACTTGGTTACTGGCCTCCCTGCATAATGGGGCGAGCTTATAAATTCACTGGTTATTCTGTCCCAAATCATTAGATAATACACCAGTATCTAAGTTGGATATAGGATCAAATGTAAGTATCCGTTTTAATTTTGACAAAATTAGGATATAGAATTGACATTTAATTCTAGGGATCTCCAGCAAAAAAAAACCCTGAAAATGTGATCATTCCACGCGACCATCAGTCTAAAAGGTACTTAACAGATTCAACCGGAACGGACTATTAAATTGCAGCAACAGAATTTGGAAAAGTGTTTCATCGGACTGCAACAACAATAATTTCTTGTTTCTTGCAAGAGTTTTATTTGCGACATATTTGTACATGAAACTGGCTGGTTCTCCCCATCGGCACGGGGCACCTGACGCAGGTGCTTACTTCTTGTACCCCCGGCTGGGGCGGCGACCACGTGCCCGCTCGAACTTGCGTCCCTTGGACCGAACATACGGACTGAAACAACACGAGACAAGTCAGCACCACGCACGACACCCACCAATCCAAGCCGAGCCAGGTCCAGAACCTTACCAACAACTAACTAGTGGCATGGCGAGATTGACCTATCTCTATTTCAGGACCATAAAACACTCAGCATCATATAACCTGATTGTTAAATATCCTTTTTATATATTAAATAATAGACTACAGACGTGTATATATATATGACACCGATAAGACACACATTATATATCAGATCCTTGTGGGAAAAAACGGGGCATAAAAATAATAGAACATCTAGCTTAAAAAATATATTAATCAAGCCCACCAGGTAATTTATCAAGCTTATGCTATATCCCACGCTCCTAAAGGTAGGTAGGCCTGTCATACCTAAGCAAATTGTATATATTAGCCACACAGAACAATTACATATAAAATCAGTGATGAAAGTGGTCTCTGGGAAAAAGTGGAAACTGATATTCTCTCAAGGTTTAGCATTGTCAGGGAATCGCGGAAAATTCCCGGAAGTCGCGTTTCATCTATATACGTTTGAAGTATGCATTAGTAGTATATGCTGATAGTGCTGCAGCGTAAAACAACGTTAGTATACACCTATAGATACAAAAAAAATATCCCAGAAATCGCAGAGATCTTTCATCCCTGTAAAATAAACTTTAAAAAGGATGCAGAAGTTAACACATACGCGGCCCTGCTGTGTGGTACGCCAGGAGCGAGTCCGAAGTGGCGGTAAGCCTCACGAGCCTTGCGTGGTCCTGCAAAACAAGCAACCGGCACAAGGTTGTCAGGCACCGGGCGAATGGATCACACAAAACACTCAATATCGTATAGCCAGTTAATAATTAACAATTTCAAAGCTTGCTGGATCAGAAATTCCCAAAAGCAGACATGAAATCCAAAAAAGGGCGATGAAAGGTGTTTGGGATTTTACGTCCTAGTAACATATAAGGTCATATCAGGCAGACTTGCCACAGTGCGCACTCACGGTGATTTCATCTCCCACTTGGATGGGAGACCAGACTACCAACACCATGACCTGATCAGGAATGAAGGTGGTCTCCGGGGAAAAAAAAGCGGAAATGCTGATATTCTCCCATAGGCTTAGCATTGTCAGGGAATCGCAGAAAATTCCCGGAAGTCAGGTTTCATACATATGGGTATACGCTGATAGTGCTGCGGCTTTTGAAGCATGTATTAGTAGTATACCCTGACCGTGCTGCGCAGTTTGAAGCATGTATTAGTAGTATACGCTGACCATGCGGCAGCGTTTGAAGCCAATAGTAGTATACGCTGCTAGTGCTGAGGCGTCTGCACCAGATACCCTGACGGTGCTCCAGTGTGAAACAACGTATTGGGTGGTTGTTTGTTGGGAGTTTAAGTCCTGGCAACATCTAAGGTCATATCAGGACGGGCGCAACGTATACAGTTATAGATACAGGAAAAATCCTGGAAATCCGCGAAATCGCGGAGATCTTTCATCCCTGTCTGATATACCACTATGCTGACACTGAGCTAGCCAGTCATTGTTCATTAGAGTTCCAGGTTAGGTCACGACAAGTATAAATTTTCGAAGTAATTAGATTGACCCAGTCTGGTTTTTCAAAACCCCACCTCTACCACCAGGGAAAGCCTGAGCTGTACCGATTCAGCTATGGAGGGCGAAATGAACTAAACTGCTTGCAGATGGCGAACACTGACCCTGCATGAGGACGGTGGCCTGCCCCTTGGGTGCCTTCAGCGCCAACTGGTCGAACGTGTAGATCTCTCCGCCCGCCTTCAGGATGCGTGCACGTGCACGGTCAGTCACGCGTAGAGCACACACCTGCACACAACACAAGACATAGCGTCATAGCCATGTTCACAGTGAAAAGTGAGTCAATTACTGCTAAGTTGGTTACCCTAGAAAAGGAATATCACTTAAACACTAATATAAATGCAATGTTATATAATGTGCTTGGTAGGTGGTTGTTTTAAGTCCTGGCAGCACCTACGGTCGTATCAGACGGGTACCGATTTGTGACAGTGCGCACTGTTGCCGACTTTATAGTCAGGGATGAAAGTGGTCTCCGGGGAAAAAAGCGGAAATGCTGATATTCTCCCATAGGCTTAGCATTGTCATAGGGAATCCCTGAAATCCCCGAAGGTCAGGTTTCATAAATATTGGTATACGCTGAAGTGCTTGCGGCAGTTTGAAAGCATGTATTGGTAAGTATACGTCTGCTAGTGCTGCGCGATTCCACACCACATTCGGTATACGCTGATAGTCCTCGGCGATAGAAGCATATAGTGTGGTGCTGCCACCTGGTGTTGACTTTGAGAACCAATAAGGTTTGACTAGTATACGCTTGCTAGCGTGCTGCGGCGTTTGCACACATATTAGTAAAAATAACGTAATTGGTAGGTGGGTTGTTGAGTTTTATGTCCTGCAACATCTAAAAGGGTCATAAACAGACGGGCACAATGTATTAGTATACACCAAAGCTACAGGGAAAATCCCGAAATCCGCGAAATCGCGGAGATCCTTTCATCCCTGAATAGTGCTGCCCCACTGGGAAGAGATCAACCAGCGCCATGGCCTGATAACCCACTCAGTCCACTGACACTCAGCCAATCAGTCGAAATAATATGCACATTTTTTTTTATTACTATGACCTATGAGCCCCCCCCCCCCCCCCCTCACCAAAATAAGGCTAAACTTTTGTTCTCCTTAGGTAACAAGTAATAGAACAACATCAGAAACAGCCTCTGTAAGAATCCTTCACGGTTTTTATCCGACGGCGATAAAGAAATCACATAGTAGTTTCTATCACATCGAGCTGGTTGTTTGTTGAGTTATAAGGTCCTGGCAACAGCTTAAAGGTATTATCAGAAGCATAACATTTTAAGGTTATTGGTTTGACTCAATCCACGATCTATATACCCCTTTCAATGTTTATAAACATTGTTACATGCACGCACAGCTTGGCTGCAGAACCAGGCACAGTGCCTTTGGGTTTGGCGTAGATGCCGCAATTCAAAATTAATAGAAAATGCAGAAGACTAGGCATATACAATCTTTTTGTTAAACCTTGGATCTGTTTGAGTGCCAAGCAGGTTTAGAGATATATCAGTTTTTCTGTAATGAAGATTGCTCACGGCCACTTGACAATGCATTGGAGTTTGCAGGTACGTGCGTAAAAACTCAGTTTTATTCAAAAATAATAGAAATGCAGAAGAATAAGCATATAAATTTAAGCTGCATAGTTGATGAAGCATCACATTTTATAAAACCAAAACAATTATCTAAAATTGATTCACCATGTAACCTTAGATAATGGTGCACTTCTTAAACATTTGTTGCCACATACAAGGGAATACAGTCAATTTAAATAGAACAGTTGTTACCTGCTGAAGCCTATGGTTGGAGAACTAATTTGACATGTTTGCACTTAAAATATCTAAAAACATAACCATTTTAAAATCAAAGTTTACTTCAAACTAAAGTAAGGTAGGTTGTAACAATCAATTTAATATATTTATCTCAGAAAAAATGGCAGACTCAAAATCTCGGAATATGCAACTGTTTGTTAAACATTTGATTTGTTTCTGTGCCAGCGGTTTTCCTTCTAGGTTATGTGGTTTTAAAAGATATTTCACTTTTTTCTGTATGGTTGCTCATACTAAAGCCATACCATTGACAATGCAATTGAATTTGCCGAGCCATGCAAAACGTGAGTTTTATTCCGAAAATTAATAGAAAGCATATAAATTTAATGTAATCTGTTTGTGTGCAAACGGTTTGTTTCTAAGTTGTGCGGGACTTTAGAAATGCTTTCACTATTCTTTGTCATGAAGATTGCTCACTGCCATTAGTGTTTGCAGTGTGACCAATGTTATCCAGCAGCCAAGCTGCGCGCGCACTGACCTAAATACCCTATGGGCTGATGTCATATGAAATATGTCTAATGGGACACCTTCAACTCATTCTGTATCCTGTTTGGTCGCACAAATGCATTTTATAGTCAGGACTTAGGTTAGACATCATCTGCCATAAGCATCCTAGCGAAATCAGAAGAGTTTTTACTCACCCGATGACCCCAGTAACCCCCCCACCAAACTTGCCCCTCCTTAGGTAACAATTAATAGAACAACTCAAACAGCCTCTGGTAAGAATCTTCAACCGTTTATCCGACTGGCGTAAAAGAAATCATCATAGTTGTTTCTATCACATCAGTTTGTTTGTTGGGAGTTTCACGCCATTGCAAGAGGACGGGCACCGACTTGTGGTGACTTTACAGTCTGCCCCTCCTGTGAGAACAGGCAACCAGCACCATGACATGATATCCCTCGGAAATCACATTAGCCCCGACACTGAGCCAACCAGTCCATGCCCGATCCTAAATAGGCCTGGCTAGGAGGCAACAATACCACTTTTTATCTCATCGTAACTAGACCAGGTTCGAACCCGTGCGCTCGAATGCACACGATCTAAACCAAAACGGAAGACCGGAACGCCTCAACTCACTCAACCATCCCGTCTGGTCTGCACAATGTTTTGATTGTTTTTGTGTTGTTTTTAGCATCGTACCACATCTCAGGTCATAGCAGACGGGTACCGATTTGTGACAGTGCGCACTGATTGCCCGACTTTTATATTCAGGGGAAGAAAGTGGTCCACCGGGGGAAAAAAAGCTGAAATGCTGATATTCTCCCATAGCATTTCATATGTCAGGGAATCCCTGAAAATTCCCGAAGTCAGGTTTTCATAAAAATTGTATAACGCTGATAGTGCTGCGCAGTTTTTGAAGCATGTATTGGTAGTATACCTGCTAGTGCGCGGCGTTTCCACCACATATCCGTATACCTGATAGTCCTGCGGCGATAGAAGCAATAGTTGTGGTGCTGCCACCTGGTGTTGGACTTTGAGAACCAAATATAGGTTGACTAGTATACGCTGCTAGAGCTGCGGCGTTTTGGCACCACATATTAGTAAAATCACGTATTGGTAGGTTGGGTGTTGGAGTTTTTATGTCCTGGCAAACATCTAAGTCATATCAAGGACGGACAATGTATTAGTATACACAAAGCAACAGGGAAAATCCCGAAATTACCGCGAACATCTTTAAGTCCTGATAGTGCTGCCGTGCTGCCCACCTGGAATAGATCACCAGCGCCATGGCCTGATAACCCACTCAGTCACTGACACTCAGCCAATCAGTCGAAATAATAAGCAACATTTTTTTTTATTATTATGAACTGATGATCCCCCCCCCCCCCACCAAAATAGGCTAAACTTGTCTCCTTAGGTAACAAGTATTAGAACAACTCAAAACAGCCTCTGTAAGAATCTTCACGTTTTTTTTCCGACTGGCGATAAAGAAATCATCATAGTTTTCTATCAAAGGCATCGAGCTGGTTTGTTTGTTGGAGTTATAGGTCCTGGCACACAGCTAAGGTATTATCAGAAGCATAACATTTTTAAGTTTATTGTTTGACTCCAATCCGACGATCTATATACCCCTTTTCAATGTTTATAAACATTGGTGTACATGCACGCACAGCTTGGCTGCAGAACCCAGGCAACAGTGCCTTTGGGTTTGGCGGATATGCGCAGTTCAAAATTAATAGAAAAATGCAGAAGACTAGGCATATACAATCTGTTTGTTAAACCTTTGATCTGTTTGTGTGCCAAGCAGGTTTAGAGATATTTCAGTTTTTCTGTATGAAGATTTGCTTCACGGCCATTGACAATCATGAGTTTGCAAGGTAACGTGCAGTGAAAAACGTCAGTTTTTTCAAAATTAATAGAAATGCAGAAGACTAAGCATATAAATTTAAGCTGCATATTCGATGAAGCATTCACATTTTATAAACCAAAACAATATCTAAAATTGGAATGTCCACATTAACTTAGATAATGATGCACTTCTTAAACATTTGTTGCCACATACAAGGGAAACAGTCATTTAATAGAACTTGTTACCGCTGAGCCTATGGTTGGCCAAACTAATTGACATGTTTGCACTTAAAATATCTAAAAACATAACCATTTTAATAAATCAAAGTTACTTCAAAATACTAAAGTAAGGTAGGTTGTAACAATCAATTTAATATATATTATCCAGAAAAATGGCAAAACTCAAAATCTCGGAATATGCAACTGTGTTGTTTAAACATTTTGATTTGTTTCTGTGCCCAAGCGTTTCTTTTCTAGTTATGTGGTTTTTAAAGATATTTCACTTTTCTGTATTGTTGCTCATACTAAAGCCATAGCCATTGACAATGCATTGAATTTGGCCGTGCGCAGTGCAAAACGTGAGTTTTATTCAAAATAATAGAAAGCATTATAAATTTAATGTCATCTGCTTGTGTGCAAACGTTTGTTTTCTAAGTTGTGCGGACCTTTAGAAATGCTTCACTTTCTTTGTATGAAGATTGCTCACTGCCATTAGTGGTTTGCATGTGGTGACCATGTTATCCTGCAGCCAAGCTTGCGCGCGCACTGACCTAAATACCTATGCTGATGTCATAGGTAAATAGGTCTATGGGACACCTTCACTCATTCCTGTTCTCCTGTTTGGTCGGCACAATGCATTTTAATAGTCAGTGAGCTTAGTTAGACATCCATATGGCCATAAGCATCCTAGAGAAATCAGAAGAGTTTTTACTCACCCGATGAGTCCCCAGTACCCCCCCACCAAACTTTTGCCTCCTTAGGTAACAATATAGAACTACTCAGAAACGAGCCTCTGTAAGAATCTTCACCGTTTTAATATCCGACAGGCGATAAAAAGAAATCATCATAGTTGTTCTATCACATCATGTTTGTTGTTGGGAGTTTCACGCCATTGCAAGAGGACGGGCTCTCGACTTGTGGTGACTTTACAGAGCTGGCCCTACTGTGAGAACAGGCACCAGCACCGATGACATGAAATTATCCCACGAAATCAATTATCCCCAAAAAAACCCCACTGGAGCCAACCAGTTCCATGTCCGATCCTAATAGGGGCCGGGGGCTAGGAGGCAACAGTAACAACTTAGTATCTCACATCGGTAAACTATACCAGGGTTCGAACCCAGTGCGCTCGAATCACACGATCTACCAAAACGGGAAGACGTACGCTCAAAACTCACCCAACATCCCGTCTGGTCTGCACAATGTTTTGATTGTTTGTTGTTTTACATCGTACCAACATCTCAGGTCATAGCAGGACGGGTACCGATTTGTGACAGTGCGCACTGTTGCCGACTTTATAGTCAGGGATGAAAGTGGTCTCCGGGGGAAAAAAAGCGGAAATGCTGATATTCTCCCATAGGCTTAGCATTGTCAGGGAATCCCTGAAAATTCCCGGAAGTCAGGTTTCATAAATATTGGTATACGCTGATAGTGCTGCGCAGTTTGAAGCATGTATTGGTAGTATACGCTGCTAGTGCTGCGGCGTTTCCACCACATATCGGTATACGCTGATAGTGCTGCGGCGATAGAAGCATATAGTGTGGTGCTGCCACCTGGTGTTGACTGTGAGAACCAATATAGGTTGACTAGTATACGCTGCTAGTGCTGCGGCGTTTGCACCACATATTAGTAAAATAACTTATTGGTAGGTTGGGTGTTGGAGTTTTATGTCCTGGCAACATCTAAGGTCATATCAGGACGGGCACAATGTATTAGTATACACTCAAAGCTACAGGAAAAATCCCGGAAATCCGCGAAATCGCGGCGATCTTTCATCCTGATAGTGCTGCCCACTGGGAATAGATCACCAGCGCCATGGCATGATAACCACCAGTCCTGGACACTCAGCCAATCTCAGTCGAAATAATAAGCACATTTTTTTTTATTATTATGACTGAGGAGCCCCCCCCCCCCAAAAAATAGGCTAAACTTTGTCTCCTTAGGTAACAAGTAATAGAACAACTCAGAAAACACCTCTGTAAGAATCTTCACGCGTTTTATCGACTGGCGATAAGGAAATCATCATAGTTGTTCTATCACATCTAGCTGGTTGTTAGTGGAGTTATAGATTCTAAAAAGTAAGGCATCACTGGCAAGGTATTATCAGAAGCATAACATTTTAAGTTATTGGTTTGACTCCAATCCGACGATCTATATACCCCTTTCAATGTTTATAAACATTGTGTACATGCACGCACAGCTTGGCTGCAGAACCAAGGCACAGTGCCTTTGGGTTTGCGGATATGCGCAGTTCAAAATTAATAGAAATGCAGAAGACTAGGCATATACAATCTGTTTGTTAAACCTTTGATCTGTTTGTGTGCCAAGCAGGTTTAGAGATATTTCAGTTTTTCTGTATGAAGATTGCTCACGGCCATTGACAATGCATTGAGTTTGCAGGTACGTGCAGTGAAAAACGTCAGTTTTATTCAAAATTAATAGAAATGCAGAAGACTAAGCATATAAATTTAAGCTGCATAGTTCGATGAAGCATCACATTTTATAAACCAAAACAATTATCTAAAATTGATTCCACATGTAACTTAGATAATGATGCACTTCTTAAACATTTGTTGCCACATACAGGGAATACAGTCAATTTAATAGAACTTGTTACCGCTGAAGCTTTGGTTGGCAGGAACTAATTTGACATGTTTGCATTAAATATCGCTTAAAAAACATAACCATTTTAAAATCAAAGTTACTTCAAACTAAAGTAAGGTAGGTTGTAACAATCAATTTAATATATTTATCTCAGAAAAATGGCAGAAACTCAAAATCTCGGAATATGCAACTGTTTGTTAAACATTTGATTTGTTTCTGTGCCAAGCGGTTTCTTTCTAGGTTATGTGGTTTTTAAAGATATTTCACTTTTTCTGTATGGTTGCTCATACTATAGCCATAGCCATTGACAATGCATTGAATTTGCCGTGCGCAGTGCAAAACGTGAGTTTTATTCAAAATTAATAGAAAGCATATAAATTTAATGTAATCTGTTTGTGTGGCAAACGGTTTGTTTCTAAGTTGTGCGGACTTTAGAAATGCTTCACTTTCTTTGTATGAAGATTGCTCACTGCCATTAGTGTTTGCAGTGTGACCATGTTATCCTGCAGCCAAGCTGCGCGCGCACTGACCTAAATACCTATGCTGATGTCATATGAAATAGGTCTATGGGACACCTTCAACTCATTCTGTCATCCTGTTTGGTCGGCACAATGCATTTTATAGTCAGGAGCTTAGGTTAGACATCCATATGCCATAAGCATCCTAGCGAAATCAGAAGAGTTTTTACTCACCCGATGAGCCCCAGTACCCCCCCACCAAACTTTGCCTCCTTAGGTAACAAATAATAGAACAACTCAGAAACAGCCTCTGTAAGAATCTTCACCGTTTTATCCGACTGGCGATAAAAGAAATCATCATAGTTGTTCTATCACATCAGGTTTGTTTGTTGGGGAGTTTCACGCCATTGCAAGAGGACGGGCACCGACTTGTGGTGACTTTACAGTGCTGCCCTACTGTGAGAACAGGCAACCAGCACATGGACATGATATCCCACGAAATCACATTATCCCGACACTGGACTAACCAGTCCATGTCGATCTACACGCAAGCACCATTAATCCGTCACATCAGTTCTGAAACGTGATATTTCTGCACTAGACCAGGGTTCGATACCCGTGCGCTCGAATTCACACGATCTACCAAAACGGGAGAGGACCGCTCAACTCCTCAACCAATCACCGTCTGGTTGCACAATGTTTTGATTGTTTGTTGTTTTACATCGTACCAACATCTCAGGTCATAGCAGGACGGGTACCGATTTGTGACAGTGCGCACTGTTGCCGACTTTATAGTCAGGGATGAAAGTGGTCTCCGGGGGAAAAAAAGCGGAAATGCTGATATTCTCCCATAGGCTTAGCATTGTCAGGGAATCCCTGAAAATTCCCGGAAGTCAGGTTTCATAAATATTGGTATACGCTGATAGTGCTGCGCAGTTTGAAGCATGTATTGGTAGTATACGCTGCTAGTGCTGCGGCGTTTTCACCACATATCGGTATACGCTGATAGTGATGCGGCGATAGAAGCATTTAGTGTGGTGCTGCCACCTGGTGTTGACTGTGAGAACCAATATAGGTTGACTAGTATACGCTGCTAGTGCTGCGGCGTTTGCACCACATATTAGTAAAATAACGTATTGGTAGGTTGGGTGTTGGAGTTTTATGTCCTGGCAACATCTAAGGTCATATCAGGACGGGCACAATGTATTAGTATACACCAAAGCTACAGGGAAAATCCCGGAAATCCGCGAAATCGCGGAGATCTTTCATCCCTGATAGTGCTGCCCCACTGGGAATAGATCACCAGCGCCATGGCCTGATAACCCACTCAGTCACTGACACTCAGCCAATCAGTCGAAATAATAAGCACATTTTTTTTTATTATTATGACCTGATGAGCCCCCCCCCCCACCAAAATAGGCTAAACTTTGTCTCCTTAGGTAACAAGTAATAGAACAACTCAGAAACAGCCTCTGTAAGAATCTTCACGGTTTTATCCGACTGGCGATAAAGAAATCATCATAGTTGTTCTATCACATCGAGCTGGTTGTTTGTTGGGAGTTATAGGTCCTGGCAACAGCTAAGGTATTATCAGAAGCATAACATTTTAAGTTATTGGTTTGACTCCAATCCGACGATCTATATACCCCTTTCAATGTTTATAAACATTGTGTACATGCACGCACAGCTTGGCTGCAGAACCAAGGCACAGTGCCTTTGGGTTTGCGGATATGCGCAGTTCAAAATTAATAGAAATGCAGAAGACTAGGCATATACAATCTGTTTGTTAAACCTTTGATCTGTTTGTGTGCCAAGCAGGTTTAGAGATATTTCAGTTTTTCTGTATGAAGATTGCTCACGGCCATTGACAATGCATTGAGTTTGCAGGTACGTGCGTGAAAAACGTCAGTTTTATTCAAAATTAATAGAAATGCAGAAGACTAAGCATATAAATTTAAGCTGCATAGTTCGATGAAGCATCACATTTTATAAACCAAAACAATTATCTAAAATTGATTCCACATGTAACTTAGATAATGATGCACTTCTTAAACATTTGTTGCCACATACAAGGGAATACAGTCAATTTAATAGAACTTGTTACCGCTGAAGCCTATGGTTGGCAGAACTAATTTGACATGTTTGCACTTAAAATATCTAAAAACATAACCATTTTAAAATCAAAGTTACTTCAAACTAAAGTAAGGTAGGTTGTAACAATCAATTTAATATATTTATCTCAGAAAAATGGCAGAAACTCAAAATCTCGGAATATGCAACTGTTTGTTAAACATTTGATTTGTTTCTGTGCCAAGCGGTTTCTTTCTAGGTTATGTGGGTTTTAGAGATATTTCACTTTTTCTGTGTGAAGATTGCTCATACTATAGTCATAGCCATTGACAATGCATTGAGTTTGCCGATACGCGCAGTGCAAAACATCAGTTTTATTCCAAATTAATAGAATTGCATATAAATTTTAATGTAATCTGTTTTGTATGGCAATAACGGTTTGTTTTAACGTTGTGCGGGACTTTTAGAAATAACGCTCACTTATGTATGAAGATTTGCTCACTGCCATTGTGTTTGCGTGTGACCATGTGATCTGAGGCAAAGTGCGCGCGCACTGACCTAATTACCTATGCTGATGTCATATGAAATAGGTCTATGGGACACCTTCAACTCATTCTGTCATCCTGTTTGGTCGGCACAATGCATTTTATAGTCAGGAGCTTAGGTTAGACATCCATATGCCATAAGCATCCTAGCGAAATCAGAAGAGTTTTTACTCACCCGATGAGCCCCAGTACCCCCCCACCAAACTTTGCCTCCTTAGGTAACAAATAATAGAACAACTCAGAAACAGCCTCTGTAAGAATCTTCACCGTTTTATCCGACTGGCGATAAAAGAAATCATCATAGTTGTTCTATCACATCAGGTTTGTTTGTTGGGGAGTTTCACGCCATTGCAAGAGGACGGGCACCGACTTGTGGTGACTTTACAGTGCTGCCCTACTGTGAGAACAGGCAACCAGCACCATGACATGATATCCCACGAAATCACATTATCCCCGACACTGAGCCAACCAGTCCATGTCCGATCCTAATAGGGCCTGGCTAGGAGGCAACAAGTACAACTTTTTATCTCATCGGTAACTAGACCAGGGTTCGAACCAGTGCGCTCGAATCACACGATCTACCAAAACGGGAAGACGGACGCTCAACTCACTCAACCATCCCGTCTGGTCTGCACAATGTTTTGATTGTTTGTTGTTTTACATCGTACCAACATCTCAGGTCATAGCAGGACGGGTACCGATTTGTGACAGTGCGCGCTCATGGCTACTTTATAGTGCTGCCTCACTGGAAGATCAGGCCGTCAGCACCATGACCTGATATCCCACTCAGTCACTGAGCTGACCAGTCCATGTCCTATCCTATTAATGCTGAGCGCCAGTCTAGTAAGCGACAAGTATAATTTTTAAGTTATTGGTTTGACTCGACCAGGGTTCGAACCCACGACCTACCAACATGGGAGACGGACACAGCATTTCATAGGCAGGAGCCTCGGCTAGACATTATCTACATCCCATAAGCATCCTGATGAATTAGCATGGTAACAGCCCAAGTGGAATCAACAATTTTACACAAACGTTCGGCTCAAATTTAAATGTTATGGGACAACTTCAAGATTTATCTTTTATATACCATGAATGGGTCCATTCATAGTGTCAAATGGTGAAAATAGCTCCTGCACTGTATCTGTACTCAGTGTTTGATACAGAGTTTCATAGTACTTGCAAGTGGAAACGAAATGTTACAATGTTAATGACTCCAGAATTTTTTTCAAAGAAACAAATGTTTTCAACTTAATGAAGACATAGTATATGATCATTTGAAGTGAAATGTGCTGTTGTTCAGGTTTTCATTAAGTTTGTGACACTTTATTTTCAATGCTGTTCATGTCACTAGTGATGTAATTGTCTATTTATTTAGCTACATCCATCCCAATATGACACAATATTAACATTTACTTTTGATCTAAAATAGCTCCCACATTATTGGGTTAAATGATGAAATCTAAATATGGACACACCACTAATGGGTTTCTTTGCAATATCCATTTCAAGTGGTACACAGTTTCTGAGAATGACCCATAACCTAATGAGCCACAGCATCCACCCCTCAATATAGTCAAAACTTTGCCTCCTTAGATAACAAGTCATAGAACAACTCAGAAACAGCCTCTGTAAGAATCTTCACGGTTTTATCCGACTGGCGATAAAGAATTCATCATAGTTGTTCTATCACATCGGGTAGTTTGTTGGGAGTCATATGCAGTGGGAACATTTAGTGTCATATCAGGTCATGTTGCAACTTGTGACAGTGCCCACTCATGGCGCCTATATAGTGCTGCCCCACTGGGCGAACACGCCACCACCACGACCTGATATCACATTATCCTGACACTAAGCCAACCAGTCATTGCCATATCCCAATAATGAACCGTTTGTGCATAGGAAGCGACAATTTTTAACGTAATTGGTTTGACTCGACCAGGGTTCGATTTCCACGATATACCAATACGTGAGACGGGAGGCTCAACTCATTCGGCCATCCCATCTGTTCTACACAATGTGGTAACAATGCATTTTATAGGTTAGACATTAATAACTACTAGCTTTTGACTATAACCTGATGTGCCCCAGCACATCCCATTCCCCTCAATTTGTATCCTTGGATAAGTAACAGAACAACTCAGAAACAGCCTCTGTGAGAATCTTCACTGTTTTATCTGACTGGCGATAAAGAAATCATCATAGTTGCTCTACCACACCAAGTTAGGTGATTAATGAACACATTGCTTTAATCACAGAAACCACACAGCCGATTAAACAAATAAATACTTTCGAGAGAGTGGATGTATAAGACGTAAATAAACAGAGCCTGTACCTACCCGAAGTTTGGGGACCTTCAACATGCGGATGTCATCTGTGACAGTTCCGACAATGACAGCAATCTTAGGCTCCCGCCCGGGCTTCTTCATGTTGACGACCTAAAGTAGACCATGTTCATTTTAGCCAAATCACACAATTTCACATTCAGCTCAAAGTGACATAATAACTCTCATGAAGCAGTAATGCATTCAGGATTTTGAACGGGAGAAATGAACAACTAAGTTAAACATAAATTTGACCACGTAAATAAATATTATGAACTAAAGACTGCCAAAAGAAACCATGCCTATGCATAACGATAATACAGATCCCAATTTCAGATAAGGGAGTGTGGTCCGTTATTTTTAGAAGCTATGTTAAGACAGATCGACATAATACTTATGATAAGTAACCAAATACTACTCAGAACAAGACGTACTATTCAATGTGCAGTAATTAACCATAAAAGCCTGTGTAACATAGCAGCATCTCCAAGTTAGTTAGGCCTGAAACCTGATCTGGCTAGTTACAGCTTATGGGATGGATTCAACTTGCGGAGCTTCTACAATATGGACCAATGGACATGAGGAGGATTGGTGACTGTGGTGTCTGCCTTTTCCCACATCACTGCTGCTTAGCCTGACATGCACATCCATCATCAATTGAGACCTGTATGGTTGGCGACGGCTCACAGACAATGGATCATCTATATCTATCAACTCCTCAAGGCAACTGAGACATAGAAGAAGCACCAAGAGGACTGAGTGTATCTATCATCCATATGGACTACACAGACAGTTGTGAGTGTAATATCATACCATTGAGAATTTATATGTAACTGTACACTTTGTAATTGTGAATATATGTTATAAGTACATATTTGTGTATCGTTATTTGTCTTCTTTACTAAGAATAGAAGATGTTCCCAATTCTCTTTTCTCCTCACTATATTAGCTAGTCTATAAGATTAGGCATTAGTTATTATACATGACACCTGTAACTATGAAATTATCAACGGAATTTACACTTACCACACGCGCAATAGAGATTGGGGGGCGATTATTCTTGCTCATAAAGAGACGCTTCAGAATGACCTTATTGAACTTGGCGTTTGTTCTCCTGGCCAAGAAACGGTAGAGCTGAAAAAGAAACGGCAGAATCACAGTAAACATTGAGGCCAACTAGTAAATACTTTACGATAATAAGCACACTAAATTTTTAGGTAAGTTTGTTAATCAGTGCTGCCAATGCACACCATTGACACTTCGCAATGTATGGGTTGTTAAATAGTGTTGGTTTTTCCATGCCTACCTTGAAATTTCATATTGATTTTGATGGTTTATTTTACTAACGTTAGTCAGTTTGACCAGTGGCATCCATTTTCAGCCTCGTAACCACTATTAGATAGTGCCACCGATATGGTTTCTTGCATAATGGTTCCACAAGATGGTGGCACTATATAGGTATGCCCACTCACTCTATAACCATATGGGACATGGCCCAAGCACACCGATTTTTGCTCAAGTTTGCACTGTTGTATCTTCATAAATAATGCATACACACATAAATGTTAAAGTTTTCATTTGGTCGATTATAAAGATCTTAATCGGCAATTGAAGAGGAAGATCTGAAGTATTTAATTTAACCTAAGAGCAATTTTGTGTGAAAGGATTTAAAAGCAGAGCTAATAGTGAAAGTTGGGATATTCTGAGTGTCAGTATGTACGAATACCGCCGATCGCCGCGAATCGGTTCGGCAACGCCGATAACGCTAGCTCCATACCACTGCGCTGAGCTGCTTTGCAGTAGGTGTTACCTTTCAGGTCGCCAAAAGGAGGGCTTTCTAGCTACAATACTCTTGGTTTCATGACATAGAGCACATATTTATCTACATCCTTATTTTTTAATTGTTTCAATTGGACCAGTATTAGTTTCAAAAGTCGATGGTTGAATTTCAAGTTTTACTTTCCTCCACAAAATCTTTATCAAATCACTCAAAGGTGATTAAAATGTCCTATCAAACTATGCATATATTGTTCCTTTATTAGTTCTCTACATGTGAAATTTTAAGTATGTTTGATAGATGGCCAAGAGAGTTAATTATTCCACAGCACTTGCTTACAATGTCCCCGCTGTCTCACACAGATTGGCAGTTGGCATTCACACCTCAGCCTGGCTCATAAAACAAGTAATATGGGTCACAACTTTTAGCTGGTTTACTATAGAAGAAAGGGCCCATAATTAGGCATATTTTTCAAGTTCAAATCGATGTAACTTTCTTGATATTTACATTAGAAAAATTATATGACTACCAAGTTTAAGGTCTCTTCAAGCTCTTTCCATTGGAATATGTTCCATTGAGATAAAATGCTTTTAAAATAAATACTCACACAGCTACAGTAGGACAACACTTTGATTTCTAGGAAAACTTAAATCGTAGATAACTTTGGAATGACTAATCATATTTACTCGAATTAAAAACCCCTATAATCTATTCTGTGAGCTGTCTGTGTATCGATTTTCAGTACTGTGCAACAATTTTCACGTGATGTGCCTATTATAGTCATCGAAACTGGCGAGAAACAATAGACATTAAATTAATTATTTAGTCAAATAGTGATAACAAAACAGTGGGGGTTATCAAAATATCTAAATAATCCGAGCTAAAAAAAGGACCATAAGTAATCAGATATACTATACGTTATTTACATTAACTTCAAACTAACAGCTCAGTAAAACGAATGTACATTAAATTAAATACACGTCATGTGGCGTACACACCTTACTATAAAGTCCTACTCCTGATCTAGTGTCGCTACAATCAATGAATCATTACTATTTACGTGCTTTGTTTGGCATGTTGTTGTCCCCATTTTGGAGAGACCCTTCAAGGGTTCATCTAGTAGTTCCTTTGGATCCCAATCGTATTCATGAAAATGTTAAGTAAATTTACTAATGGGATACCAAATAATAAATATATAACATAAACATACCTTCACCAACAAGCGAAGGTAGACATCTTCGCTTCTGGGAGCGACCCGGCAGACCTTCCGGTCATGCTTGTGCTTGATATCAATACCCTAGAAAGAAATTATAGACAATATTCAGACAGTTAGTAAGTCAAAACTTTTTTCTATTGGTAAATTGAAGTAATTATTACCGATGTTAAATAATCAGCACGATATATATCCGATTGTAAAACAAAACACGTTGGTTAACTTACCATCTTGCAAGATGGTGGAAAAAGAGGAAGAGGGAAGGATTATGGGAGTGGGATCCGCGTAGTGACAAGTCGGGGAACTATTGCGTGTGCACACTGCTGCCCTTTCTGGACCAGGAATATGTGCCCTAAACATCACATACAGCCATCAGTCGAGCAGTGTCAATCTGACTGTCTAGGACCAAGCAGAATTCCTATTGATATCCGTAGTAAAACGAACCAAACATCAGTAGGAGAGCGACGGAAAATGGTGTCAACTTCTGTGCTGGATAGTAGGGTACAACCAACCAACATGACTGGAGGGCCTGCACTATCCACTCATATATAACGACTTCATTGGATTACTCAACCATGTCGCATGCATTTTTGCATTGGAACGGAAAGAACCTGTTGACACTTGGTGCCACGAAATAAAAAGTCACAATTAGTGGACATATAACTGATCAAATATAAGTGACTGTCGACGACGGAAGAACTGCTCGTAAACCCGCGCCGCTGTTGCGTACTGTATGTAGTGCCGCCAACTCATCAACATGTCTCAAGGAATAGATGCTGTTGGCATTGGGTATACGAACCGTACTCAATCACTCGCGATTCTTTCGGCAGAACTGACTATTCATCCAAGACAGAAGCCAGTTTACTTAATAGAAGTGACAGCACCGGCGGTTGTGTGCACACCCCTGGGTGAGGACAGGGAGCGAAGCAAGGCATTAGTTATCGACGCTAAAGACATCATAGGTTGCGACTGCTTGAAAGCCAAAGTGCAATCAGATACCAATGGCTATCTGGCTATTTATTCCTATCCATGTCGGAGGAAGTTGGCAAGCAAAAAGAATGTTCGAAGGAGAGAAGTTGTAACCCTAACATTTTCACAATTCAACGACTACAATAGCAACATCAAAGAGGCTACTCGCTGGAAAGGGATCCTTACTGCCGTAATTCAACAATTAACGGACAAGATTCAAGGTGTGTGTTCTCTATCAGTCTATGTCGGCGTGACGTCACAGCCCCGGAAACTAGCCTTAGTAAGGGTAAAACACTGCACTAATTTGTGCTGCAGCAATATTATGTCTATGCGGAGCATTTATATAAATGTTAAAGCTTTCATTCAATAATTGGGTTGATTAAAAATATATTAATGCACGATTGAAGAGGAAGATCTGAAGTATTTAATTTAACCTAAGGCTAAGCCTAAGTCTTAGGCTAAGACTAGTAAGAGAAATTGTGTCTGAAAGTATTGTCTCTGAAAGTATTAAAAACAGAGATAATAGTCAAATAGTGAGTGTCAGTGCCAGGGGTAGCCTTACGGCTTACCGGATCATGGCCTGAACAACTATTTTCGCAAAATAAATTCAAGAACTTCCAATTGGCTGATATAAAAAAAGCTGACTGTGAAATTGTGGAGACAGATCTGAACTATTTAATAGAAACAAGAGAAATTTTCTTTCAAAATACCCAAAAGCACAAATTACTGTGATAGTTAGGGGAGTTTTAATGCTGTCTCTATGGACTATGACAGTGGGAGTGGCATTTGTTTTACCCTTCGTCTTCGAGCGTTGTGAGCGCAACAAGTGCCTGGATGTCCGACATCGAGAATAGAGGGAGTGCATGTGACATCATCACTCAGGTGTCAGCCTTCTTGGATTACGAGCACCCCCCCTTAGCCATGTTGTGAATGCATGCAGATGCACTAAGATAGTTTTCTTGTGTTCTGGGAAGTTTACATCCAATGTGTTTACTTACAGCACTTTTGACTTTACCATTTACTATTTAGCAACAACTTCAACTTGAGGCCAAATTCACGGAAATTGCTCAAAACAGTCACAAATAAACAGTGTAGGCAGTTGCAAGCCTTCTGTATGTAATCCAATATGGCCACCGAAAGTTGTCTTGTGATGTCATTACACCCCCTCTATATATAGATAACTACGCCCCATTTGTCAATTAGTTTCTCCAATTTTGAAATCATTATCAGCTTAGTAACGCAAGACTCCTGGCTGGCCAGTGTTGATCTTAGGGACGCATACTATACGGTGCCCATTTATGAACCTGATCGGAAGTTTCTCAGGTCTTATTGGAATGATGAACTTTATGAGTTCACTTGTATGCCAAAGCGTTTAGCATGTGACCCACACATTTTCACAAAGTTGTTTTAGCCGTTTTTTTCCCACATGGCTAGGAAAGGACACATTATGTTTCCCTATATTGATGATTCATTTATTGTTGCACAAACGCAACAATGTCAATTTCTAGCTAGAAATTGTCTATGGTCTTCTCTACCTACCTTCCTATCATGCCTTCTGACCATGAATACCATGGTTAGATTTCTTCTTCCTGTACACTGCTATTCTACACACAAAATTTAAACAAATTAACCATTAAGCCCTCACCCGACATGAGAAAATTTAAATGGGTGGACGCTAAAGATATATATTTTTTTTAATGCCACCAACATTATCTACATGCTCATCTGCGACCTGTACTTTTTCCCGCAACATAGACTATGCTCCATAGTGCTGCACTCGCCACGGTGTCAAAGGCGCCCAGTGCTAGCACGTAAAACCTCAATTACTCACTCTATTTTATTTTCCGAAAACTGGGTAGTTGAGAACATACCTGATTTAGACTAAGATTAGTTGAGCCTACCTATATAATGCGTTTCTAACGGTTTGACAGGGGCGTTCCGGGTAGTACAATAACTTGAATAAGGGTCGCCCAGGGCACCTAGTTTAACCAGTTGGGCAGGTGGTGTTCTCGGTGACCTGCCCGGATGGACAAGTCATTATTTTTCTGATCTGCGGTAGCAGATTTCAGTTTCAATTGGCTGACTTGGGCTTGGGAAAGTAGAAAACATTTGGGCAAATGCGAAAAAAAGGTTACTGTCCTACAATGGCGCGGTTCCTCAGCACCCACCTGCCATTGGTGTTTGGTGTATAAGTACACTACTTCCCAATTAGCTGAACTTTCAAGGTAGAGCTGTGGCCCTGATCCAGTTGCATCCCAACAGGCCCGTGGCGTGTTTACACAAGCTCTGAGCTTCGTGCCACCTAGTTGTGTGCACAACACCCTGCGGGTTGACAGGTAACATCCCTCTCCTCCTTCACCCCCCCCCCCCCCCCATCCTCCTCTGTCTACATGAGCCATATAAATTATACTGCGGCGGGGCGTTCACTCCACGGCATACATTGTGTTTTTGGGTGGTTTCTTTCTAAAATGCCAACTATTTAGTAGTTCTAGTCTATTTACTAGTTTCTATTTACATCCTTAATTCACAACACAGGGCATGCACAGTGGATAACATTTATCAAGGTGCGCAGATCAGTCAGAAATATAAATATTGCAGTTTTTCCTACGGTCGTCATTACCGGGTAGAGATAGTCAGAGCTAATGATATTTTTCTTATCTGCATGGTTGAGAACCAAGCGATTACTCTAGTTAAAGGCCCAGTCACACGAGGCCTGCGTTCGCTTACGATCGATCCGCGAGGATTTTGCAATTAAATTACGACCACCTTGCGAGCGATCGCCGACTGATCGCCTACCATTTCGTCTTTTTTGGTCGCAAGGAGATTGTCGCTGCAGCACCAACATCCTCCTTACGACTTCTGGCGTCTCCACTGGTCGGCGATCGTTCGCCGACTGATCGGCGACCATAGTAGCAGTACTCCAGCGTTACACGAGGCATTTTGCAGTTAAATTACGACCACCTTACGATGACTCGCCGATCGATCGGTGACTGACGCGCCGATCGATCGCCGACTGACGCGATGTGGCACGTGTAGGATAGTTTGTAACAAATTGTTTCAATTTAGTCACAAGGAACTCGCAAGCTTTTGGTCGGCAAGTGATCGCAAGCAAACGCAGCCCGTCGTGTGACTGGGGCATCAGTTCCAGTATATTGCATATTAGTCTGTTAAATTGGGGTGTCTATATATAACTAAAATAATTGCGACTAGAACTGTTCGGTGACGAATGCTGTTAGACTCAGCTGGAATATTTAAGAAACCAGGATATTAAAATAACTTTAATTACTTTGGGTATATGTAAAACACTGGGGGCATTCGACTGGGCCTCTCTATGCAAATATCAAAATATTTCCTTACAAATTCCTATTCGACTGGGACTGGAAATGGGTTTCTATACGTATGATTCGGATGTGTGTTGTGGCTCCATCCGATCCATACGTAAATCTTGCGGATAGAAAGGTCCCAGTCGAATGCCTCCACTCGCGGCCGCTCCATTGACATTCATCCCCCCACACACACACATTTTTATTTATATACACACACACACACACACACACACACACACACACACACACACACACACACACACACACACACACACACACACACACACACACACACACACACACACACACACACACACACACACACACACACACACACACACACACACACACACACACACACACAAAATAAGAGCATGGGTGGGGGCGTGTCTCCCTAACCTATAGGGAGAGTGGGTGGTTAAAAATGCGTACTACTGCTCTTTACTGTGCGAACATTACAGTTTGTTTCGACTAGATTCATAACTACCCAAATACGCTTACCGAGTTTGGGGGTTAACATGTATTTGCGATGGTTACACCATAAACATAGTTACACTGCGTATACTGCTGCCGTATTCTGAATTGTTTATATGATGTGTATACACGGACCGGCGCGTTTTAAAGCTTAATATGAAATGACCCCCGCCCCCCAATCTCACCACAACCCGTTGTCTGCCTTAAAGTTGCATAGTCGATGGTTTTGAGTTTCTGAGATTAATAATACATTTTAGGTTGATCGTTATAGTCTACCTTACTTTTGTTTGAAGTAACTTTTATTTTAAATGGCTATATACAAAATATATATATTTAAAGCGCAAACATGCAAAGTTAATTTTGGCATGCTTGCCAAAACTCTTGATACCATAGGCTTTTACACTAACAGGTTCTATTAAATTGACTCAGTATCCCTTTCTAAATGCTGTGTGGTGGCAAATGTTTGAAAAGTGCACCAATATCTAAGTTAGGCATCGATAATCAAATCTAGATAATGGCTTTGTTTTTGAAAGTTTGATGTTTTCATCAGACTATGCAGCTTTTTTTTTTTTTTTGTGGTAAATATGTTTATTCTGCTGAATAAGTCTTTTGTCAGTGCCGAAGCACTGGTCTTCCAGCCATTTTTCAATTCAGTGTTATTTAAGCTTTAAGTGCTATTTTCAGGATCAAAGCACTGCTGTTCTGGTTCTTTGACTGGGAGATGATATCTTGTAGGTGGTTGTAGGATTAACCATTCTGGATCTATGGTCTGCTTGTTTGAGGCAGTGACTATTTACCTAGGTTCAGAAATGCGGTTAGTCTGTATTTCTATTCATCAAAGAAATTGTCCGTTTGCATGGGGAGATCATGGATTCTGTCTGTGCAATATTTGTTGTGACCAATTTAGAAATATGCTGTTCCTATAGACCTATTTCATATGACGTCAGCATAGGTATTTAGGTCAGTGCGCGAAATGTTCGGTTGCAGGACATCCAGCCCCGCTTAGAATTAGTTTGATGGAACAGTGACGGACTGGCTCAGTGTCTGGGAAACATGAGTGGAATTTACTTTGCAAGATATTCCGGCGAGAGGACGCTATCATACTAGCGTAACCACGCGTCGGGGTTGTTATGACCTACACATGGTGGGTTATGGGGCTGTCACACTACGACATATAGCCTTAGCATATGCCAATGTATGTGATTTTTGATCGACATGTCAGGTACGTTCTGAATATGTCGCCGTGTGTCGAGGCTCCGAAAAAATGCTGTGCATGCTCAACATTTCCAACGTGTGCCTCGTACGTTGCGTGTATGTTCAGGATATGTCGGTGTACATTGGGAGTATGTTAGGTATACGTTGGAATATGTTGCTGCACGTTAGCCATACGTTCAGCCTGTTGGAAACTTGCAGTCCGCGTACTGCCAATGGATGCAAAACATAATTTGAACATATGCCTCCAGTGTACTTAACGTATACGCCATACTTCTAGCGATGGAGTAACATACATAATGTTGGTCAGCACACCGTGAGCGTATGCGGTCATTTTGCAAATGTTTTGCGAAGCACATGAACGCTCTCATGCACTAGCAATAGGTCAGATACATTCTGCATATGTTACGTACGTTGTGTGTACGCCCATTCTAATCCCCCGTTGCTGAAAAGTTTCACCAATGCCGATGTACTGGCAAATTTTCAAACGTTGAGCACGCGCTGACTCTGTACGTCGTAGTGTGACAGTCCCTTTAGATATATATTATATTTTATATGTGAGACCGCACTATAAATTCGCCATGACGTGAGTTCAGATGTTGCTAAGAATTAGTAAGATGGAAAACCCTAATGAACAAGTAAGCGGTCATCTACACTTCCACCAGATCTCCCGTGTTTCGACTGAGAGACCAGGCCACCAGCACCATGACCTGATATCCTGTGGTGTTCTTGGTTAGAGTCCCTGACTTTTTTTCTAGGTTGGACTCCTAATCTGAAGGTCGGTGGTTCGATTACCTGTGCCACCCACACCTCTGCCAATTTGGATTTCCACTGCTGTGTATAACTTACAGTGTCATCAAAGGCAGGTTGCTCTTATACTATGTCTATGTGGTGTGGGAGGTTAAAAATCCCTTGGGTCGGTAAAAGTGTAGGCTCAGGCTTTCTATCGACAAACTGTCTAATGGTGAAAACAAGTCTAATCAGACTTATCTATGATTGGCAGTATAAATCTTCAAGAGAAAAAAAAAAAAAAACAAGATATCCCACTCAGTCACATTATCCTGACACTGAGCCAACCAGTCCTTGCCCTATCCTAATAATGCCGAGCAGCTGGCTCAGAAGTCACAAGTATCAACTTTTAAGTCACTGTTTTGAGTCGACCAGGGTTCGAACCTGTGAATCCCACGATCTCCCAAATCGGGAGACGGACGCTCAACTCATTCGGTCATCCCGTGTGGTCAGCATGTATTTGGTGGTGGTATTTTGAACAAAGCTGACTGTGGTCTCGGAATCTGGCCTGCAAGTTGATACATACATACATTTTACCTCGGTACAACGCCTCGGCTACTCGAGGCCGAGGGAGAAGGAAGCAACATCCGGGTTCAGCAAATAGCATATTCCGCTCATAACTGGAGGAACGTTACGAGCAGCACGGTTTTACTCACTTCTACTGTAAGTACCGGAACATAAACTGGCATATTGGTTTATGAATGTTTATAGCACACGCTTATAAGCTTTTTAAGACAAAGCTTACTTGTATTAAGTAACTTTTACAAGCGTTGTGTTTATCCGGTGCCGTAGTTTTGAGGCATCCATTTTATTTTTGCCGAACGGAGAGACATGTTGGCTGGAGTCATTTCGTCGCTTAGATAGCATTTATTTTTGCCGCCCGTTGCCCAACGGAGAGACATGTTGGCTGGAGCCATTTCGTCGTCATGATAGTTTTTTCTGAGGCGTACCTCCGAGTTTCATAATATTTTCTCCAACTTGTTGGCGTTGAAGCCACAGGAGGGAGAAGTCTATGATACAGAGAGTGTGGGTGGGACAGTACACTGGTCCCTACCCCTCGATTCGTTTCGGTTCGGTTCTCTGACCGTTATGCTTTCGTGATACCTTAGCTTACTCACGCCTGGTATAAAACTGGTGTAAATACAGTTTTCTTACCCTATAAGGGCTACATGCCCCTTAAACACTGTTCCACTGGTTCAGTTATTCCTTGAGTTCGTGCTAAACACCCCTTTTTGGTTGTTTTCAGACGACTCGAGATGGCCGCGAAGCGGGGTAGCAAAGGTGCTCCACACAAGCTCAGCGAGGGGGACGCGACCCCGGGTCTCTTATCGGGTGCGTCACGTGACCGCTCCCCGGAGCCAGGGCCTTCCCAACCAGACCCCAATGAGCAGATGGTGAGGATCATTCGTGAGCAGCTGCAACAGCTGCTCCCAACACCGCCGCCTAAAACGACCACTAAACGGGCCTCACCTTCCGACCAATCAGACTGGGAGGACTTATCTGAACCACAAACAACGGACTCAGAAATCATCATCGGGAAGAAGCGGCACCATAAAAAGTTTTCATCCGAAGGCGACGACTACTACCAAGCCTGCAACAAAACAAGGAAGGTCAAAAGGACTAAGAAGAAGAAGTCTAAGTCCAAGAAAAAGAAAGCAAAATCTTCCTCCTCAGACTCGTCCAATGACTCGACCACAACGGACTCGGAGTCAGATGACCCGCATCCAGGCACTTTCGCGGATATCACCGAGAAAGTGGCCAAAAAGATCCGAGCGGACAAGAAAAAGTGAATCAACACCTGTTCGCTTATGCGCAAAAACCTGAGGGGCCATTTTGATGCCTTTAAACCGGCAGAAGCCCTCACAAAACTGGCCGAACAATACACTGGCATAAAAGGTATTCCTCAGGCGACCATCAAAGAAATGGACGATGACGTGAAAATGAGTGAGGATCGCAAGAAATTTTAATCGTGCTTGCACATAGTGCACAAAGGAGTCCTGATAGCCCTCTCGGCCATCATGCCAGTTGCTAACCGCATGATGGTGGGTAACAAGTTCACAACAGTTACCCCGGACATGAACGCAGCCATCGCAGCTCTGACTGCCACTAGCAACTTCCTCTCGTACCGCAGGTTCGAGAACGTGTTTAAATCGGTCACAACCAACGCAGGGAAAGAGGTTGCACATTCAAAGAAGGTTGTGGACAATGACGGCAAAGAGTATACACTCTTCCTGGCTCCGAAGCCCATTAAAGGAAAGCCACTAGATAACACCAAGATGTTTGGGGGTCAACTCCAATACCTGTTTAAACAGGTCGAAACCGCCGCTAAGCAGTCCAAACACCTCGACAGTAAGAAGGACACTAACCCCTCGAAATTCAATAAATCCAGATCGGATTTTCGAGGGCGCAGGACCGGCTTCTCAGCAAACCGATTCGGGAACCGGACCCAATACCAGCCGAGAGGAAGAGGCCAACGCAACCAGTACGCCTGGAACGACGGCAACCACCCCTTCAGGAGGGACAACACCTCCCAGAAGCCGTTTCCCAAGCCGGGGAACAAGTAGAGCCTGCAACACCACCTAGTGTAAGCCCCTTTTGTGCGGGAAATGTGGCTAACCATATTAGACAGTGGGAGCAACTCACACAAGATCAGACAATCCTAGACATTGTTAGAGGGGTCCTCATTCCATTTATAGAGACCCCAATACAAAATAAAGTACCTTTCCCCTGCCGCTTAACACCAGGCGAAACACTGGCCTTAGATCTAGAAGTTACCAACTTTGAAAGTAAAGGTATTATTACTACCGTTCAACATACACAGGGAGAATATATTTCAAATATTTTCTCTAGGCCAAAACCTAACGGAGACATTAGGATGATCCTCGACTTAACTATTCTAAATACCTTAGTCGAATATAAACATTTCAAAATGTTCTCTCTAGAGACAGCCCGTGACCTAGTAATGCCGGGAGCCTGGCTTGCAAGTGTAGACTTGAAAGACGCCTACTATACTATACCGATCTATGAGTCACATAGAAAATTTCTTAGGTTCATTTGGCAAGGCAAACTTTACCAATTTACTTGTTTACCTAATGGTCTAGCCTGTGCCCCACGTTTGTTTACAATGCTACTGAAACTCGTATTTGCTGAAATGGCCAAGAAAGGCCATGTCATGTTCCCTTACATTGATGATTCATTTATTGTAGCACGAACTGAGGATGATTGCCATTTAGCCATAACAGACTTATGTAACACTTTGACCCACTTGGGTTTTTTCATTCACGAGACAAAATCGGTTCTACAACCTACCCCCCTTTTGAAATTCTTGGGGTTTATTATCAATACACAACAAATGACAATTTCCTTAACTTCAGACAAAATTGACAAATTTACTACTACATCCTCAGATCTATTAAACATAAAAAGACCAAAAATAAGGCAAGTAGCAGTGCTTATCGGCTTAATGGTGGCTTATGCGCCAGCCGTATTATACGGAAAGGCACACATTAAATCACTCGAAATAGATATAAAAAAATATCGCCCTAACTAAAGCCAAGGGCAATTTCGAATGCCTAATGACAATTTCCAAAGCAGGACATGACAACATCCAATGGTGGATGAAACATTTAATTAATTCCCATAATCCCATCCGTATGGATGAACCTAACACAACAGTCACTACTGATGCATCATTAGAGTGTTGGGGCGCCCACAGAGATAATGAAGCCACAGGGGGCCGCTGGCTAGATAATGAAATTGAAGATCACATAAACGTCCTAGAATTAAGAGCCATCTATCTAGGTCTCACAAGTTTAGTAAAAATACAAAAACTTACTGTCCAAGTGTTAACGGATAATACTACAGCAATGGCCTATATCCGTAACATGGGAGGGACAAAGTCCTCGGCTTGCAACACCATCGCAAAAGTCATCTGGGATTGGGCAGAGAAACAACACCTTTGGATAACAGTAGCTCATATCCCAGGTACACTAAATACATTAGCCGACAATAAAAGCCGACATTTCCATGATCATTTAGAATGGTCACTCAGTCCCGACATATTTAAGACAATCTGTCATAAATGGGGAATTCCAGACATAGATCTTTTTGCCTCTCGTAGGAACAAAAAACTTGATAAATATGTATCCTGGCATCCAGAGCCACACGCTTGGCGAGTGGATGCCTTTTCTCTTATTTGGAATAACGCATTTTACTATATTTTTCTACCATTTAGCCTAATCAGCAGGGTAGCCAGGAAAATCAGGCTGGACAAAACCCATGCAGTACTGATAGTCCAGGACTGGAACACTCAGCCATGGCGAGCGATAGTGCAGTGGGAAGCCAACAACTTTTTAAGATTCCCAAGAGGGCCAATAAACCTACAACATCAAGGAAAAGTGACAACCCTCGGGGACGTGTCCACAACCCCGTTACTGGCATTCCTTTTCTAAGAGCGTATTTACAAAAATACGGACTTGATAAAATCACCCAAGAAAGGTTGATTTCCCATGCGTGGAGGCCAGGAACTGTTCAAATGTATACCACTTACCTTAAGAAATGGGGAGTATATTGTTTAATACAGAAGGTTAAACCGATGGCTCCTACTGTCGCGCAAGTAGGCCGCTTCCTGCGCATGTTGGAAGATGATGGACTTGGTTATGGGGCCATAAATGCGGCGCGCTGCACACTCTCCATTATTGTGCCAAGAATAGAAGGACAAACCATTGGCAAACACGAAGTCATTCATTGGATCATGAGATCAATCTATGAAAGAAACCCCCCAAAACCGAAATATAGTCGGTTTTGGGATGTTTCTACAGTATTCAAGCTTTTCCAATCTTGGCCTGAAAATAAATTTCTCACTATCCAACGGTTAGGCTATAAATTAGCAGTATTATTACTATTAGTAACAGGACATCGAGGACAGACAATTGTAGCCCTCTCCTTGCAAGCCCTTGATATTGATAAGAAAGAGGCCACGTTTGATTTGGACATACTGTTAAAGTCAAACAGGACAGGAGATCCACTCTCCTCCATCCATCTCGATAGCTTTCCACAAGATAGAAAACTTTGTGTAGTTGCCGCCATTAGGACATACATATCCAAGACTAAGGGAATACGTAAATCCAAGCAGCTTCTAGTGAGCTTTATTAAGCCACATAAAGCCATCTCACACGACACACTCGCCAGATGGACCATTATTATACTCAAGTTGGCCGGCATAAACAAAGAACGCTATGCGTCGCACTCTACAAGAGGGGCTATGGTCTCCAAAGCAAGAAAGTTAGGAATCTCAGTTCGAAGAATCCTGATACACGCCGGCTGGAAGACGGCCAAGTCGTTTGCTAAACACTACAACAAACGAGTAGAAAAACCGAGCGGGGTGGCAACCCGCCTACTCACCAACTAACAAGATCGGGTGAGATGTACAAACTTTTGATATTACTACTGATACGATAATATGTTCATCAGATAATTGAGGATAAAAATGAGGCTACGTAAAGGTCTCCCTCGGCCTCGAGTAGCCGAGGCGTTGTACCGAGGTAAAATAGTATAGTTATACGAATCTTACCTGGGTACAGATGATGGATAACTCTTGTTTTCCCGAGGTACAAGCGTCGGGTAATCGTGGACTAGGGCCCACCCGCCACACCCTAACATGATTATTACGTTCGCTTGTGCCAAACGAAAACATCAGATTTCCATCATTAAGCTCGTTTTTATCCTGAATAATTAGGTGAAGATTGCTGAACCCGGATGTTGCTTCCTTCTCCCTAGTCCACGATTACCTGAGGCTTGTACCTCGGGAAAACAAGAGTTATCCGAGGCTTGTACCTCGGGAAAACAAGAGTTATCCATCATCTGTACCCAGGTAAGATTCGTATAACTATACTATACAACATACATACATACATACATACATACATACATACATACATACATAACATACATGCATGCATACATACATACATACATACATACATACATACATACATACATACATACATACATACATACATACATACATACATACATACATACATACATACATACATACATGTATACATACATGTATACATACATGTATACATACATGTATACATACATGTGTGATGTATACAACAAAGCTGGTCAGACGACTTACGTGGTCCCGGCTTCCATGTGCAGATTTTCTGTTTATTGTCTGCTCAGGTTACGCAGTACGCACACTTTATTGATTAATTTAAAATGTTGTTGTTTAGCATTTTTAATCTAAGTTCAATAGCATCTTTTTCAGCACTGAATGGCTGGTCTTCCGGCCTTTGCAGATATGGTGCATATGAGATGTTTATGAATGAGACGACATGATCAATATAGACATTATAGCCGCCTGTATCAATCAGGCATTACAAATATTACGGGGATCTTATTTTGTACATGTAGACAAGAGGATAGTTATTTACCATTACATTATATCATTGTAACATTTATTTGTTGATCATGTGAGGAGACTTTAGTGCAATTCGTATGACTTACTGGTGCATCGGGACAAGTGGAGAACCATTGCATCCAACCCTCGACTAGAGGACGGAACTATTGATTGATTGACTGGTGCAGTTAGTAGTGGATTTGGGATTATGCAGATAATGGTTGCAGGATTCATTTAAATTGTCTTTGCCAGTTATAACTAAAGGCCCTGTCACATTACGGCGTATGGCGGGAGCGTATTGAAAACCTACGTAGGTCCTGCGCGTGCCGGCCTATGATGACATTTGGTGACCTTTCGGGTGGTTTTGAGCCTATGTGGAACCTACGAGGAGCGTATGGGAGCGTGCTGTGACATTTTTTGACAGTATGGGCCATACGCCCTCATAGGTCGGGGTTTTTTGAGCATGCACAAAAAAATTTGGACGGACGGATTTATGAAAGCGTATGGCGGCGTATGCCTCATACGCTTCACATACGCCGGCATCTGGCAGCGTATACGGCGTATGCCGACGTATATGACGTAACGCGCTTACGCCGCCATACGCTCCCGCAAAAAACCCTAATGTGACAGCCCCTTTAGTGCTTAGTATAATACTATATATATGCTTTATTAGTTCAGTCAGATGTTACAGAGTGGAGGTTATTTTGTTGTTGTTAATATTATTATTATTATTATTATTATTATTTATTTTACTCTTTTTCTTCAAAGGGGAGGGATAAAGGGGGGGGGGCAGGCCCTATCACCGTTGACTTGTTTGTCATGCTCTGTGACTCTGGTGGGTTGCTGCGTATTGTGTGTAGTGTGTGCGTGCGTGTGTGTAATACTAATATATATCATTCTCAGAAAACTGTGTACCACTTTTGGTACATGGAAACCCAAAGCGAAAACATTCCAAAATAATAACAATCCATAATCATGTGGAGGTTTATATGTTGTGCATATGTTAGAGTTGACATTATTTTGTCCCACTTTTTGATTTTGATCTTATGCAAATTGAGAAACTATTAAAATTAACCGTGTAATATCCGGCCATAACATACTTTGAACACACACACACACACACACACACACACACAATTCAAGCAAGATTGATTGATTACAGTTATGTCAAAAGAATTGTTTCTTACAATATAAAAGTTGGCAAAAAGGATCGGGTAATGTGTTGTCGACATGCAATTTTCCATATTTTCACTTTAGCACATCATATAAGCATATTTTGGATATATTTTTGGGGGATAGATTAGATACATGTAGTATTGATAACATGCTTAATACACAGAGTCAACAATAATTATTTGACTTATTACCCCCCAAAAAGAAGGTAAAATCCATAACAATGCAGACCATGTAATGTGGAAACCAAAAATGTGGTACACAGTTTCTGAGAGCGACCCATATATATATTAATTACCCATGTACGTATATTTGTATTTCCCTTTGTCTAATGTGTGGGAATGGAATATGGGGGTCATGGTCGATTCTGAAAAGTATTCCTTTGGGACTGCACAGTAAAGTCGCATTGAGTGCGCATTGTCAAAAGTGGGTCACCGACCTGGGTTTTGGATGTAACGCTCTTAAGCCTGGTACACACCTCCCGTATACGATTCATGCGCTAAAACTCATTGAGCGACCCGATTCCCGACTAAAATTGAAAACGTTGGACAATACACATATCCCGACTGCTAAAGACTGGGGCGCTCACATATACCGTCCGTTTTCCGACTGGTCTCCTGACACCTGGCGTCACTTGCCTGAACTAAAGCAACATGGGTGCCTCCTATTATGACACCCCTCGTCCATTCCCTCTTTCATTCCCCACTCATCCATTCCCTCTTTCATTCCCCTCTTCCATTCAGGCAAGAGGGGGAATGCAAAATGGAGGAATGCAAGAGGGAACAGAAGGGGTGAATGGATGAGGGGGGAACGGAAGAGGAAGAATGGAAGAGGGGGAAATGTGGGGAATGGATAGGGAGGGGTAAGAGAATGGAAGACTTGGACGGCAAAACGGACGGCTGGTATCACCCATATACCGTATAAGATACGACTGAGCACTCACACATACCGTTTCTCGAACAGCCCGATTCATTTTTTTAATCTCATAAGATTCAAGTCTTAAGCCGTAAAACTGAGTTTTACGTTGCGAATCGGAAGACTCAGGCATGTTAGGGGGTCACACACCTAAATACCGAAACCGACAAAAAACCCAACTTTAGTTGAAAAACGGACGTTTTTAGGTTTTATACGGGAGGTGTGTACCAGGCTTTAGAAAGCAAACGGTGCGTGACAACTTGATCACGGCACAGTGGACTACAGTCAGTGTGTGCTGAACTGTCCGAACTGACTGACAATACATTGATCTACCAGCACCCCATTGTGCACCACACTCACGGGAGCTATCTCCAGGTATACAGTCCTTCCCCGATCGAGATCCATTTGGAAACCTTTGAGTTTGAGAGCTAGAACATAATAGGTGTTCATATAATGGGAGTACATTCAATTTGAAGACGCGGTACTTTAACGCTACTGCAAGTAAATGCCGAGTCAATTAGCCATTCGAAGCACCTTATGCTTTGATAAATGTCACCCTCCCCCTCCCCCTAAAATAAAAATAAAACACTTGAGCCAAGAATAACAAGTTTTACTATGTTTACTGACTTTTGAGTTGCGGAATGCTGATTATTCTTGAGCTATCTACCATAAAGTTGTGGCAAGATTGTTTTGTATAGTTGATGTATATATATAGAATCAAATTCATATAATTGTTTTAGTTTTGAAAATTTGATGTTTTAATTGGACTAGCCAGACTATAGGTTTAAGTAAAAATGGATATTGGCATAGTCGCTACAGCATATGTTTACTCGAATGTTTGTTGTTGTTTTACGTCCTAGCAACATCTAATGTCATATCAGGACGGGCATGCTCGAATGTGAATGGCTACCTATATCAATGCTTATCTCCTATTGAGCGGGGCACTCATTATCGCTGCAAATAGATAATACTATTAATAGTCCAGGCCTGGCAACAAGTATCAATTTTGGACTTCTATATAGCAATAGATCTACCATACAAGATAATACGATGTTAAATGGCTGTGGGTAGGGACTAATCATGGTCTTCAAGTTGCATAATCCGATGGTTTTCAGTTTCTGCCTTTAAAAAAAAAGAAGTTAATAGATCAATTTATTAGGTTGATTGTTATTATATACCTTAAAGGGCCTGTCACACTGTGGCGTATGGCGGCGGTGTATGCGTAACGTGGCGAAAAACGTTATAGGTCAAGATAAGCCAACCTTTGTGCACTGCGGGAGGTCCCAGCGGTGAATGAAGTAGCGTACGCCTGGCGTATGGCTACCGTATAGCGATATATGCAAATCATATGATGACGTATACTCGGCGTATTGGGACGTATTTTGACAGTTGGAGGCAACAAGACCAGCGTATGAGTAACGTAGGCTGACGTATACCGAACGTGCCCCTAACGTATTCCGATGTATCTCTAACGGACACGTAGCGTATGAGGAACGTATGAGCCACACACCGGCATAGGTTGAAAGTTTTGAACATGCACAGAACATTTTTGGCTGCTTGACCTATGACAAGCGTATACGATCTATGCGTGGCGTATCGGTCAAAAATCAAATACGTTGGTATATGCTGAGGCTATACGCCGTAATGTTACAGCCAGTTTACAGAACTTTGTGAGTACGTCAGAGACAACCGGAGGGTGTCGGTGCAACATACGGCTAACCTATGCCAACTTCCCTAATGTGTGCATAATGTACGTCCAGCTGTTGAGAACTGTATGGGCCACACGTCGGCATAAGTTGAACATGCACAATATTTTTTTTGTCGCTCGACCTATGAAGAGCGTATACAACCTATGCGTGACCTATGCCAGCCTATGGTTGAAAACCACATATGGCGGCATATGCTAACGCCATAGGTCGTAGTGTGACAGGCCCTTAACTTCAGTTTAACCCTTTATGGATGTCAGCGTTCAAATGCACAGGCAAGTTACACATGTTTAGAGGCCTGAATGCGCATGCTATATCTCTTATCATATCTCATAACCAGTGATACCAAAGAGGCTACATTTGGGGTCATTTGAAAGAAAAATCAATTTACTTTCATATAAAATTGCTTTGATTTTCAACGGTTTTTGTGATGTATCAATTTTATTACACTAACATCAGAAATTCCGATTCTTCGGTCAGGACTTCGCGGACCTAAGAGTTGAAATCTCTTTATGACTGAACTGGTTAAAGTAAGTGATTATAAAGCGCTACCATTGGGTAAATTTTAAGTTAAAACTAAATGCAAAATAATTGTTGGCATGCGTCTGCCTGATATGACCTAAAATGTTGCCAGGACGTAAAACACGAACCAACCAATCAATCACAAGTAATGGGTTCTAACTTCTATTAACTTGAGTTAGTATTCCTTTCTATAATGCAACAACTTCTATTAACTTGAGTTAGTATTCCCTTCTATAATGCAACAACTTCTATTAACTTGAGTTAGTATTCCCTTCTATAATGCAACAACTTCTATTAACTTGAGTTAGTATTCCCTTCTATAATGCAACAACTTCTATTAATGTGAGTTAGTATTCCCTTCTATAATGCAACAACTTCTATTAATGTGAGTTAGTATTCCCTTCTATAATGCAACAACTTCTATTAATGTGAGTTAGTATTCCCTTCTATAATGCAACAACTTCTATTAATGTGAGTTAGTATTCCCTTCTATAATGCAACAACTTCTATTAATGTGAGTTAGTATTCCCTTCTATAATGCAACAACTTCTATTAATGTGAGTTAGTATTCCCTTCTATAATGCAACAACAAACGATTAATAAGTGTGCCAATATCTTCTTTTTTTTCTAAATTAGTTTAGTATTCCTTCTATGCAGTAATAATTACACCGTCGTTTAAACTGCAATAAATCTACTTCAATGGTTTGGCTTCCATTGGCTTGCATTCTTTCACCGGGCTGTCCGACTTTACTTGGCAAGCGACCCGTTCGTCCTGTGGCGAAGTGTCCGAACTGCATTGTTTTCGTGCAAGCAACCTCAAAGCCTTTTCCGACGTAGCATGGGCAGTCAGTCAGCTTGAACGCAGATTGAAGGTCAACGTTTGAGGCAGTATTGTTTTGTTTGTTGGAGTTTTACGACCTGGCAACATCTAAGGTCATAGGACGTGTATCGACTTGTGACAGTGTGCCCTCATGGTCACTTTATAGTGCTTTCCCACTAGCAAATCAGGCCGCTGGCACCATAACCCAATGTCCCACTCAGTCGCCTTATCCTGACACTGAGCCAACCTGTCCTTGCCCTATCCTTTTAAGGCCGAGTGCCAAAGTGACAAGTATCAATTTGAAAGTCATTGGTTTGACTCGACCGGGAATCGAACTCCCGACCTTCCGCACGCGAGGCCCACGCTCTACCGATTATGCCACCTCGCCCGGTAGCGAGAAATACGTTTGTGAAGTATGACCATTGGACACAATGTATACAATTGCCATTGAAACCGGCTAATGGCGAGATGGATAAAATGAGAAAAACTGAACATGTGGTTCAGCATTAATGGGGTGGTAACTACAGTGGTAACAACTCTCTAAGCACACCTAGATCTAAATCGATATTTATTTAGATCTACAATTATGTAGACCTAAATGCAAAGAATGTCAAATGTGTCAACAATGACCTTTAAAAAAAGAGGAAGATATTCGTTATACTTGTTATGCGACAAGAATAACTTATCACAGTGTGATAGAAGCTTCCTGACCATAAAAATAAACACAGGTACCAGCTACTGTAGAGTGTAGTGACTCACTCTAGATCACAAGATTCACAATTGATACATTTCTAGATTTAAATGCGAAAGATATCCAATGTATTGACATGAACTTGGTACGCCATGGATTTATTGAGCTGGTACTGAACAGTTTAGAAAACACTGCCATTTACCATGTAAACTCAAAATTTCATCCTCATCTAAAATGTGTAGTCCTATCTGGTTGGGATCTGTTTCGGTGACATAGGATCATGCCCAATATATTAGTTATTGTCACTGTTTGTGTTATCAGACTTGACGTTGTATAATCATTTTCTGAACCAAATAAAACTTTTGCCTATATTTGGGAAATTAGGCTACCACGACCTGATATCCCACCCAGTCACATTATCCTGACACTGAGATAACCAGTCCTTGACCTATCCTATTAATGCCTAGTGCCAAGCTAGGAAGCGACACGTATCAATTTTGTATGTCGTTGGTTTGACTCGAACAGAAATTGAACTCCCGATATCCCGCATGGGAGGCATGCACTCTACCGATTGGGCCACTGCTCCCGGCATTGCTGTGGTGTAACTACCAAGCTCTGGCAGTTGCCAATGTATATATGAGTCAACCTCACGAAAATGGGCCAATTGGTGGTCAATTGAAGATGTCGGCGTCGCAATTCTTAAAAGTGTAGTGCATTTCTTTGTTTCATATTAAATTATCCTAGAAACAAATAAGGTTGTTGTATTTTTTTCTCAACCTTTACATTCAGGATAAATTTAAGGACCTTCCAACACCTCTGTTAATTCTAAATTATAATTATACCGATCGATGCCGACATCCATGCTCGACGCCGACAACTTTCCCCAATTGGCCTCTTTTCGTGATCCTGACTCATATATGTGTCGATGACCTCCATTATATTTCACAGTTAAAATTGTCGAATTAGCACCAGTTGGCCAGTGAGCGACAAGTCGCTCTCCCAGTTAAATTAATGTTAGCATACCATTGCTTGTTATATGCCAATATGAGTAATTTAAATGCCGGGCAGTACAAGAAGAAACAACGAAAACTAAAGCCCGTCAATTAAATGGAGGGATAAGGATCATAATCAGCTCACATTGATAAGATAGCAAATGAAGCTTGTGAAGAACTGGTTATTAATGCGCTGCTTTAACCGCGCCGAACCAATTCTCATCAAATTAGTTTATGGCCCCCTTCTAATAGTTTTCTTGGGAACAGTTGGTTTGTTCATTTCACTGAACTCAGAATAACCGGACAGGGTGTCTAACTTAGTAGGACACTCATTTAGTGATTTACTGTTAAGGGTTTTGTGGGGTTCCTAAGTCAAACCAAATACGTACAAAATTGATACATGTTGCTAGCTTACCTGGTAGTGGTGCACGACATTACTAGGATATGGCAAGGACTGGTTGGCTCAGTGTTAAGATTTGATGAATGAGTGGGATATTAGGTCATGGGAGCACAGTATCGTGACAGGATAGTACTGATTTCGCCCTGAATATACACTGTCACAAAGTGAACCAACCCAAAATCAGAACATGGTATTTAAGGCACTCACTAACACCACCCTGATATAAATTAAATTAAATTAAATCAAATAAAACTCAGAATATGGTTCTTAAACCATTTAAAGCACACACTAACACCACCTTGACATAAATTAAACCAGAGCCTGGTGCTCTGCATTAGTAGAATAGGAGAATGATTGGTTTCCTCAGTATGAGGGTAATGTGACTCAGTGGGGGCTCAGGTCGTGGTGCCGGTGTGGCCGGTGTGGCGGTTTCAGCTGTGCGCCAGTTTCAGCCGTGCTCATACTCAAACTCAAGGCATTGTCAATGGTGGTGAGCAATCTTCATACAGAAAATCCAGGAAAAGTGAAATATCTCTAAAACCACACCACCTAGAAACAAATCGCTTGGTACACGTATAGAAAACATCTTTACCAAAAACATTATATTAAATTTATAAGGTTAGTGACTCACGACCATTGACAATGCCTTGAGTTTGATGGTACGCGCAAGGCTGAAACTGGCACACGGCTGAAACCGCCACACCGGCGGCCTAATCTCCCAGTGGGGCAGCACTATAGAAGTAGCTATGGGTGCGCACTGTCCTAAGTCGGTAGCCCACTTGATCTGACCTTAGAGATGGGTGTAAAACCGTAACAAGCAAAAAAACGTCGACAAGAAAGCTCTTCTTTAAAGCTGCAGTCCGATGAAGCATCAAACAAAACGAAAACAATTATTTACATTTGATTCTACATATTTAACTTCGATATTAATGCGCTTATTGAGCATGGATTCCACATAGAACGAAATACTGAGTGAATTTAATAGAACCTGTTACTGCAGAAGCCTATGGTGTCAGTTATGGCGTGTTTGCCAAAACGAATTTTACATCTTTATACTTCAAATATCTCAAAAGTTAGCCATTTGAAATAAAAGTTACTTCAACATAATGTATGGTAGGTTATAACAATCAATTTAATATATTTATGTCAAAAGAATGACATAAACTAATTCAACACAGTCAGTCCAAAGATTACCTTCTTGAATATCCTTATCTAGACTAACGTGTGGTAGGTACATACATACACACACATACGCACACGCACACGCACACGCACGCGCATGCACATGCACATGCACACATACATATGACCCTTCTTCAGACAGTCCAAACTTGGGGACTACACAATTGTGAATCAGCTGTCGTTTAGCATTTCGACGCAGTTGTAACTGCATTAAGGCCCTGTCACATTACGAAGCGTGCAGCGAATGCATAAATTCACTTTTTAGCGTCGAACTTTTCGGCGCTGGGGTCAAAGTTGGACGTATACCTACTGTATGACCAGCATGCCTCCTGGTGAAAAACGCTCAAATCACGCTCATGGTACATTCGCAGAATGCCAGTGAATGTTATATACGTTATTTGATCGCCATAACTACGCTACATAAGTCAAGACACGCTGGAGAAACGCTAAATGTACGTTATCCATAGATTGTCAGTAGGCTATGTGGACTTATGTTCCCACTGTCTTTAGCGTAGGGCAACGAAGTGAACAATATTTGTCTAACGTACATCGATGTAGCCTAACATATACCTAACATACGTCCAACGTAAAATCCGAACATTGTCATACGTAGAAAGTTTTGTGCATGCACCAAACTTTGCCAACGCGGGACGCTGTATCTCGATGAACATCTTCGTACATGTGACCTATAGCAATGAGCGCCTAATGCACGCGGAACGTATAATGATGTATCCCGGCGTACGTTGGCGCGATGCGTCGTAATGTGACAGCCCCTTTAATAAAGCTGCCTCGTAACGCGTCAATAGCAGCATCTGTGCCTGGCCCAGATAACTCTCGATAAGCCATTGTACTTTTGACTTTCGATTACAGCTCTGGTTGTGGAATTTTCATGTAATCGTATTTAATAGCTTGGCCACACGAGGATTAGGTCTCGAATTTATGGGGTAGAGCGCCCATTTAATGGTTTAATATGAATTTATATTTTTGTGTGTGGGTAATGCTGTTTGCTGGTTTACGGGTATGACATGTCCCCGCGCAGAGCGCCCATTTTATGGTTTAATATGAATTTATATTTTTGTGTGTGGGTAATGCTGTTTGCTGGTTTAAGTGTATGACATGTCCCCGCGCTAGTGTAACCCCATCAGCAATATATCGGTATAAAACTACTAGGACATTATTATACCAGTGTTATTAAGTTTTGTTCAGTTTGGGTCTTTACATCCTAACAATGCCTAAGTTCTTAGGAGGCCGACCAGACGGAATGGCCGATTGAGTTGAGCGTCCATCTCCCGTTTTGGTAAATCGTGGGATTCGAACCCTGGTCGAGTCAAACCAATGACTTCAAAATTGATACTTGTTGCTTCCTATGCAGTTGTTCGGCATGATTAGGATAGGGCAAGGACTTTTGATACAGTATTTATTCTGCCCATAGCGATTAAGCTCCTTTCGTCACTGGACAGCTATCTCCAAACTGATTTTTGAAATGTATGTTTGCATTTCACTTTTGTGATAATCAGATATAACTTTATACACCGATTTCAGTGGTATGAAATTTATCTTGATGTGATAATTTGTTAAAAAGTTATGAGCATTTTAAAATATAATTTTAAGGGCTTTTCTCGTCCAAAAACTAAATTGGGCAAATTAACAAATTCACAAAGCCATAGAACATGTGCATATACTTGGAAAACAAAACTAAGGGGATAGTCAAGTTTCATATATAATATAGATCTTGCATTATATTTTTTTCAGGAAGAAAAACAAACAACAATAATATGGATGTACCACTTTTAAAACAACTAAAATATCAAATTGGCCCTGTCGTGAAGTTAACAGTACCTAACAATAAAAGTAAAATGTTCATGGAAATTTCAAAATGCCATATCTCAGCTTCTAATTAAGATATAGAGATACATTTGGTATCACTAGAATCAGCATAACTGTATCTATAACTTGCATGGATTTAAGACATTTAGACAATTGAACACTAAAATTGTGTTCCAACTACCATTCATGACACATGAAATTCGGTTGTATGCCTCCAAAATGTCTTCAATACACTCCATGATAACCACAGCATTCACTGCTCACAAACAGAAAATTATTATGTCGTAAGAACTAGTTACAGCAACACCATCCATGTTGGGGCATTTGAAATAGTATTTTCATGTCACCAGTTGCCAAATTGGTCCACTTCTTCAACTTTTTGATTCGCGTGCCATGAATGAATTAACTATTTTTTATGCTGATTTAATAGCAAAAAGTTAGCTCTTCAATTTGATAGGCGTTGAACCTGGAATTTTTGTCTTTGTCACTGTGAAATATGGTTGTCAACCTTTCCTTTTAAATTTTCTCTCACTTCTATCACATGTATCTCAACATGTTTGGTCTCAAAATGAGTCTCAAACTGTCTTGTGTTCTGCCATTGGTAGATATTTTTTAGTAACTCTTTAACACGCCAATCACTGTCACACAAACGACATGGGGGTTCAGTGCCAACTCCTGCCAGATTTCATGCAGCCTGGCTGAGTCAGTGATGGCAGCCCGTTTGGAGTAGCTACTATTAGGATGGTTTGATATGTATTTTTTGTTATGTTAGTTTCTATGCTAATTCTGCATGTCTCTTATCGTTTGTTCTTTTAGAAATCGTTTGTATTTATTAAGATCTGTTATCGACTGGTTTGCTCAGGGCCAGGATAATGTCACTGAGTGGGATATCAGGTCATGGTGCTGGTGGCCTGGTCCCCAAGTGGGGCAGCACTATAAAGTCACCATCAATGTGCACTGTCAGAAATTGGTACTCGTCCTGATCTGACCTTAGATGTTGCCAGGACATAAAACTCCAACAACCAACCAAACCAAACCAACCAACCAACCTACCAACCTGAATCAGAGGTGACCATTGAATACCAACCAGTACACGAGTCTATGTTACAAAGTACCAGTTTCTGTACTGTAACATGTTCACAAAAAGGCCTTCTATGGTTGGTGTGAATTTGGATGACGCTCCAACCAAGCTGACTAATAGACACACGATCAGGGGCTGGCCTACATTGAGAAACACCAGGGGCCGTATGCATGGAGCGGTGTTAGTGAGCCAAAACTGGTTTTGGACGGGATTTCTAGTTTAGCGGCGAAAAGTCGCTATGCATGGAGCGGTGTTACTGAAACACAGTGAGTTTAAGGTCGGATATTCTAACACCACTCCATAGCAGGTTTATCGTGCAGTCACACTACGACGCTTCTCTCCGGCATGCCGCCAGCGCACAAAATAACTTCTACGCGTCGAGAAACGTCCAACTTTTCGGCGGTTTGGGGGAAAAGATCGGCGTCAGGGCAGCGTGTTAGTAGCGCGCGGCCAACGGGTGTCGACGCTTTGGGGGGGGGGGGTCTGTGTCTCTGTGTGTGTCTCTGTGTGTGTCTCTGTGTGTGTCTCTGTCTGTGTCTCTGTCTGTGTCTCTGTCTGTGTCTCTGTCTGTGTCTCTGTGTATGTGTCTCTGTCTGTGTCTCTGTGTGTGTCTCTGTGTGTGTCTCTGTGTCTCTCTGTCTGTGTCTCTGTCTCTCTCTCTCTCTCTCTCTCTCTCTCTCTCTCTCTCTCTCTCTGAGACACAGAGACACAGAGACACATAGACACACACAGATACACATAGACACACACATACACAGAGACACACACAGAGACACAAATACACACACACAGACAGAGACAGAGACGCACTCAGAGACAGACACAGAGTCACAGACAGAGACACATACAGATACACAGACATAGACACAGACAGAGACACATACAGAGACACACACACAGACACACAGAGACACACACACACAGATAAAGACACATACCGAGACACATACAGAGACATACACACAGAGACACACACACACACACACACACACACACACACACACACACACACACACACACATACAGAGACAGAGACGCAGACAGAGACACAGACAGAGGACCAGGCCCAGAGACACAGACAGAGACACACAGATATACACACAGAGACACATACAGAGACACAGACACACACATAGAGACACACACATAGAGACACACATACAGTAACGTGCGAGCAATGTCCCTTCAATGCGCTTGTAACGTGTGTCGACGTCCGCCTAACGTCCTTACCCATATATTTGCACGCGCTGCTGGTCGTTGTTTTTTTTTGACACACTTAAAACCTTGGGCGACCGGCAACGCGCGCCGACATTGTCCGCCGACCATCAACGTCAAGGATAGTGTACCGACGCGCTCATAACGCGCCACCAGCGCTTCCAGACGTTTAATTTATTATCGCCCAAAATCACTACACGTTCCCGTGTCGCCGGCGAGAAGCGTCGTAGTGTGACTCCACCATTACATGCGGTGTAAGGTACCGGTTAGGCACAAATCTATTCAATTCTATCATATTTTACAGAAGTACAGACTCTAAAAGTGAAATTTTATCAAATTAACCGCTACATCGAACCGATATTAACGCCGCCGCTACATCGGCGGTGATATTAATATGTAAACAAAACAAATCGCTGTGTACTAATGGGTCTCGGTATTAATTATTGAAAAGAATCCGTCAATAGGTTCACCATGTGCGCTTATCTTCATAGTGCTCAGGTTACTAGTTATTGAAAATTAAAAAATAAATATATATATACAGTAAAACCTCTCTATACCGACCCCTCCACAGATCGACCAATCCCCTATATCGATCGCTTTATTTGGGTCCCCAAAATACCACTGTAAGGATATTCTAACTCTAAACCGACCACCTCCCTAAATGGACCACTTAAAGTCGGTCCCATGGTCGGTCGAGGTTTTACTGTAGACACACATCTAGTGACAGTGCGCCCTCGTGGTGACTTTATAGAGCTGGGCTAGGTAGCGACAAGTATCAATTCTCATTGGATTGACTCGGCTGGGATCCAAACTGCCGACCTTCCACACAGGAAGCCGGCACTTTGCGGATTTGGTCACCGTGTCGGGTAACACTAACAGTGCATGCGAATACTGGTCATTGAAACCTGGTCACAGCGCTGGTCTTTTCTCCGAGACCAGGGCCGCGTTCAGAGTCCGTCTCAGAGGCGCCGCGGAGACGTCTCGGCGATGCTTTTTGGCCTATTTGCGTTCAGAGTGCATCTCGGCGACGTCTCGGAGACTCCTCCCTTTTCAGACTGGAGATGAAAAGCGTCTCGAAAATGGCCACCGTATTTGGTGGTTTCAGCCAATCACAGCACAGCTTTTCCATTGCTACAAACTTCTTTTGCCGTTCAAACTAGCGTGGTGTCATGGCCATCTCCGAGGCGCCTCCGAGACGGACCCTGAACATGGCTGAGGGCCGCGTCCAAATGGGTGCGTTGCCCCTGAGAAATCCGGACGTCGCGCTAGTCTGAATGACTTAGAAAATGGCAGCCTCCATAATGTGCAGCTACTCGCAACTGAAAAGAACAGCTCTGATTGACTGAAACCCACATCCAATTTGGATGCGTTTTTTGCCTCCTACCTGAAAAGCGCAACATCTTGGAGTGAAAACAACTCCGAGGCGCACTCTGAGCATAAATTGGCCAAAAAGATGTCGCGGAGCCGTCTTAAGGCCCTGTCACATTACGGCGTATGGCGGGAGCGTATTGAAAACCTACGTAGGTCCTGCGCGTGCCGGCCTATGATGACATTTGGTGACCTTTCGGGTGGTTTTGAGCGTATGTGGAACCTACGAGGAGCGTATGGGAGCGTGCTGTGACATTTTTTGACAGTATGGGCCATACGCCCTCATAGGTCGAGTTTTTTTGAGCATGCACAAAAAAATTTGGACGGACGGATTTATGAAAGTGTATGGCGGCGTATGCCTCATACGCCGGCATCTGGCGGCGTATGAGTAGCGTATGAGTAGCGTATGCCGACGTATATGACGTAACGCGCTTACGCCGCCATACGCTCCCGCAAAAAACCCTAATGTGACAGCCCCTTTAGAGTCGACTCGGAGGTGTACACTGAACACGGCCCTGAGCACACTAACCCAGAACACACAGGTGACCGCCCTAAGCTGCCGGGTGCGTCTCTATGTGACCCGTAACCCCACAAGGTGGGTTCTGCCCACTACGTTGGTTTGTGTATCAGCCGGTGTTGTGCTACCTACTTACTGGTCAGTAATCTGTATAAATAAAAGCAAATGGCCCAAGTAGCCCTCCAAAGGAGTAAGCCTTAAAGTCTGCAGGAAGCGGGCTTTAAGCTTGTTTACATATATATACAGTAAAACCTCTCTAAATCGACCGACCTTGGGACCGACTTTAAGTGGTCCATTTAGTGAGGTGGTCGGCTTATGGTGCTGTCACATTGCGAGGTTTCTCGCCAACGTGCGTCGACGTTTGTGATTTTTTTTGGCGCAACGTCGGTATACGTCAGGAAGCTTTAGTTTTGTGCGGGGGCCAACATTATAGATACGTTACATGCGCTGGAATAACGTTATGCACACGCTACACGCGCGTGAGGGTCGTTACCACACGTTGCGCCAAACTGTCGTTTTGTTTGTTGTTGTTTTACGTCCTACCAACATCTAAGGTCATATCAGGACGGAGCGCCAAACCTTTTTTTTCTCACAATGTCGGCTGCACGCTACCAATACGTTGCGCTGATGCCGAAAAGTTTGGCGTGTCTCGACGATCAAAAGTGATTTTGCGCGGTGGCGTCACGCCGGCGAGAAGTGTCGTAATGTGAGAGCACCATTAGGGAGTTAGAATATATTTACAATGGTATTGTTGGGACCCAAATAAAGCGATCGATATAAGGGAGTGGTCGATCTGTGGAGGTGCTGGGTAAGAGATGTTTGACTTTAGTTATACTGTATCGTAGCAGATAAGGGCTTTGGAATTTGCTAGTCCGGCAACGGTACCTCTCCAACTGGTTGATTTATAGTTGTATGCGTGAGCCAGGCTCTTCGTGACCTGGATATCTGCTTTAAATGAACAAAGTAACAATTTTTAGCCATATATCTCACTCGTGAAAAACAAGGTTGGCCGAATAGATCAACGCGCTGCCTGGCTTCCCACGAGGGAGATCGTGGGTTCGAACTCCGACCGAATCAAATTATGATTTACAAGATTTATACTTGTCGCCATCTAGCCTGGTGCTGAGCATTAATGTGATAAAGCAAGGACTGGTTTGCTCACTATGAAGGTAATGTGGCTGAGTTAGATATGGCGTCATGGTGCTGGTGACCTAGTATCCCAATGGGACAGCACTATAAAGTCGCAGTGAAAAGGTGCTCATCTTAATGTGGCCGTAAATGTTGCTAGGACGTAAAGACTGAGCAAAACAAACAGATTCTACCATAGACAGTCATGCTCTGAAATCAAATATGGCGGCTGTTTGTTACCAACATTGGGCGGTGGCCTGTTTATCAGTCAACGCGATGTAGCGATAGACCTTTCATTAAGGGCTCTTTCCCCCCTTCTTTAAAGCTGCACAGTCCGATGAAGCATCAAATTTTCAAAACCAAAACAATTATCTAGGATTGATTCTACATGTCTAACTTAGATACTGATGCACTTATTAAACATTTGTTGCCACATAGAAGAGAATACTGAGGCAATTTAATAGAACCTGTTACTGCTGAATCCTATGGAGTTTTGGCATACTTGCCATAACTAATTTTACATGCTTGCACTTCAAATATTTCAAAACATAACCAGTTAAGATAAAAGTTCCTTCAAACTAAAGTAATATAGATTATAACAATCATTTCAATATATTTATCTCAGAAAAGTGACAGAAACTCAAAAACATAACCAGTTAAGATAAAAGTTCCTTCAAATTAAAGTAATATAGATTATAACAATCATTTCAATATATTTATCTCAGAAAAGTGACAAAAATTCAAAACCGTTGGACACAGCTGACACAGAGTCTGGGATGGTTAAACAAGACTTTTATTTGGGCGCCGCCCACCCGGGGCATTGTACAATCATGAGTGAAGCTGGCTGCGAGTAGCGCTCGAGCGAAGGTCCTGCTAATGTCAAATGCACAGTGGGGGAATGCTGATGTTATGACTAGGATGAGACATGTGAACTAAGTAACATTTAGTGAGCAAAATACAGGAGTAACATCGACACATTACAATTAAACATTGAATAGGTAATCCAGACTAATTGCACATGCTGATAGTTATTTGAAGAGTTTATATGGTGATAGTCAAAGAAGGTTGTATGTGGTCAGTGCTGCAGATTGCGGCAGACTGACCAGTTCGGATGTAGCGCGGAGGCTAGGGCCTAAAACTAAAACAACTCCAACAAAATAAATATCAATTATTATTTGATAGGCTTCACACCAGTGACAGATACCTTACTACTACTACTAAACAGTTAGTAGATTTGGATAAACTGCCACAGTAAAGTTTGTAAGGAATACCTGCCCTACTTGTTAATGTTTGTTGGGGTTTTACAATCTGGCAACAGCTAAGATCATATCATGATGGGTACCGACTTGTGACAGTGCGCACTGATGGCAACTTTCATAGTGCTGCCCCACAGGGAGACCAGACTGCTGGCACCATGACCTGATATCCCACCCAGTTATATTATCCTGATACTGCACTAACCAGGGGGGGGGGGCACCATCCCATAAGAATTTCCGGTTTTTCACTTTCAAATGTTGGCAACTCTGCCAGTACGGCAACCGCGTCTCGTATTTGTTAATGTGTTGGCAATACAGCACCTCCACTGGCCTTGATGATTGCAGACACTGCGGTGTTGCTGAAACCAGCCCGGAAGCTGCTGGTTCTCATCAACCCCTTCGCCGGACCAGGAAAGGCCCTGCAGATCTTTCAGGAACGCGTTGTACCCATGTTGGCTGAGGCTGGACTGCACTTTAACATGGTAGTTACAGGTAAGTCCTGACTGATTGATTTATTGATGATGGTTTAAAACCTGTTGGCAGCAAAGCCTATATGGGTCGTTCTCAGAAACTGTACCACTTGGGGTAGTCTAATTGAAATGCATATTTCAAAGAAACCCATTATTGGAGTGTCAATATTTAGATTTCATCATTTAGACCAATAATGTGGGAGATATTTTAGATCAAAAGTAAATGTTAATATTGTGTATTATTATGTATCTTATTGGGATGGATGTAGCTAAATAAATATAAAATGACATCACTAATTTGTGACATTGTGAACAGCATTGAAAATAAAGTGTCACAAACTTAATGAAAACCTCTGAACAACAGCACATTTCACTTCAAATGGTCATATACAATGTCTTCGTTAAGTTGACATTTATTTCTAAATAAATTATAAAAATTATGAAATAGTTAAACTTTTCTGGAGTCATTGACATCGTAACATTTCGTTTCCACTTGCAAGTACTATGAAACTTTGTAGCAAGCACTGAGTACAGATACAGTACAGGAACTATTTTCACCATTTGACACTCTATGCATGGACCCAGTTATGGTATAGTAAAAGATAAAACCTGAAATTGTCCCTAAACATAGAAATTTGAGCCGAACATTTGTGTAAAATTGTTGATTCCATTTGGACTGTTACCATGCTAATATTTTTCTGCTTTTCTCTTTAATCATCACGAATAAGACAAAACCATAGCAATGAGGTTTCAAATTATTACTACTGTTTATAAAGAAAGTGGCATGTGAAATGTCCTAAAAATGTCAAGCTTTGTGTGGAAAATATTTGAATTTGGAGTCAGATTGGATTCGATGCTATACTGCTATTTTTGGGGTTTGAGCATCATTTGACCTACTTAAAATTATCAGAATATGTTTATTCTCAATTATTCAGATGCAAAAGGACATACACATTGAGGAAGCTTTTATATATATAGGACTTTGAAAGAAAAAAAAAATCCATGAAATTCTTTACCTTTGAATAGACGCGCATCCATGTGTCTGCACTCGTGCAGTGCGCGTCTATTGGGACATATATGGTATATATATATTTAAGTGAGAAAAGTGTGTTTGTGGAGAGGGATCCCCTACTGCAAAGTGCATCCAATCTTTGCAAATATACATTGTCAAACTGTCTTTCCGAGTTGTACTTTATGAGGCAAAGCCTATGTTTGGGATGGGAGAAGTATTCGGTATCTTCTCCTTGTTAGAACGGGACGTAGTGGTGCGGAAGGTCGGGAGTTCGAATCCTGGCCGAGTCAAACAAATGACTTACGAAAATTGATACTTGACGCTACCTAGTACAATGCCTGACACTCGGCATTACTCAGTATCAAGATAGTATGATTGTGACTGAGTGGGATATCAAGTCATGGTGCTGGCAGCCTGGTCTCCCAGTGGGATAGCACTGTAAAGTCGCCATGAGTGTGCACTGTCACATGTCAGTACCCGTCCTGATATGACCTTAGATGTTGCCACAACGTAATATTAATAACCAAAACAAGAAATGTCAGCATGACACGTTTCTTCTATTTTATTAATTATTAATTCTTCTATTCTATTAAATCCATCACAACATTGTGGTTTAAAAAAAAAGATTTGTTATACAAACAATAGGAAATATTGCGCCTACAGCGGGACTCGAATCCACACCCTTGCCAAGTTCAGTGTTAACTACCTACTCTTAGGCCTGTTCTTGTTTGCTTGTTTGTTTATATATGTTTTATCACAAATAATATTGGCAGTCCTTTATGATGTTTGATTTCTGGTAAAACTAAGAGTAATTATATAGTATTTCAATCACGTTTCAGACTCAGAGCCTCTGGATTAAAAATTGTCCTCGGGGAGATGGGGGTGGGGGATCTTTGACTCTCGTCCATTTCAAGAATTTATCTGGCACCCTAAACAAAAGTTCCTACCTGCGGCTATGGACTCTCCATCAACTCTCCCACACTCACTTGCTCTCTGATTCCACTTTCTGGCCGCTCTCATTAACTCTTTATCACCAGACGGGATGGCCTAATGAATTTGAGCGTCCCTCTGCCGTTTTCCTAGATCGTGGAATTCAAACCCAGGTCGAGTCAAACCAAAGACGTAAAAATGTATACTTGTCGTTCCTATCCAGGTGCTCGGCAGTATTAGGATAGGGCATGGGCTGCTTGGGTCAATGTCAGGATAATGTGACTGAGTGAGATATCAGGTCATGGTGCTGGTCTCCCAGTGGGGCAGCACTATAAAGTCGCCATAAGCGCACACTGTCACAAATTGGTATCCGTCCTGATATGACCATAGATGTTGCCAAGACGTAAAACTCCAGAACCAACCAACCACAGCTGTATCAACAAATAACATGGGTCTGTGTACTAACATGTACCTGGCGTTCTCTGGGCACGTGGCGTTCCGCCGGCTCATTTGAGGGACTGTGACGTCAGAGTGGTGCTGTTTGTTGCAGAGCGGGCCGGGCATGCGCAGCAGATAGTCGAGAACATGGTGCTGGACGCCTGGCACGCGGTCGTCATCGTCTCGGGCGACGGACTTGTGTTTGAGGTACATACCCCAGGGTTCGTACGGGGTCTGGAAAGTCTTTAAAATCTTGAAGTTCATTTTGCCCAAATTTCAAGACATTGAAAAGCCTTGAACTTAACCTATTTTGGCGAATTAGCCTTGAATTTAACGTATTTTGGGGAATTAGTCTTGAAAAGCCTTGAATTCCATTAAACTGTCCCCACTGATCTAAATTAGTCAAATCTCCATTTCGGACTAAATCCAACTGAAAATAGGCTTGAATTCTCATCTAAAAGCCTTGAAAAGTTTTGAAGTAGCTTTGAATTCCATATCTTCACATGTGTATGGACCCTGATACCGACAACGTGCCAACAGAGCCCGAGTAGTGGTTGGGGGGCGGCATCTTGTAATTATCGACGTCCTGCTTTGACCATAGTAGTTGTTGGCTGCTGCGGGTGGGGGCAGTTATACGTTTCTCAACTTTAATTTGGTGAATTTAAGCAAAAAAGAATGTCATCGGGGTGAAGATGGGAAATATTGTGCCTAGAGTGGGACTCGAACCCACATCTCTTTGCATTCTGGGCCAGTGTGCTAACCATTACACCACCTAGGCTCCTTGATGTCACCACACTACCCATGCCTACCTGTCTATGTGGCTTCTTGCTCGAGAGGTCAATGCAGACTACTACAACTTACAAGAAGATAACAAGTATATATTTAAATTATAAATACAAAGTGAGCGCCTCATTAGTTTGTGTGATATACAGGATGTTGTGTCGTTGTAGGTGATCAATGGCCTGATGAACCGGTCTGACTGGGAACAAGCCCGGCTCATGCCGATCGGCGCCCTGCCCGGCGGGTCTGGCAACGCGCTGTGCTGCACGCTGAATCACCACGCCGGGTAAGTAACACACCTGAAGTCAACAGCCAGGTCATGGCCCGAGCGCGGTGGCCTAATCGGTAGAGCGCGGGCCTCGCGTGTGGAAGGTCAGGAGTTCGAACCCCGACCGAGTCAAACCAAATTTAATGCTTGTTTTTAACCTAGACTGAGCGCCGACGATATGGTTGACATACATTTAGGAGGGTCGGTATTGTAAGGAGCTGGGTCAATGATACATAATGCCTCCTACGAGGGATGACTAGTCATGGTTGGCATGGTGCTTTTATACTTTCCCCTCATCGATGTAATTATTGGGTAGAATTTGGGGCAGGTCTAAATGTAATATATGTAATGTACTTCACTGTTAAACCAGGTTCCCGTGAGCTTCCCGAATGAGTGGCGGGGGGGGGGGGCGGGGGAGTACCATTTAATGTTCACCAGGCAAGTCCTTAGTAGTAGCATTAAACAACTCGAAACGACTACTTATTGCAGTCAGATAATTTTGGTTTTGGTTTTTGACCTCCGCCTTAATGCCTCCAATGGCATTTAAAAAAACCCAGCTTCTTACAGTTAAGACATCGGTAGAGTAAGGTCGGGAGTTTGAAACCTGGCCGAGTCAAACCAATGACTTGCAAAATACTAGTCACTACCTAGCCTGGCGCTCAGCATTACCAGGATAGGGCATGGGCTGGTTAGCTCAGTATCAGGATAATGTGACTGAGTGGGAAAGCAGGTCAAGGTGCTAGCGGCCTGATTTCCCAGTGGGGCAGCACTATTAAGTCGCAATGAGTGTGCACTGTCACAATTTGGTACCTGTCCTGATATGACCGTAGTTGTTGCCAGGATGTAAAACTCCAACCAACCAACTAACCTTCTCCTTCAGGGAACTGTTTACCGAAAACCTGGTGATGCACTCAACCTTCGTGCTCGTGAAGCATGTCGTCAGTCCCATGGACTTGGTAGCTGTCGACACATGCCGACACCGCGTCTACTCCTTCCTCTCGATCACGTGGGGCCTGATCGCAGACATTGATATCGAGAGTGAGAAGTATCGCAGCCTGGGCAATGCGCGCTTCACGGTCGGAGCCATTTCTCGCATCTTGGGTGAGTATTGTTCTCTATGCTGATAGCCTGTTCTGATATGACCTTAAATGTTGCCACCAAGAAGTATATAGCAGTGTTCATAATTAAAATTTTTGTTTCAGTATCTAGTAACAGATTTGGTGAAATATATCCAATTTACTGTTTACTTATTAATCATTTGTTACACATGTACGATAAAATCTATGTGTTTTGGTTTCTAAAATTAATGTGCTGGTTCTAGCGGATTATTTCAAGGAATGTAAATCATGCAACACGTGAGGTCCAATTTCAGCTTAAGAACTATTGTTCCATGAAGAAATAGTGTCCCTTCATGAGAATCATTGAATTGAAAATCGGGAGAGAGAAACGAATAAGTGGTTTTGGAATCCTTGATATAATAAACACATAAAACTCAGAAATGTTCATGTGACATAGGACTTCTCGGAAAGTGTAAATATAGACCGTTGGTTTGTCCGACTGTGCCATCGTCTCGGCAAGGTTGATTTGTTTTACATCCTGACAACATCTAAAGTCAGTCTCGGCAAGGTGACCGATATGCCTACTCGCGTTGCAGGTCTAAGAAGTTACCGCGGGCGTCTGTCCTTCCTTCCGGCAGACGGTGAGGATTTGGCAGACTGTTTGACCCGGCCCGTCCCAAGACGCACTAGGAGTGTGTCGAACGGCTTGGGAGCCACAATCACCATCCCACCGGTCCGTTCACACTCGATGTACGCCGTGCCGAACGGGCGGCCAACAGGGGGCACCCCGCCCGAGCCTGAGTCGCCACGGGCCACTGGGCCCCATCACACGGATCCGCCGAGCCACGGCACGGCTCTGTCCTCCCCGAACTACCTTGAACCGGCATGTCCATGGACTGTAGGACCCAACAACAACAACAACAACACCATCATAAAGGAGCACCCGATGCGGAGCGCGGCGGGGGACGCGCCTCAGACCGGGCCCATGCAACTGGACGTGAGGTCGTTGCCGGGGCAGAACCCAGGCAACGTCGGTCGGACGGGGGGCGGGGACGCACGCCCCCCGGTGGGCGGCACCACGACCAGCAGTAGTAGCGTCGTGCCCACCCCGCTACTGGTACCGCTGACCGAGCCGCTCCCGGACGACTGGGTGACGATCGAGGACGACTTCATCACGGTGGCGGCCGTCTTCCAGTCGCACCTGTCGACCGACTTCTGCGCCGCGCCCCGGTCACAGCTGGCTGACGGCGTGATGCTGCTGACGTTCGTGCGCGCGCCCTTTTCGCGCAGCCGTCTGCTGCAGCTGCTGTTCGCCATGGAGACGGGCGCCTACCTGACGCACGACGGCCAAGAGGTGGTGCGCGTCAAGGCCTTCCGTCTTGAGCCGCTCGAGAGTCGCGGAACCATCAGCGTCGACGGCGAGGTGGTCGACTATGGCGCCATCCAGGCGCAGATCCTGCCGTCCATGGCCAGGGTGCTCGCCAAGACGCCCGCCTGAGCACACGCGCCCCCTGGCGGCTTCACTTGACACTTGGCACTTTGTACTTCTTACTGCATTCCCTGAACCGTTACTTGTGGTTGTGATTACTTATGAATTGAGATGATAATGATAATAATGATAACACAAACTGTGATACTAGGCGACTATGACATTCGCATGGAAGGATGTGATTAATTAATAATGGTGTTGCGGTTGTTGGTTATGGGTAGTTACCTTTACTTTTGGTCCCATTTGATGAGCATTCGGGTAAAATAGTGATAGTGATTGAGTTGATGTAATAACCATCAAGTAGGTAGTATAAAGTGGTTTAAAAGAAATATATTTTCTTTATTTAATATTACAATTTATATATGTATGTGTACAGATCTGATTCCAGTGATATAAAGTTCATGTATATCAATTGAATAGTTCCGAATTTATCAGGGATTTTTCAGATTTATTTTTATTGCCGTGATTTGTTCACCATTCCAATTTAGGGAAAACGTGATTTTTAAGGTCCCTAATGTAAGCAATTTTGCATATATAATCTGTTCCAATATTAAGAAACTCACGAGTACAAAGGTATGGCCGAATTTGGTTTTGACAGAACGCCATCTTTAATATGGAATATGAAATTTGCTAAATTAATTTTCGTCGACCGTCAATAAATTGTTAAATAATAAAAGATAACACGTTCTAGTTATCCCACCACTGTTCCCATCGTCCTGATATGACCTTAGATGTTGCCATGACATAAAACTCCAACAACCAACCAATACGTTCTTTCATGCTGCAGCACCATCAGCTTAAACTAATATGTGGTGCAGACGTCGCAGCACTAGCAGTGTATACTACTAATGGCTTCAAACGCCACAGTACTATCAGCGTATACCAATCTGTATGAAACCCGACTTCCGGCAATATTCAGCGATTCCCTGACAATGCTAAACCTATGGGAGAATATCAGCATTTCCGCTTTTTTCCCCCAGGAGACCACTTTCATCCCTGAAAGCTAAGTCCCCTTTTTAGTCCTGGTTGGCGGGCTATTGTCCACATGTTCGGCGGTTCGGTGTGGGGCATTGGAATAGTTTTGTTTTTTTAAATTAAAAAGAATTCTGAGTTTTTGTAGAAGGAAGCTATTTTCACTGGTATTCATGTGATTGTCGGTGATCTAAACGTGCCCCCAGCTCTGCCAATTTGGATTTCCACCGCTGTGTATAACTTACATCGTCATCAAAGGCCGGTTGCTCTCATACCATGTCTATTTGGTGTGGGAGGTTAAAAATCCCTTGGGTCGGTAAAAGTGTAGGCTCAGGCTTTCTATCGTCCAGCAGTGGAATGAGGAAGACCAGTCGTCTATGACTGAAATTTACCCCGCTTAAACAACTAATGGACCAACAACAAAAAAGTGACATAAGCTATATTGGATATGGAAACTTAGTAACTGCACTTTTGATTAGTCTGGGTTTTATGTAGCCTGGGCGAAACTACACCCAACACTGCATTAAAAAAGGGCATTAGAGTAGTGTTTGTACTCTGTACATAGCATTTACTACCTACATCAAATAGTGTCAATTCTGCTCCAGTTTGACAGCTGACTGTACCGCTCACATTGTCTAAGGTGTTGATTTTAAAATGTCAGAGAATTCATTGCAATGTTTATCAAACACATCAGCTAATGCTCATTCCTAACGGTTTAATATATTCTGTATGGAAAAAAATGTGTCAGTGTTATTCCTGTATTCCTTATTATAATCCTGTATTCCTTATTCGTAATAATTTTTTTCGATAATATGACGTTATGGAATAGTTGTAAATTTTAATGCACCTGATCATTTCGAAAATCTCCGGGGTGAACTTGCCTTCATTTGCCATCATTTGCCATCTATATGTAAAGTTTACGTTACAGGCAGAAAAAGCCAGGAATTCTTAAATAATGGACTTAAAGCACGTGGAACCTATACAATCAAGATTTTAAATGAGATTCCATACAATAACAGGTTCTGTACGGGGCCTGGAAAGTCATGAAAAGTCTTGAACTTCATTTGCCTTGAAGTTAACCTTTTTTGGGTAATTAGTCTTGAAAAGCCCTGAATCCCATTAAACTGTCATACTGATCTAAATCTGTCTGAAATCGCCATCACTCTTGTCCCCCCACCCTGGAATCCAAATGAAAATAGTCTTGAATTCCTATAAAAAAAATAGCCTTGAATTCCATATCTACACATGTATACAGACCCTGGAATAAGAGTGATCATATAATTTGATCAACTAGAATCCTCATTAAAAATAAAATATAAAAACATGGGTCATTCTTTGCTAACCATGCATTTTTACTCAAGGGCGAACCACCCCTGGAGTGTGTTGGAACTTCAGTCCCCACTAATATTCAGACACAACTCGAATGTGTAGATTTCATGGCCTGGTGTCAACACTGTTTGAATGTAAATAGTCCAAACAAATCTTCCTAAAACTGGGTTATACCACTTGTAATGTTGGCTATCTATTATTTTTTTTAAAAAGAGTATTTAAAAAAACACTTCAAAATTGCATGAGGGGTGTAATTCTTTTTACTTGGATCTGACCATTTGGGACTTTGATGTAAATTTCAATGTAGGGATGCAAATGTCAACAAGATTGACAGAATAGATGCCATTAGCTTACCGCCATGAGTGTGGTCCTTGCTGCCGACACGGCATTAATCCATTAATCAATCTATTGTATTATGCGACTTACATAGACAGGGATGAAAGATATCCAGGATTTTTCCCCCCTGTACCTACTGCAATTTCACAGCACGATCAACGTATATGCACTACTAATACGTTATTTTACGCTGCAGCACCTTCAGCATATACTAATATGTGGTTCAGATGCCACAGCACTATCAGCATATACTACTAATAAATGCTTTAAATGGCTCAGCACTATCAGCGTATACCAATATATATGAAACCCCACTTCTGGGAATTTTCCGCGATTCTCTGACAATCGGAGAATATCCGCATTTCCGTTTTTTCCCCCCATGGAGACTACTTTCATCCCTGCACGATATAGGCCTAGATGAGAATCTAGAGGAATAGCGGATTTTTGATCGGCTCGACCTCCCCCGACCCCCGGGAATATTTGGATATGGTCAAAATTAGCGCCCATTCCTGGTTGTGCACCCCCACCATACTATTTTCCAGATATTTAAAATATTTTTTTGTCAGGTCATTCTCATCGAAGAGAATTGTGATCTGATCATTTGGGACTTTGATGTAAATTTCAATGTTGGGATGTAAATGTCAACAAGATTGACAGAATAGATGCCATTAGCTTTCCGCCATGAGTGTGGTCCTTGCTGCCGACATGGCATTAAACCATTAATCAATCTATCGTATTATGCGACTTATATAGACAGGGATGAAAGATATCCGGGATTTCACGGATTTCTGTTCCCCCCCCCCACCCCCCCCTGTACCTACTGCAATTCCACAGCACGATCAATGTATATGCACTACTAATACGTTATTTTACACTTCAGTACCTTCAGCATATACTAATATGTGGTTCAGATGCCACAGCACTATCAGCGTATACTACTAATAAATGCTTCAAATGGCTCAGCACTATCAGCGTATACTAATATATATGAAACCCCACTCCCGGGAATTTTCCGCGATTCCCTGACAATGTTAAACCTATGGGAGAATGTCCGCATTTCTGCTTTTTTCCCCCGGAGACTACTTTCATCCTTGCATGATATAGATGAGAATCTTCGGGAATAGCGGATTTTTGATCGGCTGAATTCAACCCCCCTCCCCCGGAATATTTGGATACGGTCAAAATTAGCACCCATTCCTGGTTGTGCAGGCCCACCATACTATTTTCCAGATATTTAAAATATTTTTTTGTCAGGTCATTCTCATCTAAGAGAATTGTGATAAATTGAGCATCGGCAAGCATTCCATACAGGCACCATTTTGTACAGTGCGACCGGGCACGGTGGCTGAATCGGTAGAGCACAGGCCTCGTGTGCGGAAGATCGGAGTTCTCGAGTTCTGTTCCCAGTCGAGTCAAACCAATGACTTAAAAATGTATACTTGTCCCTTCCTAGCCTGATGCTCAGCATTATTAGGATAGGGCAGGGACTGGTTGGCTCAGTGTCAGGATAATGTGACTGAGTGGAATATCAGGTCATGGTTCTGGTGGCCTGGTCTCCCAGTGGAGCAGCACTATAAAAATCGCCATGAGTGCATAGTCACAAGTCGGTACCCGTCCTGATATGGCCTTAGATGTTGATAGGACGTAAAACAACAAACCAAATCGTACTATGTTCAACATGTATTTAAAAATAAATAAAACTGGCTGTGGCAGGGGAGGCATTTCTACACATCTGTTTTCATACTTGTATATAAAATGGATTCCTACCTCATCTTCCGAATACCCTATGCCAAGATCCAAGGGAGATTAGATACATCGCACAAACTGACAAGGCAGTTGTGAGCTGGCAGCCAGGCAGGCAGCAGCTGTTGTCTAGACACAAAGGTGAGTGATGACTTTTTACATATATTACAGGTTGTACATTGCATACCTCCCAATAGCCGATGTCAACTTTTTGTGCTGGGGGCTCGTTAAACAAACAAAATGGACATTCAATCAATCAATAGTTCCATCCTCTAGTCGAGGGTTGGATGCAATGGTTCTCCACTTGTCCCGATGTTGTGCTGTTCTGATAGACTGAATAATTCAAGCCTGTCCACTGTGAAATATTTGTAAACCATGATGTTCTTGGTCTCCCTCTCCCTCTGCTGCCATTCACCTTCCCTTCCAACAATGTACGGTATATTGAACTCTGACGAATGATGTGGCCAAAATAAATAAGTTTCTTTGTCTGTATAGTGGCAAACAAGCTTTTCTTATTTTTAATTTTTCTGAGAACTTCTTTGTTGGTGATCTTCTTTGTCCATGATATTTTCATCATCCTTCGATAAGTCCACATCTCAAATGCTGCTAAACGTTTGTACATTTTCTTAGAGATTGTCCATGTCTCTGCCCCATACATTAGAGTAGACCACACATAACACTGAAGAATACGCTTCCTTGTTTGTATTAATATCTTACTTGATGTTAACACTCTATACATTTTGGAGAATGTTGTTCGGGCTATTGTTATCCTTCTTTTAATTTCTTCCTCACATCTCCCATCATTTGTAATCTTTTGTCCGAGATATATGAATTCGGATACTTGTTCTATGTTTGTGCCATCTATGGTTATATTGACATTTGGTTTATCTGTCTTTTTACTTATAACCATTGTTTTGGTCTTCCTGGCATTCATCTTCATGTTGAATAGTATTCCAGCTTTATTGATTCTATTCACTATATCTTGTAGGTTTTTCTCACTGTCTGCTAGTATTACACTGTCATCGGCATATCTAAGATTGTTGACGTTCATGCCACCTATTGTCACTCCCTTGCAATCTTCAATGTGTCTGAAAATCATCTCTGTGTACAGGTTAAATAGACATGGTGACAATACACACCCCTGTCGAACTCCTCGTTTAATCATAACTTCATCCGATAGGCCCTGCTCCATTTTTATAAATGCACGTTGTGTCCAGTATAAGTTCACAATTAGTTTAATGTCTTTGCCATTGACACCAATATCTTGTAAACATTTGATTAACAGTTCATGATTGACTCGGTCGAAGGCCTTCTCATAGTCAATAAAGCAGGCATAAACATCCTGGTTCACTTCACAATAACGTTCACAAATCATTCTCATATTGAAAATCCCTTCACGTGTACCTCTTCCAGATATAAACCCACTTTGTACGTTACTGATTTGTTCTTCAATTTTCTGTCTGTTTCTCAGTAAAATTATTTTCAGGATCATCTTCAACATATGACTCATCAGGCTTAGTGTTCTGTACTCAGTACACAATGTTGGTTTTAGCTTCTTTGGGAGTCGTACAAATATGGATTCATTCATATTCAATGGTATAAATCCAGTCTCATAGATGTCAGTTACTAGCTTATGAATGATTTGAATCCCCACTTCATCTAGTCCTTTTATCATTTCTGATGTTATCTGGTCACTTCCAGGAGCCTTACCTGCCTTTAGATCATTGATAGCCTTCTCAACCTCTGATACTAATATAATATTCCCATCTTCTTTCTCAATTGTGGGTGGGTTCCCTCTGTCATCATTGTATAGTTCGTTTACATATTCTTCCCATCTGGACTTTATTTCATCTTCTTCAAAGAGCATTTTGCCGTCTTTGTTCTTGATACATTTACTGCTTCTCTGTCTGTATCCTTGACCTGTTATCTCTTTCACTTTCTTGTGCATCTCTCTTGAACGATGTTGAGACTCAAGTTGTTCCACTACTTCACACTTCTTATTCCACCATTCATCTTTAGCTTTTTTGCATTCATCTTCTATTTCATTCTTCAGGTGTTTGTATTTAGGTGGATCAGTGGTTTTCACTTTCTTCCTTTCTGCCATCTTTTCTAGTATGGTTTGCGTCATCCATGATTGCTTTGTCTCTCGTTTTTTATTTGGTAACACCTCCTCTGCTGACTTGACCATGCTTTCTCTGAGAGCTTCCCATTCCATTTCAATGTTGTTATACTCTCTCTGAGGAGTTTCTTCATTCATCAGTACACTGAATTTGTTATGAACAGAGACATTATACTTAGTTCTGTATTTTGCATCTTTTAACATGTTCATATCCATTTGAATGTTGTTTTTAATTTTGTTCTGCTGTTTCAATTTCACTACCATACTGATTACTACTGGATTATGATCCGAACATATGTCAGCACCTGGATATGTCCTTGCCTGTTTGATACAATTTCGATATCGTTGGTTGACAAGAATGTAATCGATCTGGTTCCGACATACATCACCAGGGCTCTTCCATGTACATAGTCTTCTCTTTGGATGGACATTGCATACAATTTATTCTACATTGGAAAAGTATTTGTGACTGTGGCACAGGTGCAGTATAATGTAGACTGCTGTTTACTATTAGAGCACCTTATATAGGACTCATGGACAGGTCACGTGTGGAAGGTCGGGAGTTTGATTCCCAGTCGAAACCAATGACTTACAAAATTGATACTTGTCGCTTCCTCGCCTGGTGCTCAGTATTAATAGGATAGTGTCAGGATAATGTGACTGAGTGGCATACCAGGTCACGGTGGTCTGGTCTTTCAGTGGGGCAGCACTATAAAGTTGCCATAAGTTCTTACTCGACCAGGAACTGATCTCCCGCACGCAAGGCCCACACTCTACCGATTCGGCCACCACGCCTGGTGCAATAGGACTGTATCGGAAATAGTTTCACATGCCTACAGATGGAAAGCAAGATTGAAGTAGGATTTTGTACTATGTGTGACTTGCTTTAAAACATCAGTCAAATTGACTGTCAGAGGATTTCCATACAACTTAATTGGTGCCTCGCATGGTGCATGTAAAAATCAATCTGAGTTGTACAAATAAGTCCCATTCAGTGGGTTATCTGTAGTATTTACATTTAGAAAATTGGCTGCATGATTATGCGAATTGCATATAGGTTTTTCTTGCTTGCCAATCTAAGGGTCTGTACATATGTGAAGATATGGAATTCAAGGTTATTTTAAAGATCTTTTTGATAGGAATTCAAGACTATTTTCATTAGGATTTCAGGAAAAAGCAACACTGGCGAATGGCAATTTCAGACTAATTTAGATCAGTGGAAACAGTTTAGTCTTCAAAAGCTTTAAATTCCATAGGTTAAATTTAAGGGTTTTCAAGTCCTTGGAATGGGGCAAATGAAGTTTCTGAGTCTCCATACGGAACCTGCTGTCATATTGTTAGTGTTTACTACCTAATAATGTCTAAGGTAACGTATGTTATGCCTTTCTCGACCAAAATGCAATGATTATTACATAATGTTCATATTGCCATGCGAGAGTCACAGCCAATTCAATTAGTTTCATATATATTTTTCACAGATGCTATACATGTATGGAACCCAATACAAAATGTGAGCTTCAAAGAAAAGTATCGACGTATTTTACTGGTCTTTATGCTTTAAATTTAAAATGTTTGAACATGGAATTTTTCTACCTAGCCAGTCCTTTTATGTTTTATGTAACACTAGTTGTCTTTCCCAGGGCAAAGACTTCATTAATGGCAGCATCTTGGAACAAAATGGTATTTAAAAAAACTCTCTAATCTGCAATTTACACGGATTTGCACAAACGATGAATTCGAAAAAGAAAACTTGTGCAGCTAACAGTGACTAATTTACACCAACTTTCTATGACGGGTCAGCTAATTATAAACAAGGAAACACCAAACAAACATGCAAGTATGCGTTGCAACACATAACATTTATTTAGTTTAAGTTAAACGACACATTTCCCATTAGTTTCTACATCTCTTCCCAACTCCTATTTATACATATGTACATATGAATGATGATTTAAAAAAAAAAAAAACTTGTTTAACTAAACTGAACATAAATAAGAGCAGAAACTCACGATTATGGTCAGAACAAGCCACCAATTCTTAGGTTGTGAAAGTAAGCCACACGGACTTGTATTCTTCGGATTTAGAGCTTCCTAGAATTTAAATGGACCTGTATGTGAAATTACACACGGTCATCATAAAATTATAATACATAATTGTCTGAATTTAGTCGACTTTGTGCAGGTTCAGTTTTGTACTGGGTATAATCAAATAAATACGACCGTTGCTATGTGAATTGTTTGTAAATGGTGCCTACTAAATGTGACGCACTCGCATTTGGCACAAAGTTTGGCTCTTTAAAATCCCTGTACTTACAAAATACGGACAACAAGACGTATTCACACCCACCCCGAATCCCCGAATTGAGGAAAGAAAAATAAGTGATCATGCAGTGCATGCCAAGACAAAAACAAATCACAACTAATGAACCACCGTGGTCACATGTCACATTTCACCTCCCCCTATCACAAACATTTACACTGACATTTGAGTTATATTAACGTATCTGGTAATCAACTATATACAGCTTTCATTTATTCGAGCCACTTTGGTAACTTCCAGTGATTTTTTTTGGTTAGAAACCGCACAAGAGCGCTTTATAGTGTTTCATCACCGGGGTACCATAGCTAAATAGTGTATGTACTGGTGTACACTGATGTTTCATTAGATGACTTAGATAATTAATAAGCACATTACGACTTTTACCAAATATAATTACATTCAATGCCATTACCTTCATACAGACTTCTCTTACACAAGCGAGTGATTGGGTTTTGAGTCCTAGCAACATCTGAGGTTTATTGAAAAAAACTACAATATTAGAACGATAATGGAACTGATTTTGGATTGACTGCATTTGTCATGTAAAGTCGAAATTTCATTCAGGCACCCAAGTTTCTGTACTATCCGGGATCTTATGTTTTATAGATTGGAAAAAGATAAATAATGGAACGTGATAGTATGAAAGATTCCATTTACCGGGAGCATTTCACTCGAGTTGGGGAGGGGAATCATTTAAAAAGAATGCATCATGAAATACAATAAAACCTCTCTAAATCGACCGACCATGGGACCGCCTTTAAGTGGTCCATTTAGGGAGGTGGTCGGTTTAGAGTTAGAATATCCTTACAATGGTATTCTTGGTACCCAAATAAAGCGCCGATATAGGGGAGTGGTCGATCTGTGGAGGGGTTGGTATAGAGGTTTTACTGTATTCCTATGTATTAGGAATTGGGGGTGGAAACGAAACTTCCCTGGTTATGTACCAATGACCGGAGATTTGATGAAAAACTATGAAGATGCATTGCTGACAGTATGAGTCAGCAATGCAACTCTTGCTATATCAGGTACCATTGCACTAACAGTGATCCCTACTGACATAGGTAGCATTGCGGCGACAGTGGTGCCTACTGACATTAGGTACCATGGCGCTAACCGTGATCCCACTGACATTAGGTACCATTGCCCCAACAGCAGTGCCTACTGACATTAGGTACCATTGCACTAACAGTGATCCCACTGACATTAGGTAGCATTGTGCTAACAATGATCTCACTGACATTAGGTACCATTGCGCTAACCGTGATCCCACTGACATTAGGTAGCATTGCCCCAACAGTAGTGCCTACTGACATTAGGTACCATTGCACTAACAGTGACCCCACTGACATTAGGAACCATTGCACTAACAGTGATCCCACTGACATTAGGTACCATTGCACTAAGCGTGATCCCACTGACATTAGGTACCATTGCGCTAACAGTGACCCCACTGACATTAGGAACCATTGCACTAACAGTGATCCCACTGACATTAGGAACCATTGTACTAACAATGATCTCACTGACATTAGGTACCATTGCGCTAACAGTGATCCCACTGACATTAGGTACCATTGCACTAACAGTGATCCTACTGACATTAGGTACCATTGTGCTGACAGTGATCCCTACTGACATTAGGTACCATTGCACTGACAGTGATCCCTACTGATATTAGGTACCAGTGTGCTAACAGTGATCCCCACTGACATTAGGTACCATTGTGCTAACAGTGATCCCCACTGACATTAGGTAACCATTGCACTGACAGTGATCCCCACTGACATTAGGTAACCATTGCACTGACAGTGATCCCTACTGACATTAGGTCCCATTGCGCTAACAGTGATCCCATTGACATTAGGTACCATTGCACTGACAGTGATCCCACTGACATTAGGTACCATTGTGTCAACAATGAACCCCCTGAGGTAGCATTCTACTGAGCGTGCACTGCAACCTAATGTCAATAGGTTTCACAAATAGTGAATCCTATCAACATTACGTTGCATTGTGCTGCCAGCAGTATCTACCGATAGTATTATGCTATCAGTGAACCCCACTGACATTATGTAGCATTGTACTGACAGTGAAACCTATTGGAATACCTATTGACATGTTTATATAATCAGTATATATCGTTCACACACCCTCACATCCAACTGTTACACGGGCTCAAAGCAATTAAACAGATTATCATCACACATATTACAGACAATAATATATGGCTGCTCCTGAAGGTCTATTATTTACAAGTTTGCTAGTTAGCCACTAAAATGCTAATGTCCCAAACCCAGTGTTTGATTTGGACATATTGATACATTTAAACACAATTACAACTTATCTAGTAATAATACATGAATATTGACTCACGTGTACGTGCTTAATCTTTTTTTTATTAATATATATAGTCTATTTGGATATAGATACACACCTAGATATCCTAATGTATATCTAGATATCTTGATGTGTATACATTATATATCTACTTAGATATATTGATTTATATATAGATACCTTGATGTAATATATCTTGATGTATATCCAGATATCTTGATATAATATATCTTGATGTATATCCAGATATCTTAATAGATAACTACATATATTTTGTTAAAGGCAAAGCATTACCAGTAATCCATTCAGTTACCCGACATCACAATTATTTATAAGGACATTAAATTGGTGGGGGGAGGTGGGAGAACAATGAGATTATTCAAAACGCATCCGACTATATGGTAGTCGTACATCCCCCTCGATACCGTCCTGACTGCTCAGGCGATTTACCGTCAACCGAAAACCTCATACTTAGCGATGGTCACCCCACGGTGCCAGTGCTTCAATCCACATATATATGTTTCAATATAGGTCTACACGGAAGCAAGTACATATTTGTATGTCGAGATGGCTAAATGAATGGAGCACCTGCTTTCTGTTTGACAGGCCAAGACCAACCAATGACAACCCCCTCGTGCTGCTTTAGCCTGGAACTAGGCATTACGAGGATAGGGCAGAGGGCAGTGGAATGAGAATTTCCCTAGATTAATCAAACGAATGTAATTTAAATATATAGATTGTGCCCATTCACAGAACCTTGAATTTAAAGCTGCATAGTCAAATTTTCAAAAACCATAACAATTATCTAGATTTGACTCTACATATCTAACTTAGATACTGATGCACATTTGTCACCACAAAAAAAATGCAGATGAATAGTAGCCTGTTACTGGAGAGGCATATGGAGTCATTAATTTGTCATGGTTGCACTTCAGATATCTCAAAGGTTAGCCATTTAAAGTAAAAGTTACTTCAAGCTAAAGTAAAGTAGATTATACCGATCAACCTAATATATTTATCTCAGGAAAAAAAGACAAACTCAAAACCATCGCACTATGCAACTTTGAGGAAGGGGGGGGGGGGGGGGGGGGGGGGGGGGGAGAGCGCAGTATCTGCAGCTCGACAGGTAGGCTGTCGTGGGTTATCCTTACTGACAGTGACACGCCAATTCCCCATTGTAAATCGGAAAGCCACCCTTAACAGGGAGAAGCAGCACCAATGGTCGGGAAAGGCACATAGCCAACGAACGATATTTTATTTAATGAATTTCATAAAAGATTAAGACAGTTCAAAACTAAATTAATTAACGCTACTTCTAAGGAGAGACCCAAAGAAACGCCCCACCCTGTCTCCTCGGGGTAAAACGGTGGAAATGGCCTCGGATAAAGAGAAGCAGAAATGATCACTGAGGTAGCTGAATGCATCTGAGCAAAAATTCACTAAACTTCCAGCAGAACACTCCAAGCAGACTGACTGATCATACTCTACAAGCGTAGAGTACTGTAAGAAACTTCCAGTAACCCCGGCCCCCCCAGGTCCCTGACAGTGCTAACCTATGCGAGACTGCCCGGCGCTTTCGCCGACATCCACCGTACCCAATGCAAGGAACCACGGAGGCCTGCTCACCCTCACCAGGAGCCAATAAATGCTACAAACATCAACAGCGCTTTGTGCTGATGCTTAGGTAATAAAATGGAGACATACATTAAATTGTTCCAAGATATTTTTTTTGCTAAGAGAAAAAATGAGGAGGAAAAACGAGACAAGGATTACCAAAAAGCATGCCCCATCATCCCTGTAAATTCCATAAATCAGATAAGTATCTAGACGGATGGGATCTACTCATTTAGGCCGCTCTATGTATCAGGGCAAACAAAGGGATGCTGTCAACACTCCGCTATACTGCCACAGCACACCTTCATGTTGTCTAGTTTATTTGTTGCAAGCTACTATACTTAAATTAGACGGTTCTTCGCTGGTGTGAGTGTCAGGACGCATTAGGCGAGTACTCTGACTCTATGGGTAGGTGGTATTTAAGGATAAACGGTGGTTAGGCATTGAAGCAAATGCTGAGCTTAAGAGAAAGATAAATAAATACACTGGACACACTGACCGCAATGTGTATTCCAAAGAACTGTCAAGAAATGATGATGGGCGCCGATGGAAAACGAATAACCACCTCATCATGAGCAGTGGCGTGGAGGTGGGGGGGGGGGTGATTAGAACCCGACTTGAGTAATCAGGGATGAAAGAGATCTTCAGAGAAAAAGAAATAATACAGTCACGTGACAGTGGAACGCCCTGTACAAGGACAGTCGGCACAGACTTCTCAGTGGAATGCAGCTAGGGAGTATTGGATGAAGCTCGACATCACCACCATTCTCTGACAGTGATTGCTAAGCCGAGGACTTTTAGGAGATAATTTCTGAAATTTTGATGAAAACCACCCGCACTAGTTCAAGGGCTCTCAGTGAGAGGCTGGAGTAGGGCGTTAAGTGTTTTCAAGACTTTTTGGTTTTCAAGACTTTCTGAGGTAGAACAGCGAGAAATAACAAAATGAACTGTTCACGCGTTTGGGTTTTACAGGCTTAGATTCTGAAATACAAATCGCAGATGGCCAAAAAACACATCGCTGAGATCTTTGATCCTTGGATAATTGGGTTCCCATGAGAAATAAATCCCCTTGAAAAAAACATCAACCAAACTATGAAAACTGACTATATTTGTATAGAGGAACCGATCCCACATGTCGATTCATCATCAAGCCGACTTACAAGGTAAGACAAGCCACAACAAACAAGTCGGTCACGCAGCTTAGGAGGGTGGGATATGGAGGGAGGGAGGGAGGGGGGCAGGGAGAGGGGAGGTCTCCTTGACCTTAGTAAATGGGATGTGTATATTACATTACATAGACTGATAACACCCGCAGTGACGGTAAAAGACAGGGAATAAAAGCAACTATTGTCTACACGTGGGCGGCCACCCTCAGCTTGGGTTACCGGAACTCATAGATGCTGATGCTGTGCTCCGGGACGTGCGTCAGGTTGAGGGACTGGTACCACTCGGAGCTCCTGTGGAAGTAGTAACCTTCTATTGAGGCCGTCGACTTCTGGAAGCAGATGTAGTAGAAGCCGGCGAACGACGCGCCGCTGATGTCAGTGATGGTGTGGTCAGGAACCAGGAAGTGCTCCTGTAAGGATGGGAAGGGGTGGCAACTAACATCACAATCCAGTCCAACCACATCGAAACCGAGAAAGGATTGATCCCTCCCCCTTTTCCAAACTCTTAGTTTGTACCGAAACCGAGGAAGGATTGATCACTCCCCTTTTTCCCCAGCTCTAAAGTTCAAAATCTGCAATTATTAAGATACAGTTTCACGTGCCACAATCATATAATGAATCATTTAGCATGTTACACAATATTAAGTTGCATAGTCCGATAAAAGCACCACATTTTCAAAAGCAAAATACTTATCTAGATTTGAACCTACATATCCAGCTTAGATACTGGTGCAATTATTAAGTATTTGGTGCTACATAGAAGGGCACACTAAGTCAATAGAATCTGTTACTGCTGAAGTTTATGGGAGGTCAGAGTTTTGACAAGCACGCCAAAATTAATTTAGCATATTTGGGTCGTTCTCAGAAACTGTGTACCACTTGAAGTAATATAGGAGTGTCAGTATTTAGATTTCATCATTTAGCCCAATAATGTGGGAGATATTTTAGATCAAAAGTAAATGTTAATATTGTGTATTATGTATGTTATTGGGATGGATGTAGCTAAGTAAATATAAAATGACATCACTAATTTGTGACATTGTGAACAGCATTGAAAATAAAGTGTCACAAACTTAATGAAAACCTCTGAACAACAGCACATTTCACTTCAAATGGTCATATACAATGTCTTCGTTAAGTTGAAGACATTCATTTCTAAAAGAATGATGAAATAGTTAACCTTTTCTGGAGTCATTAACTTCGTAACATTTTGTTTCCACTTGGAAGTACTATGAAACTCTGTATCAAACACTGAGTACAGAGACAGTGCAGGAACTATTTTCACCATTTGACACTATGCATGGACCCAGTTATGGTATAGTAAAAGATAAATCCTGAAATTGCCCTATGACATTGAAATTTGAGCCGAACATTTATGTAAAATTGTTGATTCCACTTGGACTGTTACATTGTTAATATTTTTTCTGCTTTTCTCTTTAATCATCACAAATATTACAAAACCATAGCATTGAGGTTTCAAATTGTTATTACTACCATTTATAAAGCAAGTGGCATGTGAAATAATCAAAAAATGTCAAGCCTTGTGTGGAAAATATTTGATTTTGGAGTCAGATTGGTTTCCATGCTATACTGCTATTTATTGGGTTGGAGCACCATTTGACCTACTAGAATGTTTATTTTCAATACACTATTTCCATAATTAGTACGACACCTGGTGATAGGCAACGGCACTAGTGTTGTGGGTCGACAGTGTGTCACTGTGTTGTTTTACACTGACGATAGAGCTTTTCAAACAATCAATAGGATACAGCTATAATTATCCAAAATGATTAAGAAATAGTAAGTATGTTTTCTCTATAAATCCACATTTGTGTTGAAAAGATTGTCAGTTGCTCAATATGAAACCAGTGTTAACAGAGCCTCAATTGCCTCCCCACAGATGTTGTGACCCACAAGTCCAGCCTGGATTACGCTCTGCGTATGCGTCACAGAAATTGTGTATTATTCAGATGCAAAAGGACATACATATTGAGGAAGCTTGTATTTATGACTTTGACAACATTTTGATTTTGTGGTACTGATGCCACATTCTTCTGGGAACGACCCATTTACACTTCAAATACCTCCTAAGTTAGTAATTTTAAATCAATGTTACTTCAAAACATCAATTATCAATATAACATATATATCTCGGAAAATAATAGAAACTCAAAATTACCAGACTATGCAACATTAATGGATCACATCAGTTTAATGATTACCTTCCACCGCATAAACACGAAGTCTGTTGTTCTTAGTTCATCATAATCAAACTCATCGGAGTTGAAAGTTTTCGCAAACTGGTAAAAGGAGAGAAACTTCCCCTACAAAAGATACACAAATACGGGGAAATGAATATTATTAGACTGACAACATATTTGGAACGATAACTGTTAGTGTGAAATATTTATATAATTTCCACTATGTTATTTGTTTAGAAGGGCTATCTCGTGTAGTAATCGGCGATTTTAAAGGCCAGATAGTCGGACCCCCTGACACCCCAATGTATATATGGACATTTACACTAGGTTATCTACCTTAGGTAACTGGTTATTCATTTATATTAGCTCAATGTCTTGGTATATGCACTAGATACTTGCACTTGCAAATTGTATGCCAACTAATGGCTACATGCAATTTCAATTCAGATCGCCAAAACAGATAAAGCTAGTTGTTTTACAGGTCAGTCACCATAGCAACTGCTCACCAGTGTTTCTCAACAGCCAGCATTTGCTTCAAAACACATGGTGCCATGCACGCAGTCCCCCCCCCCCCCCCCCTGGTTGGTCGGATGGACATACTATAAACTACTCTGGAGTCAGCACCACGTGACCTGATATACCCCAGCCCCGAATAAGGGCTTAAATTGGAAACCGACCCGTTTGTACGGCCTTTTAATTAAAATATTTAACGATTTAATTAAAGACTCATCCAATAACCAAAATGAACGCTTAAATTCGTGGAAAAAATCATAATACCCAGTGTTTTCGATCGACATCTTCATTGGCATCCCATTTCCTCGTTAGAAATGGAGATTTCTTGCTGATGATCTCTCCATCAAAGAATGTGGTTAATGTTGGATACTCTTCTGTTAGACCCTTGATCTTCAGGTAGCCACACAAATAGGAGTTTTCCATATCGACATGCTGCAAAATACGCCATCCACCGTAAGCCATGGTTACAACTTTTGTAAAAATAAAAAAAAACACACATTTTCATCAACAAAAACAGGGTGATTAAAATACAATAGTCAGTAAAGTGTGTGTAAGAACAAATACCCATCCCTACCTGTAGGCCATGTGAGTCAAGTTACAAGCAGTCAGATTAGGGAGTTATGGTTACAATAGTATTGTTGGGACCCAAATAAAGCGATTGATATAGGGGAGTGGTCCATCTGCAGAGGTGGTCGGTTAGAGAGGTTTTACTGTAACAGTAGGTACCGGTAGCAAAATTTAAAAATATGCCTATGGTACAATATCTTTATTCCTTCCTGTAGACGTTGAAATTAGAAACCAAAATCCAAAAACAGTTGGACTATATATAGTATTCTTCTGGAGATAATTTTTTAAGATTAAATACATAAAAATGTATTCATTTTGAATTAAAGGTGGAACTTTGTACAAAATCTGCTCAGTTGGGGGAAATTCTTTCAGATTTGGTAAAAAAAATTCTGCGAGCTCGTTCATACATTTCTCGTGCAAATTGCATCCTGGAATTTCACAGATACAACAACAAATACATTTAGAATGGGAACTATATATTTTAATTAGGGACCATAACTGCTTTGATGTAAATTTTTTATGATGATTACTGTACAAAATCTCAGTTGGTGGAAATTCTTCCTGTACCAGAAATAAACTGTCATTCAGAAAGAAATTAACATGAGGCAATAGCTTGGGAAGTCCTCTATGACATCATGTTCATTAGATATCAATGATGAAAGTGATCTCCGGGAAAAAAAGCGGAAATGCGGATAGACTCCCATAGGCTTAGCATTGTCAGGGAATCGCGGAAAATTCCCGAAGTCAGGTTTCATCAATATTAGTATACGCTGATAGTGCTGCACCATTTGGAGCATGTATTGGTAGTATACGCTGATAGTGCTGCACCGTTTGAACCATTTATTGGTACATATATGTTGATCGTGCTGGGGGATTGCAGGAGGGGCCTACTGGAAGAATCCCGGAAATCAGCTAAATCGCGGAGATCTTTCATCCCTGAGATATGCAAAACACATCTCTAGCCAATGAGGAGGCATTTATTTGGAGCACTGTAATTGGGTCGACCAATAGAAAACCGAGACCGGTGTCACACGAAAATGGCGCCCGTTATGACGGCGATCGGCGAGTTTGGCGCACATACCTACACTTACACTGGAATTGGAGGATTTTGAATTTTTGACTCACATACCTAGTAGTTATATTGGGGGGCGGTCCTAAAGGCTAAGGCCTAAGCATAGCTTATTCATACCGACCCACCGATGGGGAGGCTTAAGACTAACGCATGTAGATATATATATACAAATACATAAACAATACTGTTACTGAACATGACTTCACCAAAATCCAGCAAACGGAAACGGAAATAGCACTGTATGGGCGCTGCCATTTGTAAACTCGTACCTAGAAACCAAGAAAAATCCATCAAACGGAAACGGAAATCGCTCATCGAGCTTCGCTCCGCAGCAAAGAGGGTGAATGACAGCAATTGGCCTAACCCCTTAATAGTTTACTTCGCGGAAACGACGGCCGTATTCGGGTCACCCGAGTTGATAGAATTTCAAATCGAACACCGCCAGTGGAGTAAAAAAATAAATCATAAAATACTTTGCTGTAGTTATATTGGTGGGTCGGTCCTAAACATTGCTTATTCATATTATTACTTTAAATTGTAGACCAAAACTTGACAAGACTTGTGCTTTCCATGGCATGCTCAGAATAAACATTCAAAAGATTTCCAGCAATTCACTCGTAATAAAGACATGGAAGTATACGTTTATTAAACTAAAGTCAAGACCCTATCAATACATCACTCGACCAGTCTACTAGACTGTCTAGTGACGACCCGCTGATAAACATGTCCTTTATTATCGCCCACCAGTTTAACTTAGCCGGCAGTCCATGTTCTCAATTATGTGTGCTTAACTTGCCTTAAGGACAGTCAATATTGCATATGCAAACTCTAATAAGAATCCAGGCTTATGTTTGAATTTTGTATCAAGTTCTTAATGGGATTAAAAGGACAGTAATTCAACAGGAAAGTCTGCACAAATGTTATTAGGTGTACTTGGTAGACGTAACAACATAGTTACATACCTGCAAAACAACTTCGACATCGTAACAGTTTCCTTTACTCTTTTGATGTCCCTGAAATTTTGACCCGCTGTAGAGAAGTGAAGTTGCAACACCAGGTTGTGTGGAATTTGCTGGTGGTGCAGGATCAAGCTCAACCTTAACTGGCATATTTACTACGATTGAGAAGATGAAAGCGGTGCAACTTCACTCGGCTTCCTTTTGATCACGTGACAACAACGCGACCAATTTTCTGACGTTAGTACCAGCACCCTACTCTCTGCCCCAAGTTGGTGTATACTTGGTAAACAAATTAGATTATGCATTTTTCGCTGATATATCAATGTGCGCTCATATGCATAAATTTACTATTCCAGTAACGACATGCATTGTGGTAGTTCTAAATATAATTAAAGAATTACAGCAATCTTATTTAAATACACAAGTGAGTTGCTGCTCGAATAAGAAACTCCCAAAACACGCAAAACTGAGTAGCCTAGTTTTCATAGGTGTCGCCACTACGGCTGTTGTAGCATCTAGCGGACACTGGCGGAGGCACTGGAACCTGTGCCCTCCAACCATGATAAGACTCGCGCAGAAGACAGCATATCCAACTATCTATTATCACAGACACCGCCAACATGCCATTCATACCCGTTGATAGATGTGTTCATGTTATCAGATTGTTGCCAAATTTAACTCGGCTTCAGAAACTGACTTCAGTTTCCTTTAAATCAATACACACTTCACTTCGTCTCAATAAGGAAAGGGCGAAGAAACAAAAGGGAAAGAGTGTTCAAGCACAGAAATGGGTGTCGCGGCAATTAGCCGATTTGTACGTCCGTCGGGCACGGACAGAGAGTTATCGCTGTCGGAGTGCATTCAAGTTAATCGAGGCAGATGACAAGCACAATATTCTGCGGTATGGGGACGTTGTCGTTGATTGTGGGGCTGCACCCGGGTCATGGTGTGAAGTTGCCGTCAAGAGAGTCAATGCCAAGGCAGAGGTTCCCGGTAGGAAATTGTTATAAATCATTTATTAAATGTGCAATAGTCTTGAATAGAGGTGGTGTAACTGTAATGATGTCACGAGGCAACTTTCAGTGGCCATATTGGATGACATACAGAAGGCTTGCAACTGCCTAAACTGTGGTTATTTACTGATTTGTTGATTTATTTGTCACTGTTTTGAGCAGTTTGGCCTCAGAAGTTGTTGCTAAAGTGCTGTAACTTGTAAGTAAACAGATTGGATGTAAACTGCCCAGAACCTCCCATAACACAAGAAAACTCTGTTTTACTGCATCTGCATGCATAAACAACATGGCTAGGTTGGGTTCTCGTAATCCAAGATGGCAGCTCGCTAATTGCTAAGTAATGACGCCGAGCAGTAACAGGTACCTATTTTATAAGTCATTGGTTTGACTCGACCAGGATCCAAACTTCAGTCCCTCCATATTCACCGGTATGCACAGTAAGTCTGGCCAAGGCCAGAGAAAGAAGTGAAGTGAGGATGGGATTAGTTAGGCAGTGGGTGGGGTTACCTGTTAGTAGTGAAAATTAGTGGTTAGTCGGTAGTGGTGTCGAGTCAGCTATGGCGATGAGGTGGGGCCTGCTACTCCTCGGTGTCATGGTCTGGGCGACCGACAGTGTTGATGATGTCTCCATTCTGGCGGTAGAAGTTAGAAAGTGCGTTCCAGGATGACTTGGAAATCCTGGAGAGGATAGCCAGAGCGGCCCTAATGTCGCTGAGTTGGCGGTCAGCGTCCTCCATGAAGTCACTGATGGCAGATCTGTCGACAGCGCCACATGAGGCGAGTATGTGGGCCACATTGAAGATCTTAGTGCCGCAGAGACAGCGCTGGAGGTTGGGGACATCAATCCAACATCGGTAGCCAGTCCTGAAGCGGTTGACGGCGACTTGGGTAGAAGCAGGAAGGCTGACTGGATGGGGGGATGTTCGTTCTGACCAGGGTGTACCAGAGCCAGCTTTTTGAATAAGGGTTCCATACTTGTTCCTTCTGTGTGGCTCGTTCCCAGAGTTTGGTGGTGGCTCGAGAAGCGGCGGCAGTCAGTTTTGTGATGGATGGAAGGATGGCTGTCTCCACGTCTACTCGGTTGGCACCGGCTAGAGCGGCACAGTCGGCCTGGTCATTACCATACAGTCCTATATGGGCGGGCGTTCTCTTTGATGACATTCAGAGAGTCAGTAATGATGATTGCACTTGAGTTGTGGTGGAGGTCTTCGAGGGCCAAGTGAATGGCGGCGAGCTCGGTATCGAGAGTGGAAGCAAAGCCTGACACCCTAGTGGTGTTCTTTGTATTGGAGAAGGGGATGAAGATTCCTGCTGCGGCTCTACCTGATGTTGGGTTAAGGGAGCCATCCTTAACCCAACATCACCTGCGAGGGGAAATTTGGGTCTTTGCGAGGGGAAATTTCACCTTCGCCTGAGTTATGGCCTCGAGAGCCAGGAAGTGTAATTTTGGGGTGGTGTAAGCCGCCTTGGCAGCAACTAGGTTGGTGGTTCTGGTTTCCACTGGGATGGAAACCCATGGTGGCTTGTGAGGGCTCAGGACGGAGTCTGCAATGTGGAGTCCATGGGACTCCTTGAGGCGGTAGGAGGCGGTAGGAGATGTGAGGGTGACCGTGGGTCCCATCTTGGACGTAGGCCGCAGCTCTGCGGATTATTGGTGAATGACCTGAGGAGAGGGTTATTGTGAGGTGGGTGGTGAGAAGTTGTTTGCCTCGGAGGTGGAGGGGAGGGAGGCCGGATTCAAGGAGGAGGATCTCGATCCTGGTGGTGCTGGGAACACGGAGGACAAGCCTGGCAACCCGGTGTTGGATGTTCTTAAGTTTCCTGAACTCGTTCAGGAAGATCTTGTTCTTGGGTAGTCGCGTTCGGGGGTTGTCAAGCCCGAGGACTGTGAGAGCGAGTGTGGGCGCCCCAGGAGAAGCCGGAGAGCCTCTTCATGAGGAGGAGTCTGTTGGTCATTCTGATGGCCAGGTGGCGGCAGCGGGCACTCATGTTCAGGTCTTGGTCTAGACGGATACCTAGGTAGTCGAAGGTGGAGACCCATTCGATAGGGGATCCATCTAGGTAGAGGGGGTGAAGTGGTTGACCTCTGAACATGTGCATGATCCTGGTCTTGGTTGGGGAGATTTCTAGTCCACGGTCCCAGCAGGAGCCTCCTACCAGGTGGAGCACCTGCTCAGCGAGATCCTGTGCGTTGATCACATGGGAGCAGGTGATGGCGATGTCATCTGCGTAGCAGACTATGGTTGTGTCTGTGATCTCTTGGGTGGCTATGTCTTGTTTAAGCCTCCTCACGAGAGATGCCATCACTGCATTGAAGAGGAGAGGGCTGAGCACTGCACCCTGGGGGACGCCATTTTTTAGTTGGAGGTAGGGAGAAGAGGTGCCTTGGACACATACTCTGGCTCGCCTGTTCTGGAGGTAATTTCGGACATACGCAAGAGGCCGGCCGGCGACGCCAAGATCAGCCATTGATGTCAGTACCACATTGTGGTCGATAAGCTCAAAGGCTTTTTCTAGGTCAAGGAAGATGGTTGCTGTCTCGTGTCCTTTACCGAGGCCATAGGAAATGCTCTCAATGAGGGTGGCGACGGCGTGCTGGGTGCCTCGTCCTCCTCTGGTAGGCCAGTGGTGGGGTCTTCTGTGACCATCTAGAGATGGGCAAGGACAATTCTTTCGCTAACCTTCCCGGGCGATTGGAGAAGGGAGATGGGTCTGACTTCGCCCAGGGTTTTCTTGGGGATGGGGATGATATTAGCATCCTTCCAAGATTGGGGTATGTCTGCGTTGTAGAAGATATTGTCGAGGAGGGGGAGGAGAGTTTCCCCGTTAGTGGCAGATAACTTTGTCCACGCAGTGTTAGGGACTCTGTCGGCTCCTGGGGTTGTCTTTGTGGTGTTGCTTAGGGTGCGGTCAAGCTCAGCCCTGGTCAGGTGGGTGTCAACATTGTGGGTGGAGTTCCTGGTGAGCGCTTGTTGGTGGGCATAAGGGAGGTTGATTACAGGGTGTGTTCTGTCCGTGAACTTTTTGTTGTGTTCTGCTGCAATTTGGCCATGGTGTGGGTAGAGTGGGGGGGTGGTGAGTCTCCCCTGGATGCTATTCAGTTTGCCGAAGAGTTGTCTGGAGGTGGTGTGAGAGTTTATTTTGTACACCCGAGTTTCCACTTCCTGTCCGATTCGGCAAGCTCGACATCTTTGGCCCAACTGGTGGCTATTTTAACTAGAATCTCAGTGCCTCGGTTGGGGTTCGTGCGTAGCTTGTAGAGGAGTTTGTTGCAGAATCTTTTTTATCTCCTCATTGCATTGGAGGTGGTGCAGCCAGTGTGATTACAGGAGATGGTTTGCTTTATGGTGTCTGTCATTGCTTGGTAAGTGAGTGTTGTGAACTCATCACATGTGGTCGGTGGGTTCAGATCTATTAAGTTTTTTAGTTGACGGTTGCCCAGTCTGCGTGGTTTAGGTTGAATCTGGGTGATGGTTGGGGGGTGGGTGACTTTGGGTGCATTGGTGTGGAGGAGAGCTGCGTGGTGGTCTGAGTATAGTGTTGTGAGCTCCCAGGAAGCTGCGGCTGCAAGGCAGGAGTCGGTGATGCAGAGATCGATTGATGTGCTTGTTCTGTAGGTATGCGAGCCATCGTTGAGGATAGAATGGGATGTTGAGTCGAGGATCTCTGCTGGGACACAGCCTCGAGGGGAATCGATGTTGTTGCGTCCCCAGGAGGAGTGGTGGGTGTTAAAGTCTTGCATGCCAACTTGGTGATCTGTGCCTTTGCGGAGGGCCCGGAAGATATGGTTTATAGTATAAGTAGTGTTGACAGGGTTGTAAATGTTGTATACATCCATGACGGAGTGTGCTAGGTGGAGACATATGCGAAGGGTGTCAGCATGAGGGTTGAATCTGTTGGGTGGGATCTTGGTGGAGGGGATGTGGTTGCTTACGAATGTGGTGGTTCCTTGTGAGGGTCTGCCTGCTGCTGCACATCTTACTGCGGGGATGTGGTATGTGGTGTAGCCTTTGATATGGGGTGGATCGGTGAGGAAGGTTTCTTGGAGAAGTACGACGTCAATTTTCTCTCTTTGTAAGGTGTTGCCAAGAAGAGCTATCTTGGATTTCAGTCTGGCACAGTTTCAGGAGAGAATGGTTAAGGAGTTCTTAGTGGAATGGGGATGGAAGTGCGGGCTGGTGGCGGCATTATTGTGTACCTCCATTTTGGGCTGTCAGAGCGGCACGAAAATAAGCTGTTAGGTCTTCTGGGACATGTGGAAGGAGGTGCTGGATGTTGGAGTCGACTTGGAGCCAGTTAATTAAGCCGAAGGCTAGGGCCTCAACAGAGATTCTGGGTGTTATGGTGGAAAGTGATGCATTAAGAATGCGGAGGAATATCGGGGTGGGATTTGGGTCGGAGGTAGGGGGGTCACATGGGGTGGAGGGGAAGGTGGTTTCGGTGAAGGAGTCAGCAGTGGCTACAGTTTGAGTGGAGATGGATCTGGTCTGTCGGTGTGATGAGTAGGGGTGGCAGATCTTGGGTTTGGGGGCGGTGAGGTTGAGGGAGAGGAGTGAAGGGGTGGGTAGGAGGAAGCAGAGGGAGAAGGAGGGGCAGTGGAAGGTAGGGTAGGCCAGGCAGCAGTGGGGGGAGTGGGGTAGACAGGAGGGGGAAGTAGGGGTGGGTTTAGCCGCTTCCACAGCTGGATGCGCACGGGGCAGTCTGTACTCTTGGCTTTGTGATTTCCTTTGAAGGCAGAGCACCTGACGGGTGCCTCACAGTTAGCGGCAATGTGCCCTGGAGCGGCACAGTGTGCACAGACAGTGGCAATTGCTTTGCATTCATGCTTGTAATGGCCGTATTGTTGGCAGGTGGTGCAAAAGGTTGGTCTGAGGTGGGGAGTGGCGATTCGTAGGAGTCCATAGGCTCCACAGTCGAGTCGGTAAGTGGTGTCTATTGAATGGTCAGTGAAGACATTGGCACAGTATGTGGTGGATTTCCAAGTGCCTCCAATATACCGATGACGATGTCAATATTATATTATCAATTGGCGACATTTAAAACATAATTTATTGGGCCGAATGTTTCTTTAAAAAAAAAAGGAATTAACTATTGAATTTATGCTACTGTAGTAGTCTGTACATGAGCTTCACTACCACGTGGTGGCGGAACGCTAGCCAGGGCCCCGATTGGGCTGCCCTCTACTGCGTGTGGCTAGCACTCCACCCCCATACATACACACACCTATAGAGGCGATGTGGGGCCTAGCGAGCTAGGGGGCGGGTCAGTTGACGCCGCGGAGAGCGGATAGGTTTTGCAATAAACCAGAGGAAGTGTACTGTTACTTAATCTTGGGATTCTTCCGTCAGTGTGTGACCGTGTGAAAGACCGTGGACTATCACACTTCTAATTGCATCATTTCAGTTAGGACTGTATCATCGGCGTATAACACAAAAAAGGAAGTTTTATTTAAGAAAACAGCCGTTCATTTAACAGCGAGAATTTTCATTCCATTTCCCCATGTCATACTCAGTGACGGTAGGCAGTAGCATGTATAAATTTTAACGGCATTGCATGTACTCGGGGAGGGTTCTAATGCCACGACCTGGAAAATGGGAACGGTGCTCAACTTATTTTGGTATCCCATCTACTCCAGATGTCTTCATGGAATTTGGAATAAAGATAGATTTGGCAATTAGTTCTATGAATCGAACTCATGGATAATTTCAATTAACCCTTCCTGCAAATTAGTGAAATGATCAAAAGTAACTTGATAGTAACTTGCAATATTTCATAACTAATTATTAAGAACCGTAACCCCAAGTCATTAAACAATTAAAGCAAAATTAATATACAAAAATTATTTTTATTTCAGGTGAGGCGATTGGTCGAGTGATTGGCGTGGACATTCAGCACATGGCGGCAGTGGATGGAGCGACCATTGTGTACCAAACCGACTTCACGCAACCCCACAATCAGCAACATATTATCAAACTGCTGGGAGAGCAGAAGGCTGACGTGGTTCTCAGTGACATGGCACCTAACGCAACAGGCATTCGTAATCTAGACCACGAAATTATAGTAAAGCTATGTTTTAGTGCGCTACAATTCGGTACCATTGTTCTGAGAGATGGGGGTAATTTTATGGGTAAAATCTGGCAGGGCCCGAACCAGGAACGATTAGAGGCAGCTATGCGGACATGCTTCCGGTCTGTCCGTGTTGTAAAACCACTATCAAGCAGAACGGACTCGGCTGAAATATTTTTATTGGGTAAAGGCTTCACTCGGCAAAAGAGAATGTAAATTTGTTGAAATATAATCAAGTTATTTTTGTGTGTACAAGTATGAAAAATATCTATTAATAAAAAGAATGCTGGGTTATTTATAGCTAATCCAATAATAATAACAATCAGGGAATTTTCCTCATTCCACATTCTAGTAAAGTCAATTGATCAACACGTAAACATTTTTTACGTCATTGGCTTGACTCCGAACGACCTGCCCCACATACGTTACAAGTTTGTTAAAAAAAATCCCTTGACCCCTCATTGCCAGGTAACCCCAATCAGTCCCCCCCCCCCCCCACACACACACGTGCTCTAGGATTTCTTTTGGGTACTATCCATGACTGCATTTGAAATAAATGTGAATGCAATTGCTCGTCAATATTTATTGGTCTTACTATAAAATATAAGCACGTGCTTTCAAAAATGGATCTGGTCCTCAATTTTATTCATATAATTAAGGTTGGAGATTAAATCATTTAATAAGGTCATGTGTAAACAGTACATGTATTGAATGACGTCAAACATAATCTGGATTACACATTTAACTATTCTCAGTTGTTAGCCCTTTCTTGAAATATATAAAAGACTTCATAGTATTGATTCTAAAATAGGAAATTCGGGCAATTTACAGCAAATCTATTTTTTAATTATGCTTTAAGAAACCAATCCGGATTGGTGTATTTTCCATCAAGGTAGGAGAAGCAGCAGTGTGTAGAACTTGGTCCATAGAATGAAAAGCGTTAGCACCGGTTTAAAGCTTGTTTGGTGTACATATGGATAATTATATACATAAATATAAAAACGCTAGAAAATTTAAGAAATATACAAAGGAGCAAAATATCAGTTTTTGAGAAGCACCCATATTAAGATCAGTGTACAAACGTAATACATGTATAGCAATTGTATGAGGAAATCACCTCAACTCGACAATTTCGTACAAAAATATATTTGTCAGAATGTAGTAATGCCATCTCGAGATCGATGCCTATGAACAACAAGTTCATATCTTAAACTATGAGTCACCTCAACTCGACTTGAAAATTTTGTACAAAAATATATTTGTCACAATACAATAATGACTTCTCTCGAGATCGATAGTTCATATATTAAACTATGAAATAACTAAAAATTAATAGCAACGTAAAATAGACCATACATATGCACCGTGACATCATTATACAGGTGCCATTAATCCAAATTTCAATAATATCCACAAGGAAGTCTGCGAACCGGTCACAGCTCTTCTCACAAAACTAACTTAACAATTCTTAAAGAAATAGAGTTAATGCGACACTTCCCTGTGACAGCTTGTAGATCTATCTACATTCGACCTATTACATTCAGTGGTGAGAATTGCCCGTAATTCGGCGGTTTCCCGACTTTTTTTAGATTGACTGACGTAGCTATAAGAATTTCCGGCTGATGGGCACTTTCCCAAATTTTGGGCAATTATCCGCCTCTTCAGATCTGACCTGTTCTCATCCTTATGCATAGAAGTGATCTATAGTAAATATCGAATGTGCTGTAACACTGGAACAGCGCACCGCTAGAACATGGCATTCCACTCAGTCACATTATCCTGACACTGAGCCAACCAGTCCTTGCATTATTCGGGTGATGCCAAACACCTGGCAAGGTGGAAGCAAGTGTCAATTTTGTAAGTCATTTGTTTGATTCGAGCACATGACCTCCGGTATTGTTAACAAGACACTGCCCGTCGTTTATTTAAGGGGGGGGGGGCGGGGAGGGGAGTACTCAATACACAAATCTGCCCACTGTGTTGTAACTGCAGTAGTGAAATAATGGAATGTGTCATCACAGCACACTGGTAACCTGAACTTCACAACATTCACTGATTGGGAAACACCTGTGTATTTATATTCAAATTTTGCAGGGATGGTCATGTAGATATGGGAATTTCACCAATTGGTACAATTTGTACCACTAAGTTTGGAGATCGTAGGTGTATGTTCCGCGGTAGTTGTTTTTTCAGCTGAAAAATAAGCAAAATGGTGGTATTATTGTACGAATATTGGAGGATGCCTAGGTTATCAAATACAATTGTGCAATTCTCCACGAGCATAAGAAATGAACAGAGGGAGGGGGGCTGGTTGTTGTAGTTTTACGTTCTGGCAACATCTAAGATCATATCAGGACGGGTACCAAGTTGTGACAGGGCACTCATGGCGACTTTATAGTGCTGCCCCACTGGAGACTAGACTAGACTGCCAGTACCACGACCTGATATTCCACTGGTTAGATAGATAGGATCAAATTCTAGATAGAATTTCGTAAAATTGCATCTTAAAAAACGTTATTCAAAAAGAATTTATAAAGCATGAACGAGGGCTTAGTCTGAAGCTTTACTTTACTATTTGAAATGTTAAAAATCAATTAGTGAAATAGTAAATATACAAATGGAGAGGACTATGTTCCTTACCTCATTCATATTTAGGCAACATTTCATTTGCTTTGCGAGTTGTGTCGTAAAGTCCTTACTACAATATACCTAATAAGAACAGAAACGAGTAAAATAATCATTAAATGTACAGCTTTTGACCGGCTCAAATTGATAATTCGGCAAGGGATGCCACTAAAAGAAGAGTATCAACATCTTACTATTTTAATTGATTTAAATTAGTCTTTCTATATACAACATTCCACAAAGTTTCTAATGGTCCAATTTACAGTATTTTCCCTTTTCACCTCCCAGCAATATCCTGACAGGTCCGAAATCCAACCTCACAGGCCTAAATAAACTGCCAAATGGCCTACACCAAGTTCTAATTTAGTTTTATTAGCTACTCACTACTTTGTTACAAGATCACATCACATACCTTCCAACATTTCATTTGAAGAAAAAAATAAATAGTGCGGAAATCATAATAGTCCCCATTGTATACATTTATCAGCATTTGTTTGATTAAAAGTGTACTCGGGTACACTATGGTGACACGCACACGAAGCACACGCATGCACACATACGAACACGCACGAACACACACAAACACAAAACCGAGAAATAACATTATCATACAAATACTATTATTTAATAAAGAAAAATAACCAATTGGAAAAATGACTAACTACATTCTAGTGTGCATCATTTCTAAGTTCAGAAACAACATGGGCATCCACATGTTGATCATATAGTGCTGTTCCACAGACATACCGTCCCACCAGCACCATGGCACAGTATCCCACTGAACCACCATATCCTGACATTGAACCAACTAGTCCTTGCCCTATCATAGCGTAGTCAAGTGTACTCACACTCCTGGTGAAATGCAGCATACATAGATACGCATCGGTAGGTTGACTGCATCAGGGAACCTGGACAGGACGCTCACTTAGGAATGGCAAAAGCGTAGGTTTGAGTCCCGCTCTGGCCGTGATGTTCCCGTTTGTTTAAAACACCGCCCCATGATAACAGTAATACCGAGCAGGGGTCTAGCTTCCATATACGTAGGTACGCAGCTGCATATACGTAGGTACGCAGCTGTTATATATTAAACCAAAAAAAATGTGGGGGTGAGGGGTGAAATAGTCTGCGCACCACCTAAAAATCCGAAACTAGGCTCCCCCCCCCCCCCCCTTCCCAGAGCCAGACAAAGTAGTGACAGGTATGAACTAAGCATGTTGGTTTGACACTAATAACCTCTCGTACGGAGCTGGTCCACATTGTCCTGTGTACTGATCTGCAGGACCGGACGCGGTGGCCGAATCGGTAGAGCGCAGGCTTCCCGTGGCTAAAGGTCAGGAGTTTGAATCCCAGCTGGGTGAAATCAATTACGTACAAAATTGATACTTGTTGCTACCTAGCCCCAGGCGCTCTGCATTACTAGGATAGGGCAAGGACTTGTTAGCTCAATATCAGGATAATGTGACTGAGTGGGATATTAGGTCATGGTGATGGCAGCCTTGTCTCCTGGTGGGGTAGTACTATAAAGTCGCTGCCAAAAGTCGGTACCTGTCCTGATATGAGCTTAGATCGGTTGTTGAAGTTTTAAGTCTCTGAACTTAGATGTTGTTAAGGCCTAAAACCACAAGAAACAAGAACTCACCTGGAGCACCTGTCCCTGCGCCTTTAGTGGCGCGGTGGCCGACACGAGCACCATGTCTGCGGTGAACTCAGGCGGAATGAAGATGACCACCTGACCAGACACGTTTTGGAAGACGAAGAAACGACCCTTCATCAGACGACCTCTGATATAGAAACCGCCATTTCAACTTAGTCAAAATAAGTATACTATGCTATTGATTGAAATTCGAATTTTTATTGGTGTTTTTGTTAGAAGGGTTTGTAAAGTTATGGAAAATCGTGGACAGCAGTAGGGGTGAAGATTTCTTCATTTTATATATTAATTATTATTATATTACAATTTACATGTATGTTTTTGTAAATCCCAAATCCGAGAACATGTAATATATATGGTCAACTCCTTTATAGTCCCCCCCAAAAAAGTAGCACTGCTTTTCAAGTAATAGTATACATATATGAATTCTCGCTATAATTATAACAGTTATTAACAAACCCACTATAAATATAACTGTTAACAATCTCGCTATAAATATGACGATAAATCACCCACTCACACAAAGTCAACCCCCTCGCCCCACAACAACCCGACAACTGAACAGATAATCGTGACTTGAGTTTCTGTCATTTAATAGATAATAAATTTGATATTTAATTCGGAGTCATTTCATTTTAAAGAATGAACTCCGGAGATATTTTAAAGGGAACAAATATTAAATGAACTGTCCATACTGAAATGTTGAACACATGCTTTATTTACCAATTTCCAGTGTAGCATCATTATATAAGAGCTTCAAACAAATAAATGTTTAATAAGTGCGCTAATATCTAAGTTGGATATATAGGATCAAATCTTGCTCAGTATTGTCGTTTCGAAAATTGGATGCTATCATCGGACTGTGCAGCTTTAAGGTACAATCTAATGGGAGGCGTGTAAAGCCAGTTTAAAAATTAAAGCTGCACAGTCCGATGAAGTATCAAATTTTCAAAACCAAGCCAATTATCTAGATTTGATTCTACATATCTAACTTAGATACTGGCGCACTTATTAAAAATCTATTTATGCATAGAAGGAAATACTGACTGAATATAATAGAACCTGTTACTGCAGAAGCCTATGGTATGAGAGTTTGGGCATCCTTGCTGAAACTAATTTGACACGTTTACACTTCAAATATCTCAAACCATAGCCATTTAAAATAAAAGTTACTTCAAACTAAAGTAAAGTAAAAAATTATGATCAACCTAATATATTTATCTCAGACAGAACTCAAAATCATCGGACTATGCAACTGTAACAACCACCCCCAAATCTCAATATGTGAACACGCGCAACTGACTCACGTTATCATGAGAGGTAAGACTTGTGCGGCGTCTGCATCCAGTGTAAAAGTGGCTTGGTTGACGATTCTCTCCTCGTCATCATCGTCATCAGTTGAGGGACTGCCAACAGACAACGTGGCCAAATGAACATCAATGACGAATTTCTAAAAATATATACATTTTGCGTGTGCGTGATGAATTTATTTACCCAGCTCTTAACGGATAAGTGTGCTAACACTTGTTTTCGGCGCTGGGCAGGACTAGTCCAATTTGATTCAAATCTTTAGAATTTTGTTTTTTTTAGTAATAATTGAGGTTTTCTTGCTTCTCGCTTATGGCTAGTAACTGTAGATTGCAAACAGTCCAAAATCAAGATTTTACTATACTTTGTGTTAGTCCATTTAAACGTATTAATCTCACAGTGATAGGATAACTATAGTTAACTGTCTTACCAACCCGAGTGTTACATAGTTAATTATAATATATATATCAAGCTATAATTATATCCAGAATTGTCCTTATTAGAGTAAATAAATAAACGATCGGTTGAGCCACATATAATTTTGCTAGCACGTGAGCTTTCTTTTCCTTTATAATTATTATGCATACATAGCATAGTTTCTTCTGGATCTATTCTTAGATAACTAATTATCAAATTCCACAGCTCTATTTGGTGTTCAGTAAGAATGCTGCAATTATAAACTGAAAATCTAGGCAAAGGTGTGCTTGGAGAGCATTTGTCGCAGTACAGTTCCAATCCAAGTGGCATAAACCAGATCCATTTAATTGATTAAGCCGGGGAAATTTCAATCGCAAACAATTGCTCTTCCTCATTCAACTGCTCCATGTCCTATCCTAGTGACACAGGTAACAGACTACATATCTACAAGGATAAATCTTTACGTCATTGGTTTGACATGCCTGGAGTTCCAACACAGGATTTGTCTACCAGAAAGCAGGCACTCAACTCATTCGGCCACCCCAGCTATTTGACACAGTTCACAAATATATCTAAGTAGATAATCTAACTTCTAAGTACAGTACATTTCAAAACTGAAAATCAATCATTTTGTTTGTGGTTTTCTCAACATACCTTTCTTGCCAAAAACATGCGGCTGTGATGTGGCCCATGTTGGAGCCGTCCTTGTCGACCCGGCCTGGAAGCTCGAGCCGCAGTTGTGGGTTATAATCGTGCAGCGAATACTCCCGGTCCATGTCCGTCACCAGCATACCACCACCCGTTCTGCAGTGTTAGAAGCACACCTCATGACCTTAGATGTTGCCAGGATGTAAAACTCCCAACAACCATCCAACCCAACCCAACCCCCCTGACTTGGTTATATTACCTCTGTGCCTATAACTTTCAGTACATACAAATAGCATGGTCTGGCACTCCCCACTTTAATCAACTGGTCTCTGCCAACCGGGGGACTAACTTCTATATACGCAGATATGTAGGTGCATACCACCTGAGATTACAAATATTAAATTATTAATTAATTAATTAAAATAGATATTTTATTCAATTGTTTCCCCTCGCCAAAAAAGTCTTTGTACCACCTGAAGCTCCCAAGCTAGGACCCTAGCCAACCCTCCGAATGTATATGGGAAATAACCCTAGAAGTAGCTGGTTATATTAGCTTTGGGCCTATGAACATTCAGTAGGTACAAATAGATATCGAATTGAAATAATATGGTGCCTAATGGCTATACATTTCGATTGTACAAAATTAAAATCCAAATAACCTTAAACCGTGAGAACTAGTGACTGACAGGTCAGTCGCCACTGCAACTGTCTATTTGGTATTTTTTAGTAGACACTACATGGACAGAAACCACATTGCATCACTAAGTACAAGTCTAGATATATGGGCAGAGGCGTCCTATGAACATCAACGGTAGAATTAGCAACATGTGACCTGGAGTAGCTAACCTCTCCCAAATAAGGGTTGGTTGGTTGTTGGAGTTTTGGCAACATCTTAGGTCATATCAGGACGGGTACCGATTTGTGGCAGTGTGCACTCATGGTGACTTGCTGTCCCACTGAGAGACCAGGCCACCAGCACCATGACCTGATATCCCACCCAATCACATTATCCTGACATTGAGTGAACCAGTCCTTACCCTATCCTAATGTCGACGCCTGGGTAGGAAGCGACAAATATAAATTGGATAAGTCATTTGTTTAACTCGACTAGGGTTCGAACCCGTGCATTCGAATCCCAAGATCTACCAAAACGGGAGACGGTCAACTTATTCGGCGATCCCAACTGGTTCCCAAATAAGGGTGAGGGAGGACCAATGTCTTAATTGGCAACAGACAAATTTGTCCTGCCGCTGCGAGTCCAGCCCTTACATACTATTTACATGCACAAGTTCACAAACGTGAATCTCTGTCATATGTGTCCTTAAATAAACCAGATAGCATCGCATATTTGATATCTTGTGTTTTGTCTTTCATTTTTCTATTAAGAGATACTAAAATTTAATATATGCTGTGTGATACCAGACCTGATACTTTAAATACTATTTAGTTACATTTAGTTGAATTATTGCCATTTACTTTTATTTAGATCGCCTTTCATGCGAAACGTACTCAGGTACTTTTGACAATAGTTCGATGACCCCTCTTCCGTTCCACTTCTGGGCTGCCAACATTTCTGAATTCGTTATGCCAATCACCTATTGAAAAAAATAAACATCAATACAGAAATAATCTAAAATCCCCAGATTGATTTATTAATTTATTATAAATATCATTAAATTAATAAATTATTTATTCATCCATGGTAGTACTGTCAGTGATTAATGTCTCAAAAAGTGTTTTAAATCATAAAGTATTATTTTACTTATGCACTACTGGTTTCGTAGGCTATACACCTATATCAGTTTGTATTCCCAGGTTGACACCCATTCAAGTACTGACAGGGTTACACTACTACTTATCCGCTGCTGATTTAGTGAGTTATAAGCCTGTATCAGGCTGTCCACGCCATCTTGTATTCCTAGTTCGACACGCCCATCCAAATACAGACATGGTTAAATATTACTTATCCACTACTGAATAGGTAAGCTATAAGTCTTATCAGGTTGTCTATGTCATCTCGTACATTATGGACAATACTATAAATATGGTTAAATAATACAATAGCAGAGATTCCTATTATTTCAATGATCTAACAACCCTGACTGTTGCAAATTGAAACCAGCAGGGCCTTCTTTATGGACCTGGCTGGACTACAAAATGCCCTGCTACACTCCTATGTCCCTGCACACAGACTTACCTGGACTGTTAACATACCCTGTTACTCTCCCATGTCTGTGCACACAGACCTGCCGGGACTGTTAAAATGCTCTGCTACACTCCCATGTCCCTACACACAGACCTACTGGACTGTTAAACGCTGTTACACTCCCATGTCCCTACACACAGAGCTACCTGGATTGTTAAATGCCTTGTTACTCTCCCATGTCTGTGCACACAGACCTGCTGGGACTGTTAAAATGCTCTGCTACACTCCCATGTCCCTACACACAGACCTCCTGGACTGTTAAATGCCGTTACACTCCCATGTCCCTACACACAGAGCTACCTGGATTGTTAAATGCCTTGTTACTCTCCCATGTCTGTGCACACAGACCTGCCGGGACTGTTAAAATGCTCTGTTCCATGTCCCTATACACAGACCTACTGGACTGTTAAACGCCGTTACACTCCCATGTCCCTACACACAGAGCTACCTGGATTGTTAAATGCCTTGTTACTCTCACATGTCTGTGCATACATACCTACCTAGACTGTTAACATGCGTGTGCCCATATCCCTGCACACAGACCTAGATGAAATGCTAAAACGTCCTGTTACTCACCCATATCTGTGCACACACACCTGGCTGAACTTGTAAAACACCCTGTTACGCTACCATGTCTGTGCGCACAGCTTCACTTGGACTGCTAAAACGCCCCGTTACTCATCCATATCTGTGCACACAGACCTCCCTGAACTGTTAAAACAGCCTGTTACGTTAACATGTCCGTGCGCACCGGTCCACTTGGACTGCTAAAACGCCCCGTTACTCTCCCATGTCCGTGGGCACAGGTCCACTTGGACTGCTAAAACGCCCCGTTACTCTCCCATGTCCGTGGGCACAGGTCCACTTGGACTGCTAAAACGCCCCATTACTCTCCCATGTCCGTGGGCACAGGTCCACTTGGACTGCTAAAACGCCCCGTTACTCGCCCATGTCCGTGGGCACAGGTCCACTTGGACAGCTAAAACGCCCCTTTACTCTCCCATGTCTGTGCACACAGATCTACTTGGACTGCTAAAACGCCCTATCACCTTTCCCACGGACTTTGACACGGACCTGCCTGAACTGTAAGGTGCCGTGCGATGTGTTGAGCTCCCCTAACTGCTGGTCCTCTGTCAACATCATGTGATGGATGATCGAGTCGCTGCTGCCGTCCAGTGCTTCTTGCCACGGCACTACGTCGCCACAGTTCAACATGTTACCTGAATAATAATATACAAGAAATAGCCCAAGAAATTTTAAGCAAAGGTTCTTTTTGTACATTAGTTGATTAAGCAGGGGAATTTTAAATTGTCAATCGCGGACAATTGGTCTTCCTCATTTCACTGCTCTTTGCCCAATTATGGTAATGCCAAACGCCAGGCTAGGAAGCGACAAGTATTAATTGTTAAGGCAATTGGTTTGACCCGACCAGCGTTTGAATCAGGAGGTTCAAATCACACGACCATACCAAAACGGGAGGCGGACGGTCAACTCATTTAGCCATCCCGTCTGGTTAGTTAGAAATGAGAGGCAACATTGTGTAAGTAAACAACTGAGAGAACAATTTACCACATTTGGTCGATGGTTTTATAATTATTCTTTAACTATGTTAATAATTGACATCACTGAAATATACTATGGCCCTTCAACTCCCCTAGTTCTAATTACATAGGTGGCAGATATAATAAGCAGAAGAAGAAGAAGAAGAGCTCCCATTCTAGGCATCTGACATTTCAACTGTTTGAGCATTCCTGAACCCAGCACCATGCGGATGTTCTTTTTTTATTTAACTCGAATTACTCTTTTTTTTTTAAAGACGTTTAAAAAAGTTGAAGTGTTAATGAAGATTCACAGGGGTGCTATTAGGAGAGTCATAAACAAATTTCTACCAATTGTGCCTCCAATTTGTTTTGTAAGTAGTGAACTAATAATACTAATCATAGGTTTTAACAAAGATTCATATGGGAACTTTTAGGACAGCTAGACTAGAGACAAAGGTCTACCAATTGTGCGTCCAAGTTGGTTTGCAAGAAATGAAACAATAATAATTGTAAATAAGAAACTTACAAAGAAGAATATGTATCTAAAGGAAAAGTCTGTCATATCTGTCCCAGAAGTACATCGCACCTGATGGCCTAGGTAGGTTAAATTTACAAGTTACAGATGCCTTCACGAGCATAAATTAGTTAAGAGGAAGAATAATGGTAACGATGACATACCTGTTTTAAAGACATATCTGGCAAGCGAGTTAAGCAACGTAGCAGGCCAGAGTGGGGACGTTTCTCCTTTCTTTTTCTTTAGTCTGAAGGTTAGTTCGAAGCCAAACCCACTCTGTTCTTCAGGACCCGTGAATCTATCAAATGATGTATTGACAATTCAGACTTACAGTCAAATAAAGAACCACATATAATATATATGTTCATAATATTGAAGTTAATATGAGTATTCCGAGTTCCGCTGGTCCCTCAGACATGACTGAAGCTGCGACCCAGAATGCACGGATGGTCCCTCTCCCAGTCCTATATCCTTCACTATGCACACCATACATTAAAATTTCACAGACCATTGGTTTTGAGTTTTAGTCATATTTGTTTAGATGAATATATTAATGTGATTATCATAACATACTTTACTTCATTTAGGACTAATAGGAGTAACTTAGACGAGAAATTGCTAACTTTGGCCATATTTGAAATGAAAGTAAATAATAATTGTACCAATAATACCTGAAAGACCAGCGCCTTGACACTGAAGAAATGGGTTGTTATGGGGAATATATTATATATTTACCTCCATCCCCAAAGAGGATTTCCTACTTAGTCCAAACAGGTGAAAGCTTGACATTTTCTATTGGGACACACATGATTACTTACCGGTGTATACGTCCATCCCCATGCAAATCACTAAAGCCACATGTCACGAAATGCCAGTGAGACGGAGACCGCACAGACGGGTCACCTGGGTGACAGAAAATATGTACGAAGTCCAAGGGGTCTGGACCTCCCAACCTGCAATAAAACATTTATATTTATCTCCCCTTTTCCACACCATGACTGTCACACTCAACCTCATTATCTTGACACTGAGCCAACCAGTCTTTGTCCTATCCTAATAAAGCCAAGCGCCTGGCTAGGAAGCGACAAGTATCAAGTTTTGTCTTTGGTTTGACTTGACCACTGTCTAACAAAACGGGAGACGGACGCTCACTCATCAGGCCATCCCGTCTGGTCATGAAGATTATATAGGAATACAGCATATTAGGACGGGTACCGACTTGTGACAGTGCGCACTCATGGTGACTTTATAATGCTGCCACACTGGGAAACCAGGCTGCCAGCACCATGACCTGATATCCCACTCAGTCACATAATGCTGACACTGACTCAACCAGTCCTTACCATATCCTGATAATGCCGAGCGCCTGACTATGAAGTGCCAAGTATCAAACTTTAAGTCATTGGTAGACTATCATTGGTTTGACTCAACCAGGGTTCGAACCGATGGGTTCGAATCCCACGATCTATTTATATATGAAGTTACTATGCTTATTTGTGCGAAAAGTGCAATTAAACGGGTTTTTTTCACTTGCATTAATAAGCCCAAAATGATATACTGGAACCCAAAAGGTCACAACTTAATTGCTATAAATATAATCAATAGGACAAAATGTTGATTTCTAGGAAAACAAAATTGTAAATAACTTTGGAACAAATATCATATTGACACGATTTAAAAAACCATTTAATCTATTCTGTGAGCTCTGTCTGTCTACCCATTTGCAATACTGCGCAACAGTTATTCAATTTTAATGTGATATATATAAGTTAAAAAAAGTATGGGGTGAATCTTTTGACTTTTGTGGCGGTTTAGATTCTCAGTGGGTTTAGAGTCTACGCTTGGGGTTATGTGCATGCGCCTATCTGATTAACACGACCCGGGTGACTCGAGTCACCTGAGTTGCTAGAAATTCAAATAGATCACCGCGAGTGGACTCGACAAAAACATGTGCCTTGTGCAAAAAGTGTAACCCACCTCTTGGCTGGGGTTGGCTCAGAGCGATGACGTCACATTTGTGCATCAAAAAGTCGCTAGGGTCACCTGAGTTGATTAATCGAATATGCTGAAATGCCGTTAGACTTTTACGCATGCGCAGAACCCCATGCGTAGACTCTAAACCCACTGAAAATTTTAACCGCCACACCTGTATCTAAGACTAAAGCCCCGTTTACACACGGGCCTTAAGTCACCTCAACTAGTTCGCTTCATCTAAGTTGACTCAGATCGCGCGTGTGAACGCTCCTCTCAGGTGAATTAGGGCTGCCTCAAGTAAACCGCTTCGCGAGGTAGATTAGATGAGGCAAACTAGCTTGAGTCGGCCTAAGTGGCATGTATGAACGCAACTGGTTTAGTTGAGGCGGCTTAAGCACATGGATGGAGACTGCTTCCTAACAGGTAGTTGCTTTCATAGTAGTTAGAACACATGTTTGGACCATCCTACATGTTTGGACCGTCCCATTTCTTCATATATGGAGACTGCTTCCTAACAGGTAGTTGCCACAATAGACACCTACAACATATATACAACCCCTGCAACACTCAATACTCCCTGGAGCGCATCCTCCAGGCACACGCCAACGCAACAACACACCAATTAATCATGGGGAGACTTCAACACCCACCACTCCATCTGGGGATGCAACAACACAGACACCGCCAGAGGATGCACCCTACTCGCAGAGGTCCTTGACTCGGCGAGCCATACCCTAATGAATGATGGTTCGCCCACTCATCGCAGCGGCTCGTCCATTGACCTCTGCATCCTAAACACACAACTCGCAGCCACAGCCTCGTGGGAGCTGACTGACCTTTTTTCAGACCACCATGCAGCGCTCCTGCGCACAGACGCTACCAAGGTCCCTCCTCCACAAAGCCCGGCCAGATTTAACCTGGACGGAGCTGATTGGGAAGCCTTCAACCAACACTTACAACACCTCACACACACCAACCCTCCCAACACTTGCGACGAGTTCACCATGCTTGTCCGCCATGCCACGGAAGCCACCATCCAACAGACAACAAACCGCCGCCTCCCGGGCACCACTAACTCTCCCGCCATCAGGAGAGCCAAACACCACAAAAACAAACTCCTCCGCAAGCTCCGTTCCAACCCCAACCCAGGCACTAAAAAATTAGTCAACATTCCCACCCAATGGTTGAACGAGCTCATCACAACTGAAAACGACAGAAAGTGGAAACTGTGGTGCACCAAAATCTCATGGAACACCTCACTCACACGCCTCTGGCAGAAACTACACAACCTACAGGGAACCACCCCACGGACACCCCTCGAGCCAAACCCACTACAAGGAGCCACAAACCAACTCGCCACCTTCATTAACAGGACAGACCCACAACTCTGCTTACCAAACACACACCTACAAACCCTCGCCAGAGACACCCCCCAGCGAGAGGAAGCTATCAACAACGCCATAGACCTCCCTTCCGCCCATGGCTTTGACCGCCCCCTTACAAAGACCGAGCTCGGGAGGGCACTCCACCCCCCGCGGAAGAAAACGAGCCCCGGAGCAGACGGTGTACCTACCACGGTGTGGACCCGCCTGTCCACACATAACAGGGAAACTCTGCTCCCCCTCCTAAACTCGGTCTACACACGAGCAATCATACCGCAATCGTGGAAGGACGCGGTCATCGTACCCATCCCAAAGAAAGACCCGGGCGAGTTCAGGCCGATCTCACTGCTACAATCCCTCGGGAAAGAGGTAGAGAGAAACGTACTGGGCCGGCTCGAGACCTTCTCCAGTGACCCGGCCAATGGCTTTCCCGAAGAACTAGTCGGGTTCCGAGGCGGACGTGGCACGCAGCACGCCGTCCTCACCCTCATCGAGGAGATAGTACGTGCCAAGGGAAGTCGCTCTTGCGCAGCTGTTATCTTCCTCGACCTGGAGAAGGCCTTCGAGCTGGTCGACCACAACGTAGTCCTCGCCTCCATGGTTGAGCTGGGAGTCACCAGGAAGCCCCTGGCGTTCGTTAAAAACTACCTAAGTGATAGGCGAGCCAGTGGCCGCTTCCAGGGCAGCACCTCTCCCCTCAACCACCTAAAAAACGGCGTCCCACAGGGGGCTGTCCTCAGCCCCTTCCTCTTTAATGCTGTAGTCGCTGCCCTCATAAGCCGACTGAAAACAGGCATTACTGAACGCCGCCTCAAACACGTCAAGATCCTGTGCTATGCAGACAACATCGCTGTCGTCTGCTCACGCACCAGGGACGTGCCCCTCCTCGCGGCGGATGTCCTGCTCCTACTTAGCAGCTCCTGCCGTGAGCTGGGGCTAAAAATATCCGCAAACAAAACCAAAGCTATGATGATGTTTGCCGATCAGCCTCCCCATCCACTCCGTGCCGGGAACTTGGACGTCGAGTGGGTGGAAGCCTTCGACTACCTCGGAGTCAGGCTCGACCACGAACTCTCCATGAGCCCACTTGTAAAGCATCAGACTTCTTCTAATGACTAGAATCTCTGGGTTCAACTGGGGAGCACCAGCTGAAGTGCTCAGCCTTTTCTACAAATAGGCCGTGCAGGCCCTCTACGACTATGCAGCCAACACCATTTCCTGGATGGATCACTGCAGAAAGAACCGTATGTCCTGCCTCCCTCGCAGTAGCACCCTGAACAAAAAGCTCCTCACCCTGGAAAGAGTCCAATACCAGGCAGCGCGACGCATCACCCGAGCTCGCAGGACAACCAGGGTTGAGATCCTCCTCCTTGAGGCCAACCTCCCACCACTCCACCTACGCGGACAACAGCTGCTGGCAAACCACCTCTGCCAAGCCCTGTCCACAGGCCACTCCACCTTCTACCGCAGCGCAGCCTCCTGCCTACAAAACGGCCCAGGATGGCGCCTCGGCCTCTCCTGGGGTGCGAAAACAGCTATCCGCACCCTGAAAGAAACCCACGGGCTAGCACTCGCTGATGCTCTGACCTCCGGGTGAGACCCCCCTGGTACTCCGTGCCCGTTGAGGTCAGACTCACCAGCCTCTGCTCAGCCCGAACCAACTACCCGACTATAGTCCTCAAAACCCTGGCACAGGAAACCATTGCCCGGGCCAAAGAGGACTTCCCTCTAGCCACTACGGTTTACACCGATGGCTCGCTCAACCCTGACACAGGCCGAGCCGGGGCTGGCTACTTCCTACCAGATGGGCAGGCTAGATGCCTTATCAGGGTCACGGACTACTCCTCCACCCTCGATACAGAGCTCGCCGCCATCCACCATGCACTGACCCATCTGCGGCACTGCAGCTGCATAGTGGTCACTGACTCACTCAACGCAGTCCGCAAGATCAAGGACCACAGAGCTAAACACTCTCTGGCCACCTTGATCCAGAACACCATCGTCACCAGGCATGAAGCTCAACTCGACACAGTGCTGGCCTGGGTCCCCTCCCACATAGGACTTCCCGGTAATGACCAGGCTGACTCAGCTGCTCTGGATGGCTCCCGCCGTCCTGAGATCGACCTCGTCATAGACATACCTGCCAACTTTTGTTAAACGAAAATCCTAATAATAGAAATCCATCCGAGCGAAGCGAGGCGCGCAAGCGTTCTAGGGGGGTCCGAGGCATGCACCCCGGAAAAATTTGAAAAATACATCAACTTTACTCACTCTAGTATTTAGGCTGAAAACTGGTAATAATTTCTTTAATAATGTGCCTAAAATGTCTCTGAAAATGCACCAGAATGCACCATTTTTTATGTATTTTTCAAATTTTTCCGGGGGTGCATGGGGATTTTGAAAAAGCGGAATAATATGTTTATAATTCGTAGGGCGGAATGAGAATAAAAAAATCATAATTATTCCGCCAAAATCGTAATAGTTGGCAGGTATGCATAGACCACTCCTTGTCCAAGCCCAAAGCCACTCACGCTAGAGCCACCAAAGCCCTGTGGGAGGCTTCCCTCCACGACACCACCGTCAGGAACCCATACTCCATCAGTTGAGCCTGGCACAAAAACGTCAGAGCGTGCCTACCAGTCCCAAAAAACCTCTCTGCATCCGTGCAAGAGGCGGTCACGCGCTTCAGGACTGGATACAGGCGGTTCATTGATACCCCTGCATTGCAACGATGTCCATGCGGTGACAAAGTCTTCACCGTCGCCCACGTCTTTGCGTCATGTGTGGCCTTTGATAGGACCGCCATCCGAGACTTCCTCGGCCCACCACACAACTTGTCTGACACACGAGCTGCGCTCGCCATCCTCGAGAGGCTCTCCGAGTCCTCATGGGAGCCACTCGGTAGATTCTATAGACAAAATTACCACACCTACGAGATCGGCGGCGGCCCTGAACCCATCGCCGACGACTCTGAACCCAACAGCAGCGACAGTGACTAGCAACCACTGTCAGGGAGCCCCGTTAGGTCCCCCAGTCAGGGAGCCCCGTGAGGTCCCACCCGGGAGCCCTGTGAGGTCCCACCGGTCGCAGCCCCTACACCGGGAGCCCCGTGAGGTCCCACCCGGGAGCCCCGTGAGGTCCCACCAGACGCAGCCCCTACACCGGGAGCCCTGTGAGGTCCCACCTGGGAGCCCCGTGAGGTCCCACCGGATGCAGCCCCCACACCAGGAGCCCCGTGTGGTCCTGGACACACCGATGTGACAGGCCTCGACCCCTGCACCCACAACGCCGGTTCCCGCTTCGATCACCGACGGAATGGGTGCCGGGACCGCGGATACAGCCACACCCACCCACATCACCCCGGCCCAAGAGCCACCGGCTCTGGACCACCCGCCCTGTGACGAGGGCCCGGAAGACCAACGCGCCGCCCATGGCCCTGCTGCCAATGACTCCGGATCCCGCTTTGATCTCCGGTCGAGGTACAGGACCGTGGGCCCAAGAACGTATTGCCACCTGACAGGCCACCGCCGCACCACAGCACAAGTCACCGCACAAAGCACCACACCTCAAGCTGGACGAAGCAAGAAGGAAAGACCCCCCCCCCCCAAAAAAAAACAACGCCAAAAACGGGCCGTTTTAACGGCGCCGTTTATTAATGCTGCAGTCCTGCAGCCAGTGACGGCTAGGTCACAAACCCCCCAATAAGTAAGTAAGCAGGTAGTTGCTTTTGATAGTGGTTGGAGCACATTTGGACCATCCTACTCTTCCCATCTCTTCGTTAGGTATGTTGTTTGTATGTACGTGTGGATGTATGTATGTATACCCATCCTGATATGACCTTAGCTGTTGCTAGGATGTAAAACAACAACAAACATAGATCTGAGCCAGTTTAATGCGCGTGTCTGAGCATGACACACTTTGAAAACTGTATGTGTGAACGCGCTGCTAGTTCGACTCATGTAGTTTGACTCATCTAACTCGGCCTAACGCTGTACGTGTGACCATGGCTTAAGTCAGTGGCAGTGCTGCGGCAGTAAGTAATACCCCAGTCACACGAGAGCCAGCGTTCGCCGCCAACCTCCTTACGGCCAAAAGGACGCCAACCTCCCAGCATCACATTGATACATTGATTCAAATACGTGGTCAGTGACCGGGCGACGCCAAGGTGGCGCTGAGTCAGTGCCGGGTCGGGGCCTGGGCGGCACCGGGTTGGGGCCAGGGTGGTGCCCTGGTGTCGACCACACAGTAAGTGCGGCATTGCATGTCTTGGCGCCGCCAGGTCGGCGCCAGATCGCCGGCAACTCATCAACCAAGAGGTCGGTGCCAGGTCGGCACCAACCAGTTTTGAATGGCGCCGCTGGAACAGGGCACAAGGAAGTTGCTCCGTGCATCCAAAATTTTTTAAATGAACGCCGGGAGGTTGGCATCCTCGCGGTGCCAGCACCTAGGAGGGCGTAAGGAGGGCGCAATGATGACATTTTGACGTTGTGAATCGATCGTAAGCGGGCGCAGGCCTCGTGTGACTGGGGTATTACTAACATTAACGACAAGACGGGATGGCTGAATGAGTTAGAGGGTCCGACTCCCGTGCTGGTAGATCATGGGTTCGAACCCTGGTCGAGTCAAACCAATGACTTAAAAATTGATACTTGTCACTTCCTAGCCAGGCGCTCGGCATTATTAGGACAGGGCAAGGACTGGTGTGCTCAGTGTCAGGATAATGTGAGTGATTGGGATACCAGGTCATGATGCTGGCGGCCTGGTTTCCCAGTGGGACAGCACTATAAAGGCGCTATGATTGCGCACTGTCACAAGTCGGTACCCATCCTGATATGACATTAGATGTTGCTAGGACATAAAACAACAACAAACAAACAAACAAACTAACATTAACAAGTCAAACAACGTAAGTCGTAACATCAAATTGATCAATCCATCATGTTTGTGGCGTGGACCGTGGTACCTTGCCCTTGGCGTTGCTTACCAAAACTTTCGCACTGCTGTCGCCTGTATGTGATTAGCTTGATCAGGATATATTTTGTTTAGCAAGTTGTTAATAACTAGTATCCCAATAGATATTTCCCCTGTTTGGCTCTGCCTTTGTTCAGTTTCTTCAGTGGAAGAATGCCGACGCTTACAATCTGAGCCCGCCATGTTTTGATTTTAAGACAAAAACAGGAAACGCGACAGACGACATACCTACTCTCAAACCCAGCACATTCGAAATCGATTTAAACTAATTTGAACTTAAGTCTCAATAGATTACAACTATCCAGACAGCAGTGCAGAATAGTATGATTTATCTATGTACTAAAGTCCTGCATATATAATATGTGCATCATACAATTTTCATTCACTTGATTTAAGGCTATACAAATCAGACATGGCGTCGAACACGCTGCTTGAATGATTGGGGAACGTGTTGTTATCGATTAGTGCCTAGGGTCGAAGGGCACGACAATTTTGCCCTTTAACCAATTAAAAGAAATGATGGACAAGGCAAAGGGAACGGTGCCAGTAGGAAAAGAAGCAGAGGAAGAGGATCCCGACGAAGTTTTCGATCTCGAAGAATGTCGACTTCCACTTGCTTTCACTGAAAAAAGACACACGCAGAAAATCGAGGGTACCACAACAGTGACCCAGACATGGCGAATGAAGGAACGGGTGCGTCAAAAATCCTATGTTTATTGTTCCCTGTAGTAAATAAATGCATGTCATCTATTTCAAAGCGAAGTGAACATGTTGACAATAAATGTAATTAAATGTATAATTATTGATTTCCCCATTTGAAAATCACCTCAGCCTGGCTCAGGCTGAGGACACCAAGCCAACCAAGGCAAGAACCTGAGGCTGAGGCTGAGAAGGCAGTTACTAACTTACTGCCTGAGACTGAGTCACTCAAGTCACTGAGGCAGTGTCTGACAGTTTATGACGTAGCTAGAGACTTGCAAACAAATTTCAAATATCAAATAGGTTTTCAAAACAAATGTATTCCGATAAAGGACTTTAAGACCTATAATCTGACATGGAGGGACCTAATATGTCAATTAGAAGCAAAGTTATGGGTGTATAATGTACCCCAAAAATGGGCTATTTACCTCACAGTAACTCCATTGGTTTATATGGGCAGCAATTTTGACCTGATATCTCATCTCAGGTGCGCCGAGGCATGAATGCCAATTTGCACAAGGCAGAGGAGAGTGTCAGAAAAAGTGCTATAACTCTCAAATCGCACCACATACAAACAAATTGCCTGGTACACACACCGATAATATGTTTACCAACCATATTATATTAATTTTATATGGGTGACATTTACTGATTAGCGGGGACAAGCTCTCAAAGTCATTTTGACTTTTGAGGAATTTTCTCAGATGAACTGTCACATATTTTTTCCAAAAAAATCACCTACCAGAATGTTGATATCTTAAACATTCGAATTACTATTCAACATTTGTACTGTTGATGCATAAAACATGAGAAAAACAGTGTTTTATGAGGGATGTTTGCATGCTACGATGCTCTGCGCGGTCAACGTTTTCCTATGGAGCGAGGCGTGAGGACCCGTACGGATTTACAAGTCTCTAACATAGCTTTTTTGATAGCACACTATTTTCTTCTGTTGGATTACTGTCATTAATATAGTTTTATGTTTAGAAAATACTAATTTTCTTATTCATGTTCATGCGTTATACTAATTTTGGTTTAAGCAACAATACTAATGAAATATTTTCAAAACAAATTTACCGCCTTTTTTAACCATGAAATTAAACATACACATTGAAAACACCAGAAACAATGAAGTATCTTCATGAGAGGATATGTTGTATGTGATGGGGGTGGGGTGGGTAATGCATTGTAGTTTAGGGATGCAGAATAATTAATAAACAACTTAAGGTGATAAAATTAGTTTCGCCCGGTCGTATTTCGCTACAGAATTAAAACTTGAACAATGACATTGTTTAAGTCAATGTCTTTAGACATACATATATATAATAATGGAATTAAAATCAGCAGACTAGAGAACGCTATTTTTGTCATAACTATGCACTACCTGCCGTAGGCAGCTATTTAAAATTTTCCGAAATTACATCATGTGGAAATTGGTTAGAAACAAAGTTATAGTTATACTTCAGATAAATTGTCAAAAATAGCTTTCATGAATTGGCTAGCAGTAATATGTACGGGAAAACGAACGGCCAAACTAAGATAAACACAAACCTGTTGTACAATGTGTTATGTTGAAAACGGAACGCTGAGTGCACCCTGTAATAAAGCTGATATAACAACCGTTGTGCATTCACACGTATTGTAGGTGCGTAGCATTTAAAGAAACCAACAGTATATCTAGAGTGTATATAACTCCATGGCCTTATTCAGAATGCAACACGTTAGCAGCAATAGGTAAAATGTTGGTAAGTATATTAGCATAGATTCAATTGATATTCATAAATTAACTGATAAGTATAGCTTGTCAAATTTAAATTCCTAGGGGAAAAGTAGACCAGTTAATCTATATTATTTACATGGAGTTATTTGTATAGCAATGCAAATTATCGGTGTTAAGCGCGAATTTGGACTAATTCCAACCTTTTCCTCACATGGGAAGTATTTGGCTTCAAATGTATTTGGCGTTGATTGAAAGTGTATTTTCAGTGGTTTTATATATTTGTGTTCCAGATGAAGACCGTGAGTGTTGCCCTAGTAATGTGTCTGAATGTTGGGGTGGACCCACCAGATGTCGTCAAGACAACGCCGTGTGCCCGACTTGAATGTTGGATAGGTGAGTTTTACGTCACAAATATTCAACTATGTTTCGTTTTTTAAAGAAAGATAAAAAGAAGATTGATTCTGATCCCTCAAACTAGTTAAATCAAGATGACAGATCACCAATTAGGTACTAGTCTTGATGTCATGTTAAGGATGTACTGCACCTCTAGTAATTTGTGCGTGTGCATACGCTAGCTGTCTCGCTCATTCACTCACCTCATGAGTGAACAATATATATTGATGGAAGTAGTGTAAACTTCCTTATATTCTATTACATCGTTCTAATTATGGCCTTTAATGACAAATGTAAATTTAATAAAATTCCGTCACTAGCAATTCTAAGGGGCTCTATGGGAACAACAAAGCCATGAAATTATGTATACGACTTGGTTAAAATAGTTGAAGGATGGGTACATTTCGTTATGTCATATAAAAAAACTACCTTAAGCAGCTGAGTTTAGGGGGAGATTACAATTCTAAATGAAATGCGACGTTTCTTATGTCTTAGCAACATATTCATTAAAGTACGGCTTGCCACAGAAAAGGCACAATCACAATATGATTTGAGATTAGACACCAGGAGATGTAATAATATCAAAATGGTTGATCTGAAAGTTCCTGATGATTGTTTGAGGTACAGGAGATTAGACAAATATTTACCATTGATAGCTTTATCGGCAGTTACTAAAATATTGAAGCTGAAAATCTTTACTCGTAGTCATCATAGTGCATAACAACATACTTAAGAACATTTTAGACTGGACGCGGTGCCCGAATCGGTAGAGCGCAGGCTTCTCGTCAGGGAGATCGGGGTTCGATTCTCGGTGGAGTGAAACCAATGACGTATAAAATTGATACTTGTCAATTTATAGCCTGGCGCTCGGCATTAATAAGATAGAACAAGGACCGGTTAGCTCAGTATCTTGTTTTATTTAACGACGTCTCTAGAGCACATTGAAGTTAGGACAGTATCAGAATAATGTGACTGTGTGGGATATCGGGTCATGGTGTCGGTGGCCAGGTCTCCCAGTAGGGCAGCACTATAAATGTTGCCATGAGTGTGCACTGTCACAAGTCAGTACTCGTCCTGATATGACCTTAGATGGTGCCAGGATATAAAACTCCCAACAAACAAACAAGAAACTCCTAATTTAGTTCAGTAACATACTTCCCATTTCATTAGATCCATTGGCAATGGGTCCACAGAAGTCGCTGGAGGCAATCGGTGCTAGTCTTCAGCGGCAGTATGAGAGGTGGCAGCCACGTGCCAGGTACAAGCAGAGCCTTGATCCTACCTCAGACGAGGTCAAGAAACTCTGCACCTCCCTCCGTAGAAACGCCAAGGTACATTTGTTTGATGTTTAAATTTAAAAAAATGTTTAAATGATACCGGGAATGGTATATTACACACTGAATTGTAAATGTATTTAATACTATTACATTTATCTCTAAAACTAGAATGAAAGCTGCATAATTTGATAAAAGCATTACATTTTCGAAACCAAAACATTTGATTTGATCCTACACATCCAATTTTGACAATAGGACAATCATAACACATTTACGAATACTAACTCAATTTAATGGAACCCATCACTGCTGAAGCCTATGATTTCCAGTATTTTGACGTGCATGCCAACATTTATTTGGTATGTTTTCACTTAAAATATCTCAAAAGTTAACTTACTTCAAACGACAGTAAAGCGGATTATAATGATCATCCTGTTATAGTAATCTAATGATATAACAGAAACCCAACACAATCTCCTTGCAACTTGAATAACCTATTGACAGATCATTATTTTGCATTGTTATCAGGAAGAACGTGTGCTCTTTCACTATAATGGACATGGAGTACCTCGACCGACGGTTAATGGCGAGTTATGGGTCTTCAATAAGGTAAGAACTCTTTTTGGTGGATTTTATTTTAATTTAATTTAATTATACAAGTGAAGCATCTCATCTTACTTTAAATTTGTAAGCAGTCCACGTAGTAAAACCTGTCGCAATTCCCACAAGAAACCAGACAGGATGGCCAAATGAGTTGAGTTCGTCTCTCATTTTGGTAGGTCGTGGGTTTTCGAACCCTAGCCGAGTCCAACCAAAAACGTAATTCTTGTAGTTACATAGTCTGGCGTTCAGCATTACTGGGATATGCCAAGGAGCCGTGGAATGAGGAAGACCAATTGTCTGCAATTGAGATTTAATTCAGGACACATGACGACATTTGTTTTATGTAGTGGATTTATATTTTTAACAACCGTTGCTAGGATGTATATATAGTTCATGTAGACAATGATAGTTAAAGCTTAGTAGCAAATATAGCGTCGATAAGGCGGTAGAATTGTCATTGTTCGTTGGGCAGGCCGGCTGCTCAACCCAATGTGAAATGTCTCAGTCTGGGTGAGTGGGTGGACAAAATATATATCGACTGAGGGCCAAAGGGGCATCGCACACCGCGCGCGGTTTGGGTGCTTGAGGCGAACTGAGTTACTCTCGGGCCGCAGCCTGGTCATTCGGCTGTTTAGTTCATATTTCGCCCGTCGCGGCGTGGTGGCGCCTCAGGTCGGAATTCCCCTCGCCAACCTTTAGTTTCTATGTAAGGGGGCGCCACTCTCTGAGTCCTTAGTTACTGGCCACGGCGGTCCAGCGCCCCGAATTACCCATGTCGTACAACATGAACAATAATGAAATTGGTAATTCTTGTGTTTTATGCAGATTGGGAGGACAATTAGTTTTGTGTTATATATGGGGGTAAGGACTTATTGTTGAGTAAGATAGGAAAAATTTACACCACTTTTAAGGCTTTTAAAATGCTTAAATTGCATGAGCTTCCAGGAGACTGACCCCTGGGTCCCGGCCTGACTTTCAGAGTGTTTTGCTGATGGCCAATCACATCCCTTTGTTTGCATACTCAATACAGAATTCATACAAACTAACATGTTTCCCCCAACAGACTTACACGCAGTACATCCCGCTGTCAGTGTACGACCTTCAGATGTGGATGGGCAGTCCGTCAATCTATGTCTATGACTGCAGCAATGCGGGGATCATCCTCGAATCTTTTAAGCAATTTTCACAACAGCGAGAACAGGAGCTAGAGGTGAGTTGTAGCCAGCAGCGATGCATTCTCTTCGTTTTTTCCCCTTTTTACACAGTTGCACAACTATGGCTAGGATGTAAAAAAAAACACACACACAAAAAAAACCTAACCATTTATTCTCAACATGATAATTATATACATATTGAGTGCAAGGGGGGGCAGTGGTCCGTGCACAGACATGTGGTGCCCCCCCCCCCCCCCTCAACGGATCTGAGGTTGACTAGGCTGGAACAGTAGATGACTAGATCAAGGCTCCTCCAGTCGATGACTGAGGAAGTAGTATGGGTTGAGGAGCAGATGGAAGCTTCCTGCCTTATTATACTCGTATAATGGCTTATACAGCATATATGTTTTTGTTTGTCTGTATATATATATATGTGTGATATAGATATTATATAATCGATCATTATATAATATATATTGTACATATTATTATTAAGCATGGAATACCATACCAGGAATTTGTGATTTAAATACAAACTCAGTTTGAATACTGATGTAACTCTTCATTATAACTGTAACTCTTCATTATAACTTTCTCTTTAGTTGGCGATGACGAGCCCTCAGCGGTTTCCCACACCGACAGCGGGTGGTGCTCCAGTGAGCTCAATAAGCAGCTCGCCCGTTAAGAACTGCATCCAGCTGGCGGCCTGTGGACCCAAGGAGCTCCTGCCCATGAACCCGGACCTCCCTGCCGACCTGTTCACTGCCTGTCTCACCACGCCCATTAAAATCGCACTCAGATGGTACGTGCCAGCTCACGTTGAATATCTATTTAAATTATTGTACCTGGCCCAATATCAACCGAGTTGTGGTATGAAATTCCTTACGACATAATGCCATACTGCATGCCCGTATAAGGACATGTGGGGAGGGTGGGCACATACCAAGGTAGGACAGTAACTTTTTTCCCACTTGCCCAATCGGGTAAGTGACTGAATTTTCTAATTACCTGAGTGGAAAAACTACTTGCCTAAGCCCAAGTCAGGCAATTGAAACTGAAATCTACTACTGCAGATCAGAAAAATAACGACTTTCCCACTGGGCAGGTAACCGAGAACTTCACCTGCCCAACCGAATAAACTAGGTGCCCCACGCAACCGGGCAGTGCTTATTGTCCTACCCTGCATGATACAGATTCCCTGCCCTAGGATAGCAGGAGTAGCCTTTATACCAGTATATCCTTTGGTGGAATATATTTTGGGCTGAGAAACACAGCTGGGCAAATCTTTATCCTACTTTTCAATATTCTGAACTTGAATTATGAAGTTCTTTTTTTTTTCGATTGAAAGGGGAATTGAAAAGAAATTAGAGTTTGAGGCGCCAATCTTATATAAACGCACTAAGGTTTCGTTTGAATAGTACAACTGGTGGTTTTGTAAGGAGTGGTGTACTAACTGTGTTGTATTTCACTTGTATTATATAGATTAATTAGAGCTCAGGTAGTTTCGTATATTTTAGAATTTTTGGATGTGCTCTAGCCCTACTTCAATGTTCCAGGTTCGTGCTACAAAATACTACATGTCTTGTGCCAGGCATCACCATGGAACTGATCGACAAGTTAGTATAAATCCTTTTATGAACATTTATGTCATCCTTTTGGAGTATTGCAAAGGCTGACTTCCTACGACATGACGAACTGGTCCTTTGCCAATTAAGACCTTGGCGCTCTCCACCCTTCTTTATATAGTATGCGTGGCCTTTATGTACAATTTATAGCTTTATTTCAAGTTGCATAGTCCGATGGTTTTCAGTTTCTGTCATTTTTCTGAGATAAATATGTTAAATTGATTGTTACAACCTACCTTACTTTAGTTTGAAGTAACTTATTTTAGTTGGCTAAGTTTTGAAATATTTGAAGTGCAAACATGTCAAATTAGTTTAGGCAAATATGCCAAAACTCTGATACCATAGGCTTCAACATTAACAGCTTCTATTAAATTGTCTCAGAATTCCCTTCTATGTGGCAACAAATGCTTAATTCACACACTCGTACACAGACAGACATACAAGAAATAAAGATAAGGTAATAAGAACCTTTAAGGTTATTTATTTATAGAAAATTAATCAAATTTAATCTTGGCTGGCAACGGGGCGCAGCGATTTGAGGGCCAGGCACGAAGACCCAGATGCCCTGAGCAGTTCAGTTCAGTTCAGTTCAGTTCGGGCATGTAGTGAGCAGCTCGTGATATGGTCGAGCAGGAGATGACAGCAGTGCAGCGCTCAAACCCCTATAAAGTGGGTGGGTGGGTGGGTGATCGGACTGGTGAGTAGAGCAGCGAGTGGTGAAGTGACGGTATTAGGTGCAGGCGATCCACGAGGAAAACTATAAATAGAACACAGCCTCGTGTGCAAATTACCCATGTTAGCCTGCAGCCAACATGTTTAACGGGCATGTAGTGAGCAGCTCGTGATATGGTCGAGCAGGAGATGACAGCAGTGCAGCGCTCAAACCAAAAGAGGAATGAGCGCTGCAGGGGCATCACATATCACGGGGCAAGTTAGATATGTCTTTACAGTATTTGATCTCCAGGTACCAGCTTGCATTATACCCGTCAATGGCAAACCCGTCATTTCGCAGGCCTGAGCGGCACCTCGGCGCAGGCTATGGAGGGTAAAGCACTTCTCTGAACCCACAACAGCGGTCGCGGCTAGTCGGAAGGCACGTAGGAGAATCCTATTAGTTAGAGGCCCTCCCGACTGCAGCATTAGAGCAGGCGCTTCTGGTGTCAGGTGAGTGGAAGCGCCTCCAGGCGTTGACAGGGCAGCAGTGGGAGTTAGGTATAGCAGGGAGGTGAAAGAGAAGAGGAGAGGAAGTAGGACGAGTTTTGGAGGACCACATGGTGATTACCAGCTTATTCTGAAGAATGACCACGTCCTTCGCCTTCAGGACATGAGGGCCTATAATTGAAGATGAGGAGGAGACTAAATTACTTTGCCACATTAGTGTCAGAAATGCAAGCAAGAGGGCTACTACTATAACATGGGGAGACGGATTAATAACGGTCAGATAATTAATAACCAGTCGAAACTCCGCTGGAGTTATTGGGGGGGGCTCTAATCACTATATGTCGAGAGGATTTCAGGATTGCACGCTTCATTACCGTGATCTCGTTAGCTTGAAATTGGGGATGTGACCCAAGGCTTCCACTTACCCAGATTTTTACAGAGGAGAAATAGTTGAGAACTGCTCCCGGAGACTTGAGAGACTTAGAGAGGAACAGCAAGAAAGAGAGTAGATCATATACAGTAGACTTAAGAGGAGAGACATGGTTAGTACTACAGAAGGAGAAATATCTTGTTAAGTGGGCTGCCTTATTCTGCCATGTTCGAACCGCCAGACCAGATGTGAAGAGACTGATGAGCTCAGCGTGGTGCGTCACTGTGTAGTCTGGAAGATAGAGGCAAAAAATAATACTATCTTCCAGGGCATACACGATACATATCATAGAACAAAATCTAGTACATTCAATGCTAAGGAGGGGAAAACCCTAGCTAAGTTACTCTCAGTACACAACCTTTGTGCCCTTAATTTCATAGCGGCCGATGAAAACGACCTACTCAGCGCATCAGCGAGTACCAACTCAGACCCAGGCTTGTGCCTAATAACGAGCTCAAAATTACTCGCAGCTGAGAATAACCACAGCTGACGGGCACATGCACAAAGAACTCGATCCCTCCCTTTCCCCGACTCAAGAACAGCCTGCGACGCAGCATTGTCAGTATTGACTATTATACAGTAATTCTGGGAATCAACAGGGAGGAGAGAGGCTACCGCATGTACTAGATTAAGAGCTTCTAGCTGAGCTATGGACAGATCCTTAGCCAGCACAGAAGACGGGAACTCCACCGAGTAGTAGTGAGTTGGGGAGAAGGCCCCTCCTGCTGTGAGGGTAGCATCGCACTCAATTAGGAACTCGCGCCTAGGAGCTGAGGGAAGCAACTGAAGCGCATTATAGGATGCAGCGAACTTCTCAAACCACTCAAGATCATCTAGTATGTCTTTCGAGAACACGTGTTGCCCCGTAAATGGGGTATTTCTCAACGCCTCCAGTATCCTATTCGTAAATCTGATCGATGGCTTAATACACCTGGATAAATGCTGCAACTTGCCCGCTAAACTCTGAAGCTGCTTCCTTGAAGCTTTCACTTTCTCTTTCCATGCTAGGCACTCTTTTAAAACCTCGGCCAACTTATCATCCGGTAAGGACACTGTCATAGTCGGCGCATCAACTTGGAACCCCAACCACACTAGAGAAGTAACTGGAGGTGAGCACTTTTCTAACGCTAACCCCAAGCCAAGGATATTACTTAACTCAAGAAATCTCGCGTATGCAGCGACGGCCTTCTCATATGTCGGCTCTAAGCCCACAAAGTCGTCGAGATAACACAAGGTGAAAAAACCTTCCTTCCTTAACAACCAGACAACCGCCCTAGTAGTGCGAGCACAGGCAAGAGCCGAGGTTCTGCACCCAAAAGGAGGAGCGATATCTAGATAGAGCTGACTATTCAAGGAAATCCCTAGTAACGGGACAGAGAGAGGGCAGACTCTCAACTGACGATACGCCCTGGACAAATCCGCGGCCCACAGCCAAGCCGAGGCACCGAGCAAAGACAAACAATCTGTCAAAGTCGACACGGACGGCAAAGAGAAATTAAAGGAAAGACCTTGATAGAAACCCTTAATAATACCCGCATTAACACTATGCCCTGGTGGGAAGCTCAAGTCGACTATTACTCTCTTATTAACCGAATTCTTTTTGGGCCTGGTCATCATAGGACTAACCTGACACCATGGCATGAAAGGAGTGACATCAAACGGACCTAGTAGAGCTTTCATTGACAATTCTTTAGCGATAAAGGAGTTAATATGAACGTCACTATCCGCCCCTACAGTATGATTAACATAAGTTGGGACCGGAATCTGAGATGAGGAGTAGTCAAGAGGCCACCCAAATTCCAAATGGTCTATTAGCAAGGTATCTGGATAGTCTAACAAGAGCGCCCACCACGCCGGAATCTTCAACCCCGACGGGACTGGGATACGCGCAGATAGATAATTCGGAAGTGCTGTAGCACGCACTGCCATGTAAATCTCACAATAGTCCTTGGCTGAGGACCACAATGCAGGTGAAGTTACCGGCCAGAAATTAGCCAACTTAGCACTAAATAGAATAGGTGAGGGAGGAGGAATGAAAGTAGAGGTAACATCAAGCGAAACAGGTTCAGTATTAAACCAATCAAAGACAACATCTGGCAGTGTGAGATCAGTATCAGAGGAAAGAAGCAGTGGAGAGCTCAAGGCCGTAGGTGAGGGCGGTGGTGAACGCACGTGGTCACTAGTACCGGACGGGCTACCATTGGCTGGAGGGGTGGGTGAGTGAGGGGTGGGGCGGGCGGGGGCCAGTGGCGGTGGGGTGGGCAGAGGCGGGCGCACTTGGTCCGAGACAGAGGGCGGGCTGTGATTGGCTGAAGGACACGGCGTGCGGGGTGGGAGGGCCCGACGCAACTAGGTCACCCAAGATGGCGCCTTGCGCAACATGAGGCACCACATGCTCGGCCTGGAGTGAAGGAACGGGATGGGCAACTGGGCTGGGAAGAGAGTGGAGGGAAGGGGAATGAACACTTACTGCCCCAGAAGCCTGCTCGGAGAGCTTCTTGTCTGCATACTTGCGCTTTTTCATGCAATCTTGCTCACGGTGCGGCAGGCTCCTTTTGAACCTATAGGCACAGTACGCACACACATGAACGAATCTCTCGGGCAGAACACCATGGGAGACCTGAAAGCCGCAATCCTTCCCCCAGTTCCACTGATAGCAGGCTTTCCCATCCGCCTCCTTGTTGTAATCTTCGCGAGCATTGAGAGGGGCCTGAGTAGAGGAAGGTGCGACAGCAGCAGGGGTCGGCGCCGAACGTTCAGCAGGCTGAATGTAGACCGTGCGGGGCGGCGGCTGCCGCGACGCATCAGTGCAGACCTCCCTCTGCACGTCCTTGATAGCCACGTGGTCGGCCCACCCGTCCGGGAGGCGGCCATCTGCGACCATTTGAAATACACGCTCGGACCACCTCCTACAGGTGGCCCAATCCCACGTGATTGCCATACGCGCGACCTCCTCCTCGTGTTGAAGAAAGGGGCCCCACCATTCCTCTGGGAATGCCGGGTGCACTGCAATCCTACGAAGCGCGACAAAATACTCTGCCCAAGTAGCCTCCCCAATCCCCACTTTCCTGCAGGCATCGCCACGAACTATGAAGTTATGTGGGAAGAAAGATGTACCTTTTGGCCTTTGCAGAGCAGGGACGGCCTCTACAAATGCAGCTGCAGCCGGCGGCAGGACCCTCACTGGCCTAGGAGGGGGCGGAGTAGGCATATGCACCATGGGGGCCGGGCGGGGCTGCAGTCTAGCCCGCGGTGTGATAGCCACCCCTGGCGCAGGGCAGGGGGTGAGCACTGGTGGCGGTGAGCAGACGACGGGTGAGACAGCGGGTGGGAGGGGTGTCAAGCCGGGGACTGTCCACGTGGGCTGCACTGGCGTAGCAGGTTGCGGCGGGCGACAGGCAACTGGTGACTCCGCCGGCATACCTCTGAACGGGCGTGCTGCTACCCGTTCCAAAGCAGCTATACGTTCGGTGACATCTGAGTATCTCTGCATTTCTCTACTAAGTCGCCTAATGACATCTTGGTCTGACTCCTGATCCGAGGCTGCCGACGTGAAAGGAGCCGGTTGTCCTAGCCGCAACGGCGTAGACATGATCGAGCCAGGCGAGCTAACTTCCACTATAGGTTCACAGGAAGACCTTACTGCCCTACACGGCTGACTACGTGGCAAAATCTGTGAAAGCGGCGGCCTACCTCTACGCTTAGACACAGGCGGCATGAGTCCACTGTAGTAGCAAGTTCAGTAGTAGCACACGTGGTTGAAGGCAGGAGCAGCAAGTGATCGGACTGGTGAGTAGAGCAGCAAGTGGTGAAGTGACGGTATTAGGTGCAGGCGATCCACGAGGAAAACTATAAATAGAACACAGCCTCGTGTGCAAATTACCCATGTTAGCCTGCAGCCAACATGTTTAATTAGTGCCTCAGTATCTAAGTTAGATATCTAGAATAAATTCTAGATGATTGTTTTGGTTTTGAAAATTTGATGCTTCATCAGACTATGCAGCTTTAATAATATTGAAATATTGTTATTGAAGCGCATTACACATACACGTTTGTTACACGTGATAATTTCCGGTTAATATTTTAATTTAATTTAATTCAAATTTGAGCCGCTGGCGTCATTTATGTGAAACGTAAACCCAAGAACAGTCGGATGATTGTGAGTGAGGGTCTTGCCCCCAGTCGCCGTCACAAATATTCGCTGAGAGGATTGAATTAATAAATTTCCAGCTTTTTGTTTGTTTTTATTTTCAATTCCCAATCTCACCCGAGTACTACACATAAACGGTAATACAATGAAAGAGAAATGCTGTTAATTACTATACTATTTTTATTTATCCCATGTCTGGTATTCTTCCTTCCTGTGTGTAGGATTCCCGGCCAGCTGAACGATCGCCGAACAATGCTTGGAGAACTGAACTGGATCTTTACAGCCATCACTGACACAGTCGCATGGAACACCCTACCCAGAGGTCAGACTAAAGAACTGTGTTTGTGCCTGTTTCTGTTATATGTATGCAATTGCTGGGATAGAGCGAGGAGCAGAGGAATGAGGAGAAGTCGTTGGTTAAAACGCATTCAACCATCCCTTTAGTCAGTTATTAATTCGTATCACTACTTGCTCATCTGTATCGTAAAGTATAATATATTATGCAAATATTATTTCTCTGAAGTTACTTGCTGTTGTGTAATTGTTATCGATGCTTCCATATACTGTGCTTATACAAACACCTAACACTCGTGGTGGCCTGTGCATTGGCTAGATTGCGCCGTGGCAGCAAACCCCAACTCGGAGGCGCTCACATGCGCACACGAGAACTCAACCTTCACTGAGGTCCACATTTTGACTTTAGCTTAATAAATGCCAGAGGTTTTGTTCTCGACCAATCCGATGGACTTGTCTTGTTTCTATGGAGGAAGCTAAATAATAATCTTTATTTGACCTTATTGTACCTTATTATTTTACCTTATTAAGCAATTCGTCAGTCTATTTTTTGTCCTATTCAACTTCAGGTCCTATTATAGTGCTGAAAAATATGCAAATATTGATTTTATATCTGACCCCTCCACCACACGCACAAGTTTAAAATCATATGCATACATTTTAATACATTTTTTAAATATTTAATTTTGTTTTGTTTAAAGTCCATCTCAAAACAGTGCGCAATGCTTCATAATAAATTGTGTATCACATAGGTTCTCTAGGCAATCCACAATTCCCTATTACCATGCTATTTCGCTAATGAAAGACTATATGTTGTCGACAGACTTGTTTCAGAAGCTGTTCCGCCAGGACCTGTTAGTGGCGAGTTTGTTTCGCAACTTCCTGCTTGCGGAGCGCATAATGCGGTCATATAATTGCACACCGGTCTCCAGCCCCAAGCTGCCGGCCACCTACCAACATCCCATGTGGTGAGTATACAGTACAGCACCGTCCACACCAGCACACCTCTGGGGGTGACTCTCATATGTGGGACCCATTTTCAGTTTTTTTCTATTTTCCGTTCCAACCAGTGATCCATAACTGGTTCATCTGTAATGTTATCTAGAATCCCAGCCAGTTCCATACATCACACATCAAAGGCTGTGGTATGTGCTGTCCTGTCTGTGGGAAAGTGCATAAAAAAGACCCCTTCCTGCTTATCGGAAAGAGTAGCTTATGTGGCAGCAGCAGGTTTCTCCTCCAAATAAATATGTCAGAATGACCATATGTTTGACATCCAATGGCCAATGATGCAAAAATCAATGTGCTTTAGAGGCGTTATAAAAATAAAATTTAAACGAGCCTTACTTTACATTTAGTTATGGCCATAATTTTAGATAAATATACTAGGTTGATCATTATCTACTTTACTTTAGTTTGAAGTAATGTTGATCTTACCTGTTTTAATTTGGGAGACATTTGAAGTGATAGCATTACAAATTTATTTTGGCATGCACACCAAAATGTTTTTGCAGGCAAAAGTAAAGATGAGAAAGCAATCAAACTGCAATGTACGATCGTTCAAAAGGCAGCTTGACATCATGTTAACAGCAATACAAGATGAACCACAGATTCCAGAATACACCCAGCAAACAGCAGATTCAAATTCATTGTTGCACATGACAAAACTAAACAGGGATCCTCACCACACGTAATGGGCTCTGATGGCGGAGTCTCCAACTTGGCCTGAGCATACAGCTCAAACACTAATCTAATCTAATCTATTCTAATCGGCACAAATTATATATTTGTGTGATAAATGAACATACTGAGCATTTTGAGTGAGAAAATCGTTGATAGCCCATCGTTTGTGCATTTGCTTCCGTTGCATTAGAGATAGCTATAGTTATGAGTTGATCCCTGACATTCGGAGTTGCTCATTGCAGGCACGCGTGGGACCTGGCCCTGGACCTGTGTTTGTCTCAGCTGCCTGGAATTCTCAATGAAGGCAAGACCTTCACACACAGCCTGTTCTTTGCCGAGCAGCTGACGGCCTTTCAGGTGTGGCTTGCGTACGGCTCAGAGAAACGCAGCCCCCCTGAGCAGCTCCCCATCGTACTGCAGGTAACAAAGAACGAGGATGACAATTTTCTGGTTTTTTTTAGTGGCATTGAATAACTCGTATTGAATTATTCAATATGAATTATTCAATATGAATTATTCAATATGAATTATTCAATATGAATTATTCAATATGAATTATTCAATATGAATTATTCAATATGAATTATTCAATATGAATTATTCAATATGAATTATTCAATATAATTATTCAATATGAATTATTCAATATGAATTATTCAATATGAATTATTCAATATGAATTATTCAATATGAATTATTCAATATGAATTATTCAATATGAATTATTCAATATGAATTATTCAATATGAATTATTCAATATGAATTATTCATACTGAATTATTCATACTGAATTATTCATACTGAATTATTCATACTGAATTATTCATATTGAATTATTCATATTGAATTATTCATATTGAATTATTCATATTGAATTATTCATATTGAATTATTCATATTGAATTATTCATATTGAATTATTCATATCGAATTATTCATATCGAATTATTCATATCGAATTATTCATATTGAATTATTCATATTGAATTATTCATATTGAATTATTCATATTGAATTATTCATATTGAATTATTCATATTGAATTATTCATATTGAATTATTCATATTGAATTATTCATATTGAATTATTCATATTGAATATTCAATTGAATATTCTATGAATTATCATTGAATATTCAATGAATTATTCATATTGAATTATTCATATTGAATTATTCATATTGAATTATTCATATTGAATTATTCATATTGAATTATTCATATTGAATTATTCATATTGAATTATTCATATTGAATTATTCATATTGAATAATCAGCGATTCTTATGTATCAGAGATGAAAGGTCTTAACAACTTCGCGGATTTACGCGATTTGTGATATTTACTGATTAACGTTAAACAAAATGCCAATGTAGTTACATATGGGCGCTAATTTAACCACAACAAGGATAGCTGAAACCTGACTTCGGGCATTTTCCCACGATTCCCAGACAGTGCTAATCCTATCGGAAGAAATCTGCATTTTAGCAGAAATTCGCCATCGGTGTAATAAACTCTGCTTGGTTTCCGCGATTTTTGCCTGAGACCACTTTCATCCCTGTGTTGATGATGTTGATGTTTAATACTGTTATTTCTTTCCAGGTGCTATTAAGTCAAGTACATCGGTTGCGTGCCTTGGACCTGCTGGGCAGGTTCTTGGACTTGGGGCCATGGGCTGTTAGTTTGGTAAGTCGGCCTCACTTCCTTAAGTCAGCCCGATAGCAATTTAAAACCCTGGCTCTCAAGGAGAAATTCTATTTGGGATTCAATGGTGTGTGGGTCATATTTTCGGGAATCACTTGTAGAGAATTGAGAGTTGTGGGTTTAATTTTACTCCCAATTTTTGGGGTCAGGGTCCAACTTTATGTGCACATTAAAATATAAAAATGGTGTTTGTTTTTTAACTTGGCTCTTTTTTTTCACTGTGAGTAAACCAGGTATTTCACACAAGCTGCTGCGTCATTCAGAAAACTATAAATAAATAATGAGGACGGTAACAACAACAATGAGAATGATAGCAATAACAATAATATAAAGATCTCTGCGATTTCCGCGATTTTTTATATTCACCGATTAACATTAAAGCAAAATGCCAACCAATCAGGATGTGTATGACTGCAATTGGTTAGTCTGAATCCTGTTCTTATATGATCTTAGATGTTGCTATAACATAAAACCCAAACAAGAAAGAGTTTGGCATGGGTGATAATAATAACTTCCGGCATTTTCCCCTGATTCCCTAACAATGCTAATCTTATGGGGGTATATCCATGTTTTTGTGGAATTTAGCCATCGGTATAATAGCCACAGATTGGTTTTGCTGGAACCTGCTAGGTGGCGCCAGGGTCTTAATTTCCACGTTTTTTTTTACCGGAGACCACTTTCATCCTTGAATATTTTAGCTCGTTAATTGTGTGGCTAATGTAACTAAGGTGTTTTTCAGGCGCTGTCCGTCGGCATCTTCCCGTATGTGCTGAAGCTCCTGCAAAGTTCAGCGCGTGAACTAAGACCCCTTCTAGTCTTCATCTGGGCCAAAATCCTAGCCGTCGATAGTGTGAGTAAATTTAGTTACCATAATGCCTCGAATCACTATTTCAACAACAAAAAAGATTAATATTTCTTTGACATTCGTTGATTAAATTGATTTTCGGACAATTGCTGTTCCTCAATCCTATCCTAGTAATGCCGAGTGCCAAGCTAGGTACAAGTCATTGAACATACGAGCTCCTTGCAGACTCTGTCAGTTTGTCCTTTTTTAAATATATAAAAATAGAAGAAGAAATTGTTAAATTTATATATTTATTAATTTTTATTACATTCATTGATTAAGCAGTGGAAATATTTGTAACTTTCTTTCTAGTGACAAGATTTTGTTGCCCTTCTATTTGCAGTCATGCCAGGCGGATCTGGTGAAGGACAATGGCCACAAGTATTTCCTCTCTGTGCTTTCTGATCTGTACATGCCGGTGAGTGGTGCACTGTCTGTCCATTTGCAAAGAACGTTTATTGTTATTTAGCGTTGAAATTACCCTCAAAAGTTTACCATATTACATATTTACTCTACCATATTTTCATGATTACCTATCCCTTTCCAATTATTAACATTATATTTGGTTTGGAAAACCTGCTTAAGGAAAAGTGGTGTGCACATACAAATTCTGGATCCCATAGGATCTATTAAATTGATATAGAATTTATTGTATTCACCAATAAATGTTTACTAAGTGCACAAGTATCTAAGTTGGATATGTAGGGTCAAATCTAGATAAATGTTTTGGTTTACAAAATATATGCTTTCATACAACTATGCAACTTTAACTTTGGAAAACCAGACGAGATGGCCGAATGAGTGAGCGTCCGTCTCCTGTGTTGGTGGATCGTGGGTTTGAACCCTGGTCGAGTCAAACCAATGACTTAAAAATTGATACTTGTCGCTTCCCAGCAAGGCGCTCTGCATTATTAGGATAGGGCAAGGACTGGTTGGCTCAGTGTCAGGATAATGTGACTGAGTGGGATATCACTGGTGGTCTGGTCTCACAGTGGGGCAGCACTATTAAGTCGCAATGAGTGCGCACTGTCACAAGTCGGTACCCGTCCTGATATGACCTTAGATGTTGCTAGGACGTAAACCAACAACAAACAAACAAACTTTGGAAATATTTGAAGTAACAACAGGCAACATTAATTTTGTTGTGCACAACGAAATGCTGGACATGGGCTTTGTTTATTTATTTTGCAGCATAGTATTTTAGCACATGAGCACCAAACTGCAGTAACCGTTTAATGAGTGTGTCAGTATCTAAATTGGATATTTGGAATCAAATCTCGGTTTTATTTGTACAAATTTAATGCTTTCCTCAGATTGTGCTGCTGCAGGGAAAAGAAATGAGAAGATAAAACATCTGAATAAATAAAAGTATTTCTCATGTAGGCACCTCACTCTCACCTTTTCGTAGAAGAGCGACGGAAAGTAGATAGTTGCCTAACTGACCAAGAAGGGAAAAAAAGAAGAGTGTCGGTGGGACTATTTTATGCGTGAAATCAGAATTTGACAAAATGGCTTTCTTTTTTTATTTCATCCATTTTTATTACAATTAACACTCATGATGTCATTTTACCGACTATGAGATTTTTTTTGTCTGTGTGCACACACATGGTCAAGTCTATCTACAACAATTTCTGAAGGATTCTCAACATTTGTCATATGTCCTTTCAGGCTGAACACCGGACGATGGCCGCCTTTGTGCTGGCAATGATTGTGAACGAATACCCAAATGGTCAGGTATGTCATAGCTATTAATGGGTCATCCAAAGTTTTAAAAAAAGCATGCCATAGTGGAAACTGGACGCATTGGCCGAATCGCTAAGAGTGTTGGCCTCCCTTCCGATAGATCCGCAGTTCTAGCCCCGGCCGAGTCAAACTAATGACTTACAAAATTGATACTTGTCACTACCTAGCCAGGGATTTGGCATTAATAGAATACAGCAAGGACTGGTTTGCTTTGTATCAGAATAATGTGACTGAGTGGGATATTGGGTCATGGTGCCAGTGACCTAGTCTCCTACTGGGGCAGCATTATAAAAGTCGCCACAAGTGTGCACTGTCATAAGTTTGTGCCCATCCTGATATGACAAATGTTGCTAGGATGTAAAACCCCAACAAACAAATATACCCTAACTGGTGTTTGGCATTACTAGAAAAGGGCAATAACTGATTGCCTCAGCATCAGAATAATATGATTTAGTGGGATATTGGGATATTGCATCATACTTCCAATGACACGGTATCCCAATGAAAGAGCACTATAAAGTCATCGTTGGTGTGCACTGCCATAAGTTGGTAGGTCCTCAGGCGATACTAGGATGTAAAACCCCAATAATGCTGATAGTTTCACTGTTGCCTCACCTTAATGTTGACACTCATTCCTTCTCTTCCGCCCCCACACACACACAGGAGGCGGCTATGCAGGGCAACTTGATCGCCATCTGCCTCGAGCAGCTCAACGACCCGAATCCACAACTCCGGCAGTGGCTTGCGCTCTGCCTGGGCAAGGTACGTCTGGCTCTTATCCTTTTACTCCATACCAGAAGTACACAATTATACGCAGCGCAGACACAATTTGCACGGTTCCTCTCCATGGGAGTATAAGTAGCTATGAACTGATTAGCAACAAAGATAAACCACTCGGTGTAACTATTAGCTGACTAGTAAAGAAAATAAATCACTCACTCTCCATCAGGAAGATATAAGTAACTAGTAGATGATTAGTAAAGAAAATAAGCCTCACTCTCCAACATGAAGGTATAAGTAACTATTAGCTGACTAGTAAAGGAAATAAATCACTCACTCTCCATCATAAGATATAAGTAACTAGTAGATGATTCGTAAATAAAATAAGCCTCACTTTCCAACATGAAGGTATAAGTAACTAGTAGATGATTAGTAAAGAAAGTACCATTCTCAAATCCATAATACCATAGTTGGTGTTCACCATAGTTGGTGAGATACCATAGTTGGTGTTCACCCAGCCACTCATCAGCCCACAGCCATGTTTGCACTGCAGCACTACACCTTGCTGCACATAGAGGCAGGATAAATAGTTGTTGGCGCAATTTCACAGTAACAATTCAGAAGCAAATGTAGGGCAAGAACCCTACTAGATTGGGTAATCACGAAGTATGGGTTTCCTTTAAAAGTGTTCACGTCTTGTTACTCCATGCTGAGACTGTGTTCACATCTTGATGCCCCATACTGAGACTGTGCTTAGATCTTGTTGTTCCGTGCTGAGTCTGCTTACATCTTGTTGCTCCGTGCTGAGACTGTGCTTACACCTTGTTGCTCCGTGCTGAGACTGTGCTTACATCTTGTTGCTCCGTGCTGAGACTGTGCTTAGATCTTGTTGTTCCGTGCTGAGTCTGCTTACATCTTGTTGCTCCGTGCTGAGACTGTGCTTACACCTTGTTGCTCCGTGCTGAGACTGTGCTTACATCTTGTTGCTCCGTGCTGAGACTGTGCTTAGATCTTGTTGTTCCGTGCTGAGTCTGCTTACATCTTGTTGCTCCGTGCTGAGACTGTGCTTACACCTTGTTGCTCCGTGCTGAGACTGTGCTTACATCTTGTTGCTCCGTGCTGAGACTGTGCTTAGATCTTGTTGTTCCGTGCTGAGTCTGCTTACATCTTGTTGCTCCGTGCTGAGACTGTGCTTACATCTTGTTGCTCCGTGCTGAGACTGTGCTTACATCTTGTTGCTCCGTGCTGACACTGCTTACGTCTTGTTGCTCCGTGCTGAGACTGCTTACATCTTGTTGCTCCGTGCTGAGACTGCTTACATCTTGTTGCTCCATGTTGAGACAGTGCTCACATCTTGTTGCTCCATGCTGAGACAGTGCTCATACAATGCTCACGTATTGTTGCCCATGCTAAGACTACTCACATCTTGTTGCCCCATGCTGAGACTGCTAACGTATTGTTGCCCATGCTGAGACTGCTCACATCTTGTTGCCCCATGCTGAGACTGTGCTCATGTATTGTTGCCCATGATGAGACTGCTTACATCTTGTTGCCCCATGCTGAGACTGTGCTCACGTATTGTTGCCCCATGCTGAGACTGCTAATGTATTGTTGCCCTTGCTGAGATTGCTAAAGTATTGTTGCCCATGCTGAGACTGCTCACGTCTTGTTGCCCCATGCTGACACTGCTCACGTATTGTTGCCCCATGCTGAAACTGTGCTAACGTATTGTTGCCCATGCTGAGGCTGCTCATGTCTTGTTGCCCCATGCTGAGACAGTGCTCATGTCTTGTTGCCCCATGCTGGGACAGTGCTTATGTCTTGTTGCCCCATGCTGAGACTGCTCCCATCTTATTGCCCCATGCTGAGACTGTGCTCACATCTTGTTGCTCTGTGCTGGTTGCAGGTGTGGACGAGTTTCGACGCGGCGCGGTGGTGCGGGGTGCGGGACAGTGCACACGACAAGCTGTACACACTGCTAAATGACTCCGTCCCTGAGGTAGGCTCACTGCTTGTACAACACAACAGGTTATGTCATCTGAGGACTAACAATACCAGGTTCCCACGGCGCTTGAAACCATTGAATACCATGGAATTTTGAAAGAAGAAACAAAATTCCATGAATTTAAAAGAATAGAAGTTGAAATGTTATCTTTAAAAATGATAGAATTTTGCATTTGTTTATAATCAAATGTAGAATTAATTAAATTTGTTTACACTCATATTAAAAGTGATTTTGTTGTTGCTACTGACTACTCGTCCTGATGTACATGTACATACAAACATAATAATATTTGCATTTACACTCTTAGCATTTCTAGCCACCACGGTTCAGTTGCATATGCGGGCACTAGCCAATCAGAATTGATGTTACATGTAGCTGTGAGGAAACGCCTGGGATACTGATTCGATTAATCAGTAGTGGATAAGTAATAGTTGAGCATCGTCAGTAATTGGATGGGTGACCACCTGGGAAGACAAGGTGCGCTCGACATCCTGATACACGCTAAATTATAGCTTACCAAATCAGTAATGGATAAGTAATAGTTGAGCATCGTCAGTAATTGGATGGATGACCACCTGGGAAGACAAGGTGCGCTCGACATCCTGATACACACTAAATTATAGCTTACCAAATCAGTAATGGATAAGTAATAGTTGAGCATCGTCAGTAATTGGATGGATGACCATCTGGGACGACAAGGTGCAGTAGACATCCTGATACACGCTAAATTATAGCTTACCAAATCAGTAGTGGATAAGTAATAGTTGAGTATCGTCAGTAATTAGATGGGCGACCACCTGTGAATACAAGGTGCCGTAGACATCATGATATGCAATAAATTGCGTAGTGAATCGGTACTGGATAAGTAATAGCTGAGCCTCGTCAGTACTGGGATGTGTCACCAGCTGGGTATACTGGAGTATTTACCGGCAGTCTGCACCAAGCACTGTGGTTGAATCGGTAGAGCTCGAGCCTCGTGTGCGGAAAGTAGAGAGTTTGATTCCCGGTTGAGTCAAACCAATGACTTATCAAATTTATGCTTGTCGCTTCCTAGCCTTCTACTTGGCATTCATAGGAGAGGGCAAGGACTGGTTAGCTCCGTGGCCGGATTTTCCAGTGAGGCAGCACTATAAAGTCACCATTAGTGCACACTGTCACAAGTCGATACCTGTCTTGATATGCCCTCAGATGTTGCAAAGATGTAAAATCCCAACAACCAACCAACCGATAAGTAATAGTTGAGCATCATCAGTAATTGGATGGGTGACGATCTGGGAATACAAGGTGCCGTAGACATCCTGATATGCGCTAAGGTGTAGCGTAGCGAATCTGTAGTGGATAAGTAATAGCTGAGCCTCGTCAGTACTGGGATGGGTGACCAGTCTGGAATACTGTAGTGTTTACCAGAAGTGTGGTGCTACTCGCTGAGCTGTGTGTTCCAGGTGCGTGCAGCAGCCGTCTACGCGTTGGGAACCTTCATCAATAACAGCACGGAGCGCAGTGACCATGCCAACAACATCGACCACGGAGTGGGCATGAACGTGTGCGGCGTGCTGACCGACGGCAGCCCACTGGTCAGAAAGGTCAGGAACTACGGCAGTGACTTTCTAAAATCAGTTAATTCTTCATATTAATTAATTATTGAAATTTAATTTCATTGATTCAAGTTGCATAATCGAGTGGTTTCGAATTTTCGAATGCTGGTCGAGTCAAATCAATGACTTAAGAATTGATACTTGTCGCTCCCTAGCCAGGTGCTCGGCATTATTGGGATAGGGCAAGGACCGGTTGGCTCAGTGTCAGGATAATGTGACTGAGTGGGATGTCGGGTCATGGTGCTGGCACCCTGGTCTCCCAATGGGGCAGCACCATGACCTGATATCCCACTCAGTCACATTATCCTGATACTGAGCTAACCAGTCCTTGCCCTATCCTATTAATCCTGAGCACCAGGCTAGGAAGCGACAAGTATCAATTATATTAGTCATTGGTTTGACTTGACGGGGAACCGAACACACAAGGCCCGCGCCCTACCGATTAGGCTACCGCTACCTTAAATTTCTACAAATATTAGTTCTGGCTGATTATTCTGGTCTCGTCTTATCTGCAGGAACTAGTAGTTGCTCTTGGCGGGCTCATCGTTCAGTTTGAGACGCAGTTCGCAACACTCGCCTTCAAACTCATCGAAGAGGACAAACTAATGTCGGGCTCCCATGGTAAGCAACTGGCATAGTCTATTTTTAGCATTGATTACACCTATTTGTACTTTGTTTTTATGAGTATAGGTGGATTGCTGTCACTGAAAGTGATACAGCTCCGATTGTGTTTTTTTTTGGGTGGAGTGAAAAGGTTCTTATAAATAGCTAAGCTCCAAGCACACTCTGCAACCTCTCTGCACTGCCTTGTTTACACCGCTGAATGCAGTAGTCCATCACAGCTCTTGTAAATGCACAATGCCCTTTGAGTACATTGTTAAGTGACTGACGACACTCTAAAATAAAAAAGACATGATGCATTATCTTAGCACAATTCTTATGACCAATCATTACAGACTCTAGCTGGAGAGCATTCTGCTGTTATTGTTGTCACTGTTATTCCCCACCTCACTGTCGATTTCTGCTCTTTTCTCTCCGAAGCCACTTTCATCTTTGAGTATAATATCTTACCATTAAAATTAAAAATAGATACCTGGTTAGATTGCGGGTGTTCTGCAAATTCTGTGCGCGTTGTATATAGTAAAATGTGCACATATTTAGTAAGTTATCCCATAGCTAGTTCTCGATCTCCTCTGTCACCACCAATCACACACCGTAAGGCACATTGACACTATGGCGGAATATAATAATTTTAAGGCAGGAATGGACAATTTTACCCTCCTCAGTACCAACATTGCAATTTCCTATGGTCACCTGGATTTCGAGCTGGAAGACAGTATTTAGTGGTTTTGTGATGGTATATATCACAAAACCATTCTGATTTTTATTGATTTTTTATCCATCACTAAGCGAAAGGTCCTATTCTATTATAAGCTGTATGTAAGCTAAGAGTGTACACCACTGAGGTGTGGCCTAGATGGGTGCAAATGCACGGGATGTACCTGACCATGTCAGATTATATGGATTATAAATAGTATATCAAATACCAAATTTTGCTTAGGGATTACAAATGGCTTCTCTGCCTGGTGTGCTGTCACCTGGTTAGCTACCCTTTGTGCGCTACCACCTGGGCCGTGTTCAAGGTACGCCTCCGAGTCGTCTTGGAGAAATTCCTCATGTCGCGCTAGTCTGAACGGCAAAAGCAGTAGGTTGCCTCGAAAATGGCTGCTGCCATAGGGGGCAGCCATTTGCAATGGAAAAGAAGAGCTTTGATTGGCTGAAACCACAAAACGGCGGCCATTTCCGAGGTACTTTTTGTCTCCTGTCTGGAAAGCGAGACGACTCGGAGGGGTACCCTGAACGGAAATAAGCCAAAACGCCTCAGAGGCATACCCTGAACACGGCCCTGGTGTGCTGCTGCCAGGTGTGCTGCCCACTGATGTGCTGTGACCTGGCCTTGTGGGCTGCAATATAGTGAGCTGCCCCCTGGTGGGCTCCTCAAGGTCAGCTACTGCCTGGTGAGCTTCTGCTCTTGGTGGGCTGCCCTTGGTGAGCTGCTGCCTGGTGGGCTGCCTCTTGGTGGGTTGCCACCTGGTGGGCTGCCCTTGATGAATGCTGCCTGGTGGGCTGCCCCTGGTGAGCTGCTGCCTGGGGAGCTGCCGCCTGGTGGGCTGCTTCTTGGTGGGTTACACTTGGTGGGCTGCTGCCTGGTGTTATGTATCAATGGCTGCCACATAGTGATCTGCCGATCTGCCGCCTGATGGGCTGCCCTTGGTCTGCTGCCGCCTGGTTGATGCCTGGTGGGCTGCCACCTAGTGGGCTGCCCTTGTGCTGCTGCTGCCTGGTGGGCTGCCACATGGGCCGCGTTCAGGGTACTGCCCCGTGACATCTTTTTGGCCTATTTGCGTTCAGCGTGCGCCTCGGAGTCGCATTGGATACGTCCTGCTTATTAGGTAGGAGGCAAAAAGCACTTCGAAAATGACCGCCAGATTCAGTCGTTTCAGCCAATCAGAACTCTTCTTTTCAATTGCAAATGGCTGTACCCTATGGGGGCCACCATTTTCGAGGCAACCGACTGCTCATGCCGTTCAGACTAGCATGACGTACGGAATTTCGCTGAGATGTTTTCGAGGCAAACCTGAACGCGGCCCTGGTGGGCTGCCCTTGGTGACCTGCCATATTTGGGCTGCCGCCTGGTGTGCAGCCATGTCTGGTGCTACCTAGTGTGCTGCCGGAACAGTGCATATTAATAGGAACTGGGATATTTTGTTTAAATTTTGTTATTTAAGTGCAAAAAGAAACAAAAGAAAAAGAAAGAAAAAGAAACAAATAATTCACTTGTTTCCCCATTGACGCAGTGTATGGCACTTGTACGTTGACATTGGAGTGGCTGTAGCCTTAGCTGTGGTTGTTCTAGGTGATCACCGCAAGTTGGCCATGCGCCGGGGCAGTGGTAATTACCTCCTTTACTTCACATGCTGCCTCGCGCCCCACTCTCACCCGAGCACCGTTTTACCAATAAATCACCCAAGCATTTTCGTGAAAATTGACTGGCGAGTAAAAAAATTTGAATAATGGGAAGCGCCTGTATGCGCATGTCTGTGTGCGTTTACTTTATCCGGACTCGTTGAGTGCAATAGCACCGTTACATCACAGCGAAAACCTTTGATGAAACGTTGGTTAAACGGGTTCATGATTGCAACCCACTTAACCAGCCAATATCCTTGACCACCACTACCGTCACCCACCACTACCACAACAACCACCTAGTGAACCTCTGCAGGGTAGGACAGTCTCTTTTTTTTCCCACCAACAGAATTGTCTACTTGCCCAAGTGGCAAAACTACTTGCCCAAGCACAAGTCAGCCAATTGAAACTGAAATCTGTTACTGCAGATCAGATAAATAAAGAACTTCACCTGCCCGACCAAGTAAACTAGATGCTCTGGGCAACCGGGCAGTCTTTATTGTCCTACCCTGAACTCTGGTGGCCCCCCAACCTGTGCTCATCTGTATCCTCTATTAATGTGTACATGGGTTGTTTTTTAATAAGTAAAAACCTAGTTTATTAGATTCATAAATAAACTTACTGGTGCAAATGAGCAATCTTTTAGTGTTGTTCTCCTGTAAAAGAAAAAAAGAAAAATACCTTGGTATGCGTTATGTTGTGTATGCGCAATAATGTCGCTTATGGTGAACTTCCGCCTGAAGTGATTGCGTTGAGTTATTTTTGACACCACCAATGCCGGCTGTTTGCACGTATTTTGCTGTTCCTGGGTGATGGTACTCGTACTGACCAGTAATCTAAGCAAGTTCTAACTGAACTAGTCTGATACTCCACCATCTTCGACTGTAGAGTTGGAACAAGAAACAATACATGAATTTGCATTCTACCTGCAAATAAAAACAGATTATTTCTTCATTTGTATCACCCAATATATCTGTAATTGTCTATTTCCTTAGTAATAGCTGCTTCAAAGGTGACTTTTCTCTGTCAGTTTGTTTTGGAAATTGAGGGGGAATTAGTATATATATTTTTTAATTCTGAGGTAAATGTTCCCAAATTTGTCATTTGTAAGTAATAATTTAATATTGTAGTCGTGTAGTAGATATTTAACAGTTTTTCTGCTATTGGGGTTACAGGGCTTACCTATTGCGGATTGATATGAAACAAGATGACGATGTGGTTTCATCATGTTTAATATCAATCCGCAAAAGGTGCGTCTATTAACTAACTATTTACTTGCTTTGTAGTTTAAGATTGGGTAGTGGTTGCTTTGATTGATGGATTAATGGTGGTTTTACACCATGTCGGCAGCAAAGGCTATGTTCATGGTGAGAAGTTTTACACTTTTTATTCTGTCATATTATTTAACCATAATGTTTACACAGAATGTAAAATCTCACAATCAATTGAAAAATGTGTCTCCAATGACACGTATAGTTACAAAGAATGTAACAGTTCACAATTGATAGTGGCAAAGGATAATAAAATCCGAGGTAAAATTCAGTACTATCATATTTTCAAAGCTGGTGAGTCCTGTTATCCTCAGGAACGCTAAAGCGTCTTATTATTTTACATTTGTGAAGAGGTCAGGCATGCTGTTTGCATTGTACAATTGTTGGTGCAAGTACCTAAAGACACATGTGTGTCAGTGGAGATTGATATCCAATGCATTCCTGGGGAGGTACTCCCTTAAGCATTAAAAAGGTGCATCAGCTATAAGTGGTAATGCGATATCGGCTAAGTGATTGTTAGGTGTTTGGGTTTATACCCCTGACCTTCTGTGCTCAGTATTCAATGCAATTCAATCAAGTTTATTTCAAAATCCTCATCATATACAGTTACAATTTCCATGAAACTTAATTTCAGTGAAATAAAGAAAAGGAGAAGAAAAGAAGCACAATGTTTACATTCCCCTTTGGGGTGTAAAAAAGACTTATACAACACATTATGTAATAGTTTGTATACTGTTCTTTTAACTGGAAATTTAGACAATCCGTTAATCTATATGATTAATGAACATTTTCTTCATAATATTTCTGAATCTTATAAGAGAGTTAATTTCATGTATATGTTGGATCAAGATCATTCCATAATTTTGCACCATTGATACTTATTGACATTGATTTAATTTAGTTCTGCAAAATTTGACATAAAAATTTCCCTTTGAGTTAAATCTGTCATCCGAGTTGACTGCCTGAGCAGCATGGACAAGTTGGCGCTTACTGGCATCAGATTAGAGGGACTAGTTAGAGAATGCGTGGCCATATAGGTAACTAACAACTACATGGTGTACAAGTTCTAGAGAGATTGCCTTTTTGCTCCCTCCTCCGCTATCATCATAGACTAAGAAGGTCTCAACATTTTAACAGCTGTACCAAAATGACTACTTTCCCAGACCTTCCCCCCCCCCCCCCCCCCCCCCCCACTCCCTACCTCACAAAGTGGTACGCATCAATATTTTATCACCAAACATAACACTGGTTTATGTTATATCAACATTTTATTAAACCATAAAACCAGACGGGGTGGCTGAATGAGTTGAGCGTCCGTCCCTTGTTTTGGGAGATCGGGGGATCCGAACCCATGAGGTCGTGGGTTCGAACCCTGATCGAGTCAAACCAATGACTTAAAAATTGATACTTGTCACTTCCTAGACTGGCGCTCGGCATTACTAGGATAGGGCAAGGACTGGTTCGCTCAGTGTCAGGATAATGTGACTGAGTGGGATATCAGGTCATGGTGCTGGCGGCCTGATTGCGTCCAGGTGCTGGCATGGTGCTAGCGGCCCAGTGGGGCAGCACTATAAAGTCGCCATGAATGTGCACTGTCTGTCACAAGTCGGTACCCGTCCTGATATCACCTTAGATGTTACTAGGACGTAAAACAACAAACAAAAACAACCACAAACTATTAAACCATAAAAGTTGTACGTGACCAATGTCCCTCCCTCCCTTACGCTACCGTTCTTGTCGCACATGTTGTACAACTGAAGATGATGAAAAAGTTGAATGACTCCTAACATGTATTACAAAAGAAATGCCAGTAGTGGTGCATTTTGTAGTAGATGTTTTTAGTTATTCATGAAAAGTCGAAATAGGACACTTTTTATGCTTATGTAGTTACTTGTACATCAACCATCAATATATGCATATGTGATGTATAAGCATTATGCGAGTATAAAGCCGCGTAAGGGAAATTCTATGTTTTATTACACTGTATTATGTTATTCCGATACTATATTATTGGCCAATGGGCTCTCTTCATGTATTTGCCTCCTACTCATACGGGCACCGGTGGCTCCACCACCGCCGAACCATACTTCCGCCGCTACCACTGTCTCTTGCAACCGGAACTAATTAAGAAAATAGTCCACTAGTGATGGTTGTGTAAGTAAAGCCACAACCAGAGTATGCTGCGGTTTGCCAGTGTCCAGTGTCATGAAAATATGGCTTTAAAAGTATTTACATGCAACAGGTGTAGTATTAACTGCACTAGGACCGATTTTCTATTGATGAAGTAGCTAATACAAAATTGATTTGAACACTGTCGGTGGTGTGGTTTGTTGGGTGTTGTGTTCATATTGTCTTGAGTGTTCACACTTTCCAGAATGTTCACCTAATATGTATTCGGGCTCTGTAACTGTAGCACTTGCAAATGTTCACCCATCCCTAGTGTTTATACTTATGAACTCCAATTGCTCGCTCACACACACACACTCACGCGCACACCCACAAGCACACACACACACACACACACACACACACACACACACACACACACACACACACACACACACACACACACACACACACACACGCACGCGCGCGCGCACACACCCACAAGCACACATGTGCACACGCACACGCACATATCCTACTTAGTGGTCAAATGTTCCTCTGCAATAAATGTATATATATATACTCGCTCACCTCTAAAAGGAAATGAAGAAAAAATACCAATTTAAGTCAGCTTAGGAAGACTTATTTCAGTAAGCCATATATAATATGTATACAATGTGTATATAATATGTATGTATATAATATGTATGTATATAATATGTATATATATATAATATGTATATATGTAATATGTATGTAATATATATGTAATATATATGTAATATATATGTAATATATATGTACTATGTATATAATATATGCCGTGTGACCTTAGATGCTGCTAGGAGGTAAAACAACAAACCAACCAAACAAAAACAAAGCATACATAATAATACATTGCACATACACACACACACACACACACGCGCGCGCACGCGTCGGGTGGGTGGATTGTACATTGCGCGCGCGAGCGCACACACACACGCACACGCGCGCGCGGGGCGGGTGGCTTGGTGGCTTGGTGGTGTGCTGTAGGCTTGGTGGCGCGGTGCTTGTCGCTCCGCCCGTTGACAGCGGTCCCCGACTGTTGTCACGTGTTTCCGTCTCTCCCGTAGACACGGCAGCCTTCACCTCGGCGACCCTCGGCGGCGGCATGCGGCGCAGCGTATCCAGTCGAAGTCTGCGCGGTCTCCTAAGTCCTAGCACGCCCGGTAACTCTTAAGACTTACTCCACCAGCCATCATTAAAGCGCTGCTGACACTCCAGCTTCGTGACCGTGTCAGTGAGGCTTTAACAGTGATTTAACTGCATAATCCGATAAAAGCCTCTGATTTTCTTCTTTTTTTGTTTTTACCCCCCCAAAAAACCGCCCAACTAAATTGTATCTGACATATCTAACTGAGATACTGCAGACTTATATTGCAGTTTGGTTCTGTGGTGTGCTGTTATCCTCTTTAAAAAAATGGGTAACCAAATCTTATGGCCATGCCCAGCATTTCAGAGTACACACCGAAATTATTTTGTCATGGTTTCATTTCCAATTTCTCTACCTGTTAATATGAGAATTACTTTAATCTAAAGTAAAGTAGATTATGTCGATCAACCTATGTTTGTTTATTTAATGAACCCTAGGCACAAACAGTAACGTCGCCTGTCGATCAACGTAAACAAAATTATTTTTAAAGGAATATGGCAGAAACTCAAAGCCATCGGATTATGTAATATTAAGACACAGCGGTCGGCCATGTTCAGAGATGTATACGAATTAATCAAAATATATGTATATTCTTTTCTTTTTTTTTTTAATAAAAAAAAGATCTTTCAAAAGCAATTGTGCATTGAAAAGCTTATCATGTGCGTTAGCTGGATTGTGACAACTTTTCTAATAACATCTCGCACTGAGAATTATTTGTGTCTTAATGACTGCTGGTACCCTCGTGTCAAGTTGATATCTTAGGCTTCTCTGCACATTAAACCAACTAATCCCTGCACCACACCCTTATGTTTAGCTGTGTACACCTATTTACACAGTAAAGACAAATACTTTTTAGTTGTCAAATTGTTGCCTGAGATAAATACAACTAAGAAAGAAAAAAATAATACATAGTGTGTTCCACAACCGATTGCATGTAGGACATACTAATACGACATTATTGTACCATTTGTTTGTAGGGTGTAAAGACTCAAATGTGTCGATCCAGAATTGGCTCCACTCTTCTGCAGGTTCTCCAGATACCACACAGGGAGCACTTGAGTCCTGTCACACATTTCAGGCCACTGTTGCTATTTTATGACAGCTAATGCAATTGTGTTGTTTGAAAAAAAACCCACCCAAAACCTTAGAAAACATCGTAATGACCACGGGCTCAAATAATGACTGAAGATCAATTAAAGACCAGACGCCGCAGTGATTAGATATAGGCGTTCTTCCACATGTCCCTTTGTGACCGTCACTTCCGGTTTCTTCCACACTGCCCAACCGAGTCCACTGGGACTCCTGTGTGCGAACGGAAGGATGGGAGGGGGGGGGGGGGGGGGAGGGTACAGGAATGTCTACGATTCACACAGTTTAAAAAGGATTACTACAGTAGAGAAGGAAGTTGGGTTAGATGCCCCACAAGTACCAATCCAGTTGGTGGTTGCGGTAGCTTTTTTTTTTTGTTGTTGTTGAAGATTTATACTGCCTATCATGGATAAGCCTGAATAGGCTTGTTTTCACCATTAGACAGTTTGTCGATAGAAAGCCCGAGCCTACACTTTTACCGACCCAAGGGATTTTTAACCTCCCAGACCACATAGACATGGTATGAGAGCAACTGGCCTTTGATGTCGCTGTAAGTTCTACACAGCGGTGGAAATCCAAATTGGCAGAGCTGGGGGCACGGGGAATCGAACCACCGACCTTCAGATTAGGAGTCCGACCTAGAAAAAAGTCAGACACTCTAACCACTCCGCCACAGAGAACACAGCTTATTGCGTAAAATGAAGCAATATGCCGCTATAATTTTCACATTTAGAATTCCAGTATAGTACTGTATGTGCAGTCCTTGTTATCTCCAGGACCGGGAATATTGCAGTTAAATTGATTTGTTTATAAGTTCTTGCAAATTTGTACAGATCTGTTTTACAGTGATGTTCCAGATTTGTATTGTATGGACAAAATGTATCTGATCCAAAACTGGTCAAATTCCAAAGTTGCCTATTCCAGATTTGTAATGTGGGGACAAAAGACATCCTACCCAAACTGGTCAGGTCTTTCGGAGTGAGCTATCCCAGATTCATAATATGGGGACAAAAGCCATCCGCTCCAAATTGATCAACTCTTTCAGAGTGACCTATTCCAGATTTAAATTGTGTAGACAAAAGACATCCGCTCCGAACTGCTCAACTCCGGAGTGACATATTCCAGATTTGTATTGTGTGGAAAAAAGCTGTTTAATCCAATCCAAAACAGACCCCTTTTAATTATTAAGTGTTGCTCTGAAGAAAAAGAAAAGGAGGGGGGATGGTAATTCTAAATTCAGCACATCTAAGTAATGCACTGTGATTGGTTTGCGCAGTGAACCCCATGGGCCCGCTGCTGAGTGCCAGCCAGGAGAACCTGGGCACCGGTGACCTGACGCCAGTCAAGCGTATCCCGTCGTCCTCGTCGCTAGGGGGCATGTCGGTCGGGCTGAGCAGTGTCTATGGCAACCTATGGAAGGTGCTGCTCCAGTTGTCCAATGACCCGCACCCCAAAGTAGCCGACATGGCAGGCATGCTCATCACCTTCATCAAACTTAAGGTGTGTATTTTGTGCACTTTGCTTCAGGGGTCATCCAAGGTTATCAACATTTGTTGTTGTTGGTAAAACAGCTTATTCATCAGAACATAGATTTTTTCAGCGCCGAGGCACTGGTTTTCTAGCCGTGAACATTACATTGTAAATAAGTAGTTCAACGGGCACTTAGATAGGGCATATTGGTAGATTATGACGGAGGTTAGTGTGTTGGTGGGTTAGCCATAATAAGTTCAGTATTATGCGCTATGATAGTGGGTCGCCACAAAAACTGTGTTGCTATTATGGGTATGGTGCATGTGACGGGTGTGGGTGGGAGAATGTACCAAGTGTATGGCAGGAGGGGTGGAGGGAGGGAATGGTTGGCAGGAGGGGGATGTAGTCATGTATGGCTGCTATGGTTTAATAAAACGTTGACATCACATAAACCATTGTTATATTCGGTGAATTTTCTTTTGTGTGTGTATTACTGTGTGCCTGGGAGTGGGGAGTTGGAAGCCGGTAAAAGTAGTAGTTTGTATTTAGAATTTCTGTCATATTTCTTAGATAACTTGATTAAGTCGAGCATTATAATCTACTGGACTTGAATTTGAGGTACCTTTTTAAAATGTTAAGCGGTGAGCTTTGGCGATATTTGAAATGCAATTTATTGCGTGTAGATACTGAAATGCTTACCATTTTCAGGCATATCAACACAGCAGAGGAATACCAAACTGTGATAAACGTTTAATGGGTGCACCCGTATCTGAGTTGGATGTGTAAGATTAAATCTAGGTCAGCGTTTTGGTTCAGAATTATTTATGCCGTCATGGGATAATGCGGGTTTAACATGTGTTTTAACAGCGTGTAGGTTTGAATTGGTATAACGAAATACTGTGCGGGTTTGCAATTTCCTTGTTTATGGAAAAGAAGGGTAAAAACTTCCGGTTCCGGTTGTGTAGGTATCAACGACGGCTGTGCCGCGCCACATCACTCCATCACGAGCAGCCTCCCAGTCAGCGCCCAGCAGCCCCTCGAACAAGCCCTCCTCACACATATCATCCATCGGGTCAGTTTGCCATTGATACTAGGTTTTTTGTGTTTTTTTTTGTTGTTGCTGGGGTGGGGGGAGGTTACATACTAGGTCATATCAGGACGGGTACTGGCTTATGACGGTAGGTACCGGGCGCCTTGGCCGAATCGGTAGAGGAAAGACAGAAATAAAACTAGCTTCGTTCGCAAATTACCATTGTTATCCTCGCCAACATGTTTAATTCAAATAGAAATCCTCATGCCTAGATTAAAGTTGCATAATTCGAAGGTTTGTAGTTTCTATCATTTAAATATATATTTTTTATTCTTAGTTTGTTGGGGTTTTGCGTCCTAGCAACATCTAATATCATATCAGGACTGTTTTTGTTGTTTAAAAAAAAATTACATTTATTATTATCTACTGTACTTTAGTTTGAAGTAACTGTTGCTTTAAAGGGATTATTTGAGGTGAAAACATAAGATATTAATTTTGGTATGCACATCGAAATGCTGGACATGATCGACTTGTATAGCCTGCAGCACTGATGAGTTCTTTTTAATTGACATATTACAGGGTCCATACGGGGCCTGGTGGAACTTTATTTGCACCATTTCAAGGCCTTGAAAATCCTTGAATTTAACATATTTTGGGTAATTGAAAAGCCTTGAATTCCACTGTCCCCTCTGATCTACATTAATCCGAAATCGCTATTCGCCATTGAAAATAGTCTTGATTTTCTATCAAAAACAGCCTTGTATTCCATATCTTCACATGTGTATGGACCCTGTTATTAATATTCCTTATTAATATTGTTCAACTTTAAACGGTCCGAACACCTTACAGGGAGACGCCTCCCCACAACACATCCATGCCAAACGCGGAGCTTCCTCGGGCCTCCCCGGCCCGTCCCACGGACCTGACCGGCCGGCCGCCCCGCGTCCCGCACTCCACACAGTTCCAGATGACGCGCAAAATATTTGACAAGGGACCTCATGATGTGGTAGGCATTTTTGTACTCTTTAACCTGAGGTGTGATGAGAGCCCAAGCCAGAAGCAATGCAATACATGCTGTGCAGAATCCTGAAATGAATTTCCTCTCACTGTGTCCATTTGTTGGTTTTATTTATATTTTTTTGTAAGGAAAAACTTAAACTTGTATAATCCAATGGGTTGAGTTTCTCTCATATGTATATTTATTTATTTATTTATTAGGTTAGTCGTTATGATTCACTTCACTATATTTTGATGTAGCTATTTATTTTAATGGGTTAGCTTCGGAGATATTTGAGGTGAAATGATGCCCCCTTATAGGTATCAATATGAAAATCCCAGACATCAATGGCTTCAGTAAAACGATGTGGTCTGTGAAATTGACGTAGTGTTCTTTCTATGCAGCAATAAATGTTCAAATGGTGCACCAGTACCTAAGTTGCTATCTTGTTGGTGACCACCTCGGAATATGAGGTTGTGTCGATATCCTGATACAGGCATACTAAATCAGTATTGGAGAAGTAATAGTGGAGCATCATCAGTACTATGATTGGTGACCACCTGGAAATATGAGGTGCCGTAAGCATTTTGATACAGGCTTATAACCTCCGAAGTCAGTAATCGATAAGTGATAGTTGAGCCTCATCAGTACTATGTTGGTGACCACCTGAGAATATGAGGTGCCGTAAGCATCTTGATACAGGCTTATAACCTCCAAAGTCAGTAATCGATAAGTGATAGTGGAGCCTCATCAGTACTATGTTGGTGACCACCTGGGAATATGAGGTGCCGTAAGCATCTTGATACAGGGTTATAACCTCCGAAGTCAGTAATCGATAAGTGATAGTGGAGCCTCATCAGTACTATGTTGGTGACCACCTGGGAATATGAGGTGCCATAAGCATCTTGATACAGGCTTATAACCTCCAAAGTCAGTAATCGATAAGTGATAGTTGAGCCTCATCAGTACTATGTTGGTGACCACCTGGGAATATGAGGTGCCGTAAGCATCTTGATATAGACTGACCTTTGAAGTAAGTAATCGATAGGTGATACTTGAGCTTCATCAGGACTATGATTGGTGACCACCTGAAAATATGAGGTGCCGTCAACATCTTGATACAGGATTATTCAGTTTTTGCCTCCGAAGTTAGTAATCGATAAGTGATAGTTGAGCCTCATCAGTACTCTGTGATTGGTCACCACCTGGGAATATGAGGTTGCGTAAACATCTTGATACAGACTTTTAACCTCCAAAGTCAGTAATCGATAAGTGATACATTTCAGACGGAGAATGGCACTGACTCGGACAGCCAGGAGGCACAGTCACCTAAGGACAATGTTGTGCACACCGACTTCTTCGCGTGGTGCTGTCGCTACTTTGCACAGCCCGTCATGTGCATGCCAGCTGACCGTGACACAGAGAGCGAGTCGCATCATGAGCAGGAGTTCCGCATGTACCGAGCAGCTCAAGTGCAGCTGGAGGCTTCAGAGGAACAGAGCAGAGCAGGTCAAAGTGCCTCCTTTTTTTGCATGCGTTACTTTTTTTTGTTTTTTGTTATTTTTTTGGTTACATTCATTGATTACATGGGGAACCGGACGCGGTGGCCTAATCGGTAGAGTGCAGGCTTCCCGTGCGGAAGGTCAGGAGTTTGAATCCCAGCTGAGTCATACCAATGACTTGTCGCTACCTAGCCTGGCGCTTGGCATTACTAGGATAGGACAATGATTGGTTAGCTCAGTCTCATGATAATGTGACTGTGGGATATCTGGTCATGGTTGCGGCGGCCTAGTCTCCCAGTGGGGCAGCACTATAAAGTCGCCATGAGTGTGCAGTCACAAGTCGGTGCCTGTCCTGATTTTACCTTAGATGTTGCTAAGACGTAAAACAATAAGAAACAAACAAACTTGATTACATGGGGGAAATTTCAATCATGGACAATTGGATTTTCCACAGTGCACTGCTCCTTGCCATAGTAATACTGAGTGCCAGGCAAGTATAATTTGTTATGCTATTGGTTTGAACGCCACGACCTGTCATGTATGAAGCGGGTGATGAGCTCATTCGGCCAACCTGTCTGGCTTGTATGAAGTATAAACTTTGATACAAGGTCCCTTCTACTCGAAAATTACAACAATATGATATTATATTAATATAACGAATATTGTTCCATGGTAAATAAAAAAATAGTTTTGTACAGTACAATAAAAAATGAGAGCCATGATAATACATACTTCTAGGCACCATAATTGTCTCTGTGAATGGGCTGAGTAAATTCAAATGGGTCTCAGCCTTTGGCTTCGACATATTTGAAATCAATTCCACCCACCCAAGCAAATATTAAAACAGTGATGAAAGATCTCCCAGATTTCCGCGAAATTTGATAATCGCCGATTAACTATCACAATGCCACGGATATGTAGGACATCTATTGATCCGTCCAAATCCCATTCTGATATGTCAGGATAGAAAACTCAAACCAAAAAAAGCATTGAATATATATACCCTTACATTAGTTTGGCTGGTATAAATTTAGGTCTTTAAAATGTGTTTGCTACTGTCGTGAAAATATCCGTGCATTGTTTTGGGGGGTTGTATTTACTTCTTTAAATTTGTGGTTCTTTGATTCTATTACAGGCTTTAGTCGCCTTGATGACCAGATTTTTATCAACCGGAACCAGAACATCCCAACCGTGTTGCGCTTCCACCCCTACGAGTCACACTTAGCCGTGGCCGACAAAGACGGCATCAGGTACGCAGCGTCATAGTGATAATTATAATAATACTAATATACATTTATTAGAGCGCCGTCACACGCAGAAGCCATTCACTATATAATTCACTTCACTCGGACATACTAAGACAGGGATGAGATGGTTTAAATCAAATTTATTAAATAAAAAAGTAATCAGTAATGTATGGTAGGTCTGGCATACATGAGGCGGGGCCCAATTGAACTGGGAGGCGCACAGACTGGTGTACTTGTTTGTTTGTTGTTTTATGTCCTCGCAACATCTACGGTCATCTCAGGACGGGCTGTGCTAGTTGACGGGAATTGGAGAAGATAGTTCAGGTATCAGTCCAAGGAGGCAGGTTGGATGAGGAGAGATGCAGAGAAAAGATCAGCGCTCACCCCCCAGATAAGAGGGCGGGTGGGTGGGGAAGCGATGTGTGCAGCAAGCACTGCAGAGGCGAAGTGACGAGGGGCGGGGCCCAGCAGGACCGAGGAAAGCCAGCAATAGAACAGCCTCGTTTTCAAATTACCCATGTTAGCCTCGTCAACATGTTTAATGAAACCATTATATGGCAAATTTTCAACTTGGATAAAACAGTTGAAGGGTGGGTATATTTCATTTACTATAAAAATCTGCCTCCCCACTGTATAGCTCTTAAAGCTACATAGTTGGATGAAAGCATCAAATTTTCAAAAACCAAAATAATCACCGACATTTTATTCTACATATCCAAATTAGATACCGTTGTACTTATTAAGTATTTATTGCTGCATAGAAGGGAATGGTGAATTCGAAGCCATTTGCCTGTGCCTTAAAATCTATGTCATTTCATCTATCCCTTCACTAGATGACATCACAGAATAGGCTATTTGAGCCAGAAAGTATGCTTACCCAGGATCATGAGACCAATATCCATGGGATAATCTTAATAGTTCTGAGTTGATTTATTTTGGTCAGAATATGTATATTTCATTGAGATATAGCAAAGATTCATGTATGGAATACATTTTAAAATCAGGTGACCAGGTCACCTGACTTTAATATATATTCTTTACATGAATATTCGCTATATCTGAACAAACTATTCATATTCTAGAAATATAAACTGTATTGCACTAGGACCTGCTGAAAGTAGCCTGGGGATACTCGGCTAATATCTTGGCCTGATCCGTCCCTTCCTATTAAAGCACAGGCTTCCTGTGTGGAGCCCCCGTCCTGATGTGACCTTAGATGTTGCCAGGACGTAAAATTCCAAACCAACCATCCCGTGTGGAACGTCGGGAGTTCAATTCCTGAGTCAAACCAATGACATACAAAATTAATATTTGTCACTACCCAGCAATGCGCTTGGTATTACCAGGATAGGGAAAGGACTGGTTAGGTCAGTATCAGGATAATATGATCTGGTGGGAAATCGGGTTATGCGGCCTGGTTTTCTAGTGGAGCAGCACTATAATGTTGCCATGAGTGTGGACTGTCACAAGTCGGTATCCGTCCTGATTTGACCGTAAATATTTCCAGGATGTAAAACTCAAACAAACAAATAAACAAACAAACAAACAAACAAACCTACTGGTCACACACTTGTGTGAGGTGGTCATACACTCTGAGAGGTATTATTACACTCTGTTTGAAGACTGGGCGTGGTGGCCAAATCGTCCTCGCGTGCGGAAGGTCGTGAGTTCGGTTCCCAGTCGAGTCAAACCAATGATTTATCAAATTGATACTGGTCGCTTCCTAGCCTGGCGCTCGGCATTAATAGGATATGGTATGGACTGGTTAGTTCAGTGTCGGGATAATGTGACTGAATGGGATATCGGGTCATGATGCCGGCGGCCTGATTTCCCAGTCAGGCAGCAGTATAAAGTTGCCATGAGTGGGCACTATCACAAGTCGGTATCTATCCTGCTATGACCTTAGGTGTTACCAGGATGTAAAACTCCAACAACCAACTCTGTTTGAAGTGCTGAAACTGTGAGCTGCCGATACTGTAAGGTGCTGACACTCTGGCGTGTTTCAGTGTGTGGGACTGGGAGCTGGGTGTGAAGCTAAATCACTTCAGCAACTCCAACCCGAAGAGTACCCGGATGACTGCCATGGAGTTCATCAACCCTCACGACCGGGGCCTGCTACTCACCGGTACAGGTACAGAAAACTACATCTCACCACTGAGGCACTGTTAGACCATCTTCAAAGTGCTTTCATATTTATAAATATGTGTTTATTTTTTATAAGTAGCATTATATGTTATATTGGTTATTACCATATTCTCTGGGGTTAACACCTTGGGCGTTGAAATTGGCAAATCACTGAAGTGGGAGGGGGTGGGCATTTACCCACACATGGGCTTTTAAGGGGTGTGCATTTACGAAATATTGGCCAAGTTGGGGGTGGGCATTAATGCACAATTGGGTGTTAACCCGCGAGATACGGTAGTTATTTCCAACTGGTCTTTACTGTCATAAGTTGGTACATGTCCTGATATGAACTCATTACATAATGAACTGTACATAATGACTTTATTTATCAAATATAATTTACTGTCACAAGTTGGTACCTGTCTTGGTATGACCTCATTGTTCTTAATGGCTGTTTGTGAAACTCTTATTTCTGTTTGTGGGTGCTGATGATTTGTAGCATGAGTGTGTCATTTCAGACGATGGATCAGTGAGGATATGGCGGAACTATGTGAGCGATGAGGGACGCGCTCCCAAGATGGTGACTGCCTTCCAGGCGCTGTCAGATATGCTGGCATCCAACAGAGGTATGCCAGAATTAGTCTCTCATTCCACTGCTCCTTGCCCTACCCTACTAATGACCCCTGCCAGGCAAGGTAGCGACCAGAATCAGTTTAGTAAATCTTTAATTTTACTTTGTCAGGGATCAAGCCATATCTTCCTTATGGAAAGCAATCACTACTCACTCAGAAATTTGTTTAGTTAAATTGTGCATCAACTATTGATTAAATGGTTTCAATTAAAAGGGGAAGAGGGGGTGTGCCTATTTTACTAAGTCTGAACTTTGAATATTAATCAACAGAACAAACTTTTATGACAAATATTATTTAAAAAGGTGCTCCCAGTGTTGAGAACCATTTCAATGCTGCTTAAGTTTGTTGACCAGATAAGAACCAGTGTTTCTAACCTGATGTTGGCCTATTTAATCACATTAATACTTTTGCTATCATTCATTCTGATATTTTTAATAACTCATTTCTTTTGATAATTTATTTTCACGATAATAACTACTATGCTCATAATTTTTCTGCGCACAAAATAACGTGCACTGGTGTGTGTTTATAAGCTTGGCTATATAGGTGTTGGGGTCTGTATGCACACAGTGACATCTCTGTTATTTACATGATTGTACCCAGTTTTACCCGGAGTAGGTACGGTACCCAGTAACACCTATAGTACATCTGGGAATTATATGGTAACAGCTGTCGTACCTCCGTTCAGTACAAAGTGACTGACAGTTATAGTACGCCCATGCAATACATGTTGACAGCACTGGTACATTTGTGCACTACACCCTTTTTATACATGGTGACAATTGTGGTACATGCAATACAGGGTGACATCTGTAATGTCTGCAATACACGGTGACAGTTGTAATGCATCAATGCAATGCACAAGAACTGCTGTAGTACATCCATATATTAGATGGTGACAGCTGTTGTACGCCCATATAATATACAGGATTATAAATGTAGTATATCCATATAATACACGGTGACTGCTGTAGTACATTCACACAATACACAGTGACAGCTGTAGTATATCCTTGTACTACACAGTGACAGTTGTAGTACATCTATAATAAAGTATGGTGACATCTGTAGTACATCATGTCATCCAGGTTTATAGCTGTACTACATTCCTGCAATACAGTGACAGAAGGAGTAAATCTGCTCAATATACAGTGCATGGTGTCATGGTACATCTGTAGAATATATATGTCCTCCAGAGTGACAGTTGTAGTACATTGGCACAATACACATTGACAACTGCAGTACATTCATGCTATACATGGTGCACAACACATTGACAGCTGTAGTACATTCATATGATATATGGTGACAGCTGTAGTACATTTATGCAATGCATGGTGACAGCTGTAGTACATCTGCATAGTACACATTGACAGCTGTAGTACATTTATGCAATACATGGTGACAGCTGTAGTACATCTGCACAATACATGGTGACAGCTGTAGTACATTCATATGATACATAGTGACAGCTGTAGTACATCTGCACTATAGCTGGTGATAGGTGTAGTACATAAGTGCAACACGCGGTGATGTCCGGTCTGCTAAGTAGTCTGTTCCTTCTATAAGGTGCTTCTCTGCCTGTCACTACACATCATGACGGGAACACATCCAAGCATGGTTCTCCCAACTGGAAACTAAGTCCTTCCCAACTTCAATGTAACATCTAGTATAAGGCTTTACATGTTCATTTAAGAGTTATGTCAAAATCGTTCCCATTTCGTAAAATGTTGCAACTTGGAATTGAATTCTTTACACAATTGTTGTATAGAGATAAGAAACCAATTCTGTTCTTCGAACTTCCCAACGTTTATGCATGAGTGAATGGTGGATGTAGTGACGCCATAATGTATTATTTAATTATTCAATAGACTACATCACGGTTCCGACTGCGCATGCGCTGAAAACGGCCGTGGGAGCAAAGCAAAGGCGTACGCCCATTGACTTTGCCTATACGCGCATTGAAAAATGTCAGTTTTATTCAAAATTAATAGAAATCCAAAACCCTAACCTTATAAATCTAATATAATCTTTTTGGTAAACATGTTTTCTATATGTGTTCCATGCGGTTTGTCTCTAGGTGGTGCGGTTTTATCATTATTTTACTTTTTCTGTATGGAGATTGCTCACTGCCATTGACAATGCATTGAGTCCTCTGGCTATGGCTCTAACACTAGTCTGAGTGCCTAGATCTTTCTAAATCTAAATGCACATGGCATAAGATGTGCTGATTATATTGATGTCGATGCAATGCTGGATAAAATATTAATATCTTACTTTATTATATATATTTTTTTAGTTAGTATTCTATGTTTCAAACAAGAGCTGAGATGAGCTGAAACTAGCACATTTCATAGCTGCACCCAGTGTATTAGCATGTGCCATGTGCTTTTGGGGGGGTTGTTTTGCTCTGATGCATCCCACAATGCACCCCGCCGCTGGAACCGTGATGTAGTCTATTACCTATGATGAACGCATAAGCTCAGTTTTTGGTGTGTAGTCACGTGACTACGGATCTTCCAAGATACTGAAGTTGGAACTCAGCAGGCCACGAATCAAGCCCACTGCCAAGCTAGGGGTGGGGATGAAGCACACTGCATCAATCCAGAAAATTGGTGCAGTGTACATGCTACACACAGTAGTAGCATACACACAGTGGACAATGTGTGGTGCACGGGTGTGATAACAGTGGCTCTTGTTGCCTGTACACTATGATGAATGAGGGGGGGTTACTCTGGTTGCTAATTAGCACATGACTTAGGCACTGCGCAGCAAGAACCATCAAACATTACGGCACAACTTAAAATAACCTCATGACCAAGAAGTAAACAATTGCTTTATAATTACCTAATTGGCCACAGATGAGTGCCCGATAAACAGAGTAAAAACGGACCTAAGTTCGATTCCCGGTTGAGTCAAACCAATGACTAACAAATTTGATACTTGTCACTACCTAGCCTGATGCTCGGTATTAATAGGATAGGGCATGGACTGGTTAGCACAGTGTCAGGATAATGTGACTGAGTGGGATATCAGGTCAGGTGCTGGTGGCCTTATGATGCGCGAAAAGGAAGAGAGGAGGCGGGGGTGGAAATAAAGCGTATTTATTTTCGCCTAGACAGAGCATACAGGGCATACAGAGTAATAAGAGGACAAGTAGAGGTAAATAATGAATAAACTGATAAAAATAAGGAATCTCATCAGGAGCAGAGTAAATAGCAAAGTCAGAGATCAAGTGTCAGAGGAGTGAGGGGGTGCCGAGGAGCCCTCCACCAAAAGGCGGAGAGGGCTCGCGGCGTGCCCGAGGCGGAGCAGGTGGGTGGGGCCGGCCGAGAGGTGGGTCGCGTCGGGGGTCAGGTTCCCTCCCGGGGCGGTGAGTGTCCGGGGCCTGCGTCGACAGGGAGCGGGCGGCCAAAAAGGGGGAGGCCCGCTCCTTGGCGGGATCCGGTGAGGAGGTCCGACGAGGGTCGAGCAGGGGGGCAGCGAAGTCCTCGGGGCTGGGTGGGGTGGTGGTCGGGGTCTGGGCGGCGGTGTTGTTGAAGGCGGTGTCGTGAGGGTCGGCGGCAGAGGGTTCCTCCTGAGGCTGGGCTGGGATGTGGTCCGAGGCGTGATGCCCGAGGTGATGATCCCCGGCTGGGACTGGGCGGCGCTGCGATCGGTGGTCGCTGGGAGGTTGTCGGTGGGAGTTGCGGGGCTGTCGGCAGTGGTGAGGGTGAGGCGCCGGAGGGGGCCCCCCGGGCCGGCCGGGGGGAGGCCGGCGGATCAAAAATCCGCCGAGGTGGCGGGGGGGGTCTGGCGCTCACGGGTTTGTTTTGTGATGCAGTCGGCCTCGCTGTGCATGGTTAGGAGGCGCCTCACATTGGCGCAGTATGCGCAGACGTGACGGCGCCTGTCCCCCGCCTCACCGTGGGCCTCCCCGACGTGGGCCCGATCGCACGAGGCGGGGGCGCGGTTCCAGGCCGGGCAGGGGGCCCCGTGGGCGTCCCTGTCGTAGGTGGCGCGGGCGTCGGCTTGGGGTCGGGGGAGGTGGGCGCCTCGGTGGAGAGGGTCGGGTAGGCGGGCAGGGGCGGCGGTGGCTTGGTCCTCGGGCATGGCGAGGCAGTCTAGTCTCATGAGGTTGAGCGCTACCGGGTCGTGCCAGCCCTGGGGGAGGGTTCCGTCCGCGATCGCGGTAAACACGGTCTCTGAGTACCGGCGGACGGTCGCCCAGGGGTAAACGAGGTTATCCCGGCAGACTGCTAGGTGGTGGTGGTGGAGTCCCTGGGCGGAGTGGGCGGGGAAGTCGGGGTGGTCGATGAGGGTGAGGAGGGCGAGGGTATACTCGTCCTTCGTCGCCTCCCCCCTCTTCACTGGCTTCCTCTCGGCCCCTCGTTTCACCAGGTCGGAGGGGAAGATATAGTTGGCCGGGATCCCTTGGCGCCTGACGGAGTGGCGCGCCTCGGCGGATGCTAGTATGTCCCGGACGGCGTCGGCCGCGGAGGCGGGGCTGTGGCGGATGGCCTCCTCGTGGTAGGCCGGCGAGGTGGCTGGTGGTGCTTGACTGGAGAGGTGACGGTACCTCTCGTACTCCGGGTGCGCGGCCCCGGGGAGGGACGCCTGAGGCGGCGGCGGGGGCCGGGCTGTAGTGGCGGTAGGCGCCCGAGGCGTCGGGGCGGCCTGGCGCCTCGGGGGAGATGAGGGGATCCCCGGGCGGGGCTCCCCGGTCTCCAGGGAGTCGATCCGGGCGTGGAGGTCGGCCGTCGCCTGGCGCGCCTCGGCGGCGGACTGCTGATGGTCGAGCTGGATGCGCTGGAGTGCCTCCAGCAGTGTCGACATCTCGGGGCCCGAGGTGCGGCCCGAGGGCGCCGCGGGGGACGCCGGGGCATAGGCCGGGGACTAGCCCCGGCCGGGTGCTGGAGAGGGGTGCGGGGGGCGGCCCGGGATCCCTTCCGTCCACGTCCTTTCCCTTGAGGCATCCTGAGGCTGAGCTGGAGCAGAGGTCCGAGGTGGAGAGCCAAGACTTGAAAAAAGGAGGGAGCTCTATAAAGTCGCCATGACTGCACACTGGCACAAGTCAGTACCCGCCCTGATATGACCTTAGATATTGCCAGGACGTAAAATTCCAACAAACAACAACCAACCACCGGCGGAGCTATGGTTTCCAATATTCGGAGCCTAGTCGTTTCAGCTATTTCCATATTAAAACACGCAGGTTGGAAAACTGAGAGCGCATTTGCAAAATAAGCATATTGATAAACATGATAGGATAGCACAAAGACTAATTGATACTGGACGATCCAAGATGATGCTCAGTGGTTAAACTACACTGTTGTAAGCTTAATAAAACAATTATCATATGCGATCAATGAGGAAACAATCCATAAAAATGATATTCAGATCATTCATATCCATCTACAAGGAAGTTGAATTTTAAAAAGTTGTTTGTATGAAAAAAAAAGATTTTCCAAACTTATATGGAATACGGTTAACCTACTTAGTATGTAAACATCTCACGGTACAAAGGTTAGCATAACAGCTACAGCCTGAACTAAAATAGATGTGTCTAGTTCCAACAATAAACGGAAGTTATCCAAATGGTGGAACGGATCAACGGCTCCAAAGAGAAATACAAAAACGTTATATAAGAACTTAAGAAAACATAAGTTAAATGAAGTGGTTTAGCAATTAACTTTTAGCTTAGGATTATATTAACCTTATAGAGTAGGTAAAGAATTGACGTGTATCACATAGAGCTTCCTCTCACTCTCCTCAGCTTAGCCTTGGCTAAAGCCTTCAATTAAACAAGTTATTCTTCAATTGTACCTGAGGTAAGTTTCACCCAACTAATATATATACACAGACACATATATATGCTGTATAAGCCATTATACGAGTATAATAAGCTGGAAGAGCCCATCTACTCCCCAGCCATTAAGTCATCGGTTGGTTACCTCTATTTATTAGGTCATCTACTTATACAAGATCACCTCCCCATGTGGCGCCACCTACTCGCCCATGCCTCAGCGGCCGTTACGCTCACTCACTGTACCTTTAAAAATGTATATATATATGTGTATGTGCCTGTGTCTGTGTACATGCATTTATATATATAGATATACGAGTCGCGATCACGAAAAGAGGCCAATTGGGGGAAGTTGTCAGCATCGATCATTGGATGTCGACGTCGATCGGCATACTTATAGTTTAGCATTGCCAGAGGTGTTGCAAAGTCCTTGAATTTATCCTGAATGTAAAGGTAGAGAAAATACAACAACCTTATTTGTTTCTAGGATAATTTAATATAAAACAAAGAAATGCACGACACTTTAAGAATTGCGACGCCGACATCTGTTAAAGTTGTCGGCGTCGATTATTGGATGTCGGTGTCGATCGGCATACTTATAGTTTAGCATTGACAGAGGTGTTGCAAAGTCCTTAAATTTATCCTGAATGTAAAAGTAGAGAAAATACACCAACCTTATTTGTTTCTAGGATAATTTAATAAAAAAACAAAGGAATGCACTGCACTTTAAGAATTGCGACGCCGACATCTTAAATAAACCACCAATTGGCCCATTTTCGTGAGGCTGACTCATACACATGTATATAAATATGTGTATGTACATATGAAAATATTAAATAGATATACAGACAGGTATGCATGTGTATATACATGTGTATATACACATGTACACAATATGTATGAAAATATTAAATAGATATACAGACAGGTATGCATGTGTATATACATGTATATATACACATGTACACCTATCTGTAAATCTATTTCATATTTTCTTATGTACACACACATTTACATGTATACATGTTGCTTCGCTATATTCTCAAGCTGGTTCTGGTGCATTTAAATACTGTTTGGTGCCTGACTTGCTTCAACTAGTAACCAGACCCCCCACCACCACCACTCCTACCCCCTCCCTCACACTACGCTCACACCGCACGGGTTAAGGCTTGTCTAACGTCACACCACCTCTTCTTCTATACCCATTCCAGTTGATTTTTACACAGGCTCTGGTCTGGTCATGGATTGGGAGCAGCACTCTGGCACACTGCTCGCCTCGGGTGACGTGCGCAGTATCCGGCTGTGGGACACTGCGCGCGAGATGAAGGTGCAGGACCTGCCGACGGGCGCCGACAGCTGTGTCACCAGCCTGACGGCCGACACGTCGGGCCGCTCGCTGCTCGTCGCCGGTTGCGGCGACGGCTCCGTGCGGCTCTACGACCGAAGGCTGCCCGCGCAAGATTGGTATGTCAAAACAAGTATTTATTTAAACAAAATTAAATTCGAATTTTAATTTTTTTAAAGAAATGTTTATAATAAATATTTTGTATAGTTATTTTTTTCTTAGTTAGTAATTTATCCATCTGATTAGCTCTCTTCTCAGGCTTCCCGAGCAAGATTGGTAGGTTAAAACAAATTTAATAATTAAAATTAAAAAAATTGAATTTGTATTTTGAATGATTTTATAGTAATGTCATGGGGGTGATGAAAATGGGAAATATGTGCCTAGAGCGGGACTCGAACCCACATCTCTTTGCATTCTGGGCCAGTGTGCTAACCATTACACCACCTAGGCTCCCTGATATCAACACACTACCCATGCCTACCTGTCTATGTGGTCACTTGCCTGAGAGGTCAGTGCACACTACTACACTCGTCCCCCTGGAATTGTAAGTCTTTTAATACTTACAATTACATACATACAGGCAATGCACTAACACATACATACACAGGGTAGGTTCAACAACCATACAGCGCATAGCTTGTATAGGATCATGGTCATGGCAACCAGTGTCATGGGGTGATGAAAATGGGAAATATGTGCCTAGAGCAGGACTTGAACCCATATCTCTTTGCATTCCGGGCCAGTGTGCTAACCATTACACCACCTAGGCTCCCTGATATCAACACACTACCCATGCCTACCTGTCTATGTGGTCACTTGCCTGAGAGGTCAGTGCACACTACTACAATAAGTAGTTTTTATAGAATTTCTTTTTAAATTCTGAATAATTTATCCATCTGATTAGCTCTCTTAGGCTGGCTGCGCAAGTTTGGTAGGTTAAAAAAATGTTAAAGATTGAATTTTTGTTTATATTAAATAATTTATCCATCTGATTAGCTATCTTCTCAATGCTGGGGTAATAAGTTTTCCATCCATCTTACATTGCGAGCGGACGGAATGGCCGTATCGGTAAAAGCGTTGGCTAGCTTCCCGTGTGGGAATGCGTGGGTTTGGTCGTAATGCGAGCATTGCGTTTGATGCCCCTCCCCGGTCGTCGCGCAGCATTCGCACCTCGCGCGACGTCCGCCTCTCACCCCCTCGCTCCTCCCCCTCCCCCGGCCCGCTGCTTTCACACTCACTGCCACCGCCCTCCTGCCCTCCCTTATAAGGCCGCCCGTCGGCCTCCCTCAGCCACTCGCCTTCCAGCCCTCCTCCGCGCTACTCTCTGACATTGCTCCTTATGAGCCCCTGTGTTACTTATTGTGTCCCTGCTCCTCAGGAACCTTACTTGACTCCTTACTTTCCTCTTTTGTTTGTTCCTCACTGTTGCTCTGTACCCCTGTTGCCCGAGGCGTCACAATAAACGTCTCTTTTTTCCCACCTCCGCCTTGCCTTCGAACCCTGACCGAGTCAAACCAATGATATACAAAATGTATGCTTATCGCTTCTTAACCTGGTGCTCGGCATTAATATGATATGGCAATGACTGGTTTGCTCAGTATTTGGATAATGTGACTGAGTTGTATATCATATCAAGTCATTGTGCCAGTGGCCCAGTCTCCCAGTGGAGAAGCACTATAAAATCGCCATAGAGTCGGTGTACACGTTTACTAATGCTGCAGTTCTGCAGCCAGTGACCGTTAGGTCACAACCCCCCCCCCCCCCCCCCATCAAGTCAAGGTGCAGGGATGAAAGATCTACGCGATTTCGCGGATTTCCGGGATTTTCTTGTAGCTATAAGTGTATACTAATACGTTGTTCAAACGCCACAGCACTATAAGTGTATACTAATACCATAGGTGAATACATTGTATTCTTTATCTATGCTAATACATTGTTTTACTCTGCAGCACCATCAGCGTATACTACTAATACGTGCTTCAAACGTATATACTTTTGTACGAAACCCGACTTCCGGGAATTTTCTGCGATTCCCTGACAATGCTAAACCTATGGGAGAAATCAGTATTTCCGATTTTTTTCCCGGAGACCACTTACATCCCTGAAGGTGTACACGCATCTGGAAGCACATGGATATATACGTACACGCATATCCATGAGTGTATCGGTGTTTTTGTGTGTGTTTTTTGGTTGTTCTTTTTTGTTTTTTTAGTATTTCGAGAGAAAAAAAGCCAAATAACTGCATTTCCAAAAAAGGACCCATGGAACATATTCAAATACATTTCAACCCGAACGATCTTCAAACTGTTGTGTTTTTGTATAACAATATATTTGCTGCAAACACGGTTAAAACCAGCACTGTGTGCTACCCGATGTACTGCGCCTTTGTTCATTGTAGCCGAGTGATGACACTGTGGGAACACAAAGTGTGGGTCATCAACGTGCATCTACAGCGGGGCAAGGCAGGCAAGATCATCAGTGCCAGGTACAGTCAGTCGAGTCACTATATCACGGTTCGCACTGGTCATAGAAAACCTAAAAAGTACAAACTTTTGAAAATGACAAGTTTAACTACTGAAAAGTCCCTACAATAAGTCATTAAAAATTATGGACGATCTATTGGAAAAAAATGTTTTGTTTCTAAAATCATTTGGTGTCATTTTGAAATAATTTCTCAGGGTTACTGCAGACAATAATTTGCGGCCAACATTGGCTGTCCACCAAAGATTACATTTGTACTTTTCACCATACTTGAAACAGCTAGGCATACTTTCATACCCTTTGATTAACTGGAATTGTAAAAAAAAGAAAGGAAAGAAAAACACTTTGCAAATATCTGGACATATTTGCGTCATGGTCCTATCTATTTATTATCTGTTTCTTTGTCCTGCAGTGTCGGTGGAGATATTCGGTTCTGGGACCCGCGCTTCACAGAATCAATCAAAACCATCAGTACAACCAATGGACTCACGGCGCTCGAGGTTCATCGACATGCTGACGTCATCGCCTGGTGCGTGTTGAGTAGTTGGCACGAGCATGCGCAGTCAGGAATTAGTCTGAAGGGCTATATTTAGAATATACAAGATGTTGAAGGGCTATATTTAGAATATACAAGAAGATGTTGAAGGGCTATATTTAGAATATGTAATAGGATGTTGCCATAGTGGTGAACTGGAAATGGTAGTGAGTTTGGGATTGCAAGTTTTCACGAGAATACGCCGACGAGAATTAGTTTGAAGGGAGATGTTTAGAATATACAACCTGATGTTGGCATAGCAGTGGACCGGTAGTGGGATCGTCAATTATGAGCATAGTCCACCTATTTATACTCACTATTGTATGATCATTCACTATTTATACTCACATAACCACTACTACTAGATGATCCATCATTATTTATACTGACATAGCCACATTTTCAATATGTATACTAAAATACTTACTATTGGATGGCAGTTTACTATTTATACTGATATAGTCAATATTGGATGATTATTCACTATTTACACTCACATAACCACCACTACTGGATGATCCATCACTATTTATACTGCCAGCCACATTTTCATTATTTATACTCAAATGCCTACGGATGGCAGTTTACTATATATACTGATATAATCAATATTGGATGATTATTCACTATTTGTACTCACATAACCACCACTACTGGATGATCCATCACTATTTATACTGCCAGCCACATTTTCATTATTTATACTCAAATGCCTACGGATGGCAGTTTACTATTTATACTAATATAATCAATATTGGGTGATTATTCACTATTTTTACTCACATAACCACACTTTCACTATTTATGCTCGCATAATCACTTCTGGAGACTGGATGCGATGATCGAATCGGTAGAGCGCAGGCTTCCCGTGCGGAAGGTTGGGAGTTCGAATCCTGGTCGAGTCAAGCCAGTGGCTTACAAAATTGATACTTATTGCCACCTAGCCTGGCGCTTAGCACTACTAGGATAGGGCAAGGAGGGGTTAACTCAGTATCAGGATAATTAAAAAACCAGACACAGGATTCTATTATATAGGGCCAATAATTTATTAAACATTTTTAATAAATTTCACACTAGCCATTATTATTCTATGACTAGCACAGATCCTATTTCATTTACTTTGGCAACAGTACAGTTGCTCGGATAGCTTGTAAACTAATCTACCTCCTAGATAGTACAATCCAGAGGTAACTGTTAATTTATGTAATTCAGATTACTTGATATTTAGGTTTACTTTACACAACAATAGCTATTCATTATTATATATGCAACTGAGAAATGTTCTTGGGTTGATGACAGCAGACATCTGCTATGGGTAGATAACGGTCATACAAGGAAGCACATCAGGGACATCTCACTCACTACAATTCTTACTACCAGACATGACTCTTTTTGGATTTGGACCATCTACTCTCAGCCAATCGTTGTTATGATGGGATGGTGGGATGGACTTTGAAATTCCTCGCAGTTGAGACATCCAAGTCGTTACTGCTCGGTGATACGGTGAAGAATGATTCAACGGGTCTTGTGCAACCGGAAATCAACTCTCCCGGGTTACCAAATTCGAGATCATGTTTTGTAGCTAGGATGCATTACTATGGGCCCGTGGTCAGGGTTTTAATTATGCATGTTACCGGCAACATGTATAATGTGACTAGGTAGGAAATTGGGTCATGGTGCCAGTGGCATGGTCTCCCGGTGGGGTGGGCCTCGTGTGCATGAGATTGGGACTGGTTCTCGATCGAGTCAAACCAATGACTTATAAAAGTGATACTTGTCATTTCCTAGCCTGGCACTCTGCATTAAAAGGACAGGGCATGGACTGGTTAGCTCGGTGTCAGGATAATGTGACTGAGTGGGATATTGGGTCATGGTGCCGGCTGCCTAATTTCCCAGTGGGGCACCACTATAAAGTTGCCCTGAGTGTGCACTGTCACAAGCCGGTATCCGTCCTGATATGACCTTAGATGTTGCAAGGATGTAAAACTCCAACAAACTCCTGTATGATGGTTCACTATTGAGACTGACGTAATGACCTTCTGTGTGCAGTGGCTCTGCGAACCAGCTCATCACCATGTTCAACCAGTCGGGTGACACGCTCAGCACCATCAAGTACCATGAGGGCTTTATGGGACAGCGCATCGGACCCGTCACCGCTATGGCCTTCCACCCCTACCGGGTAAGTCAGTGGCCTAGCCCTCAGACATCTATTCTATCCAATTTATATATTATATCAATTATATGTATATTTATTTCAAATATATATTTAACCTATATATATATATAATTCATAAAACATAATTATATTTATATGTATATTATATATATTTATATAAAATATATATTTAACTAATATATATATATTTCATAGAAATGATATATATATATATATATATATCTACAAATTAACTCCCTAAACCGACCACCTCCTTAAATGGATCACGTAAAGTCGGTCGACATGTTCGGTCGATTTAGAGAGGTTTTATACTATTTATATATATATATTCTTTTTAGAAATTATATATAGAAATAAATGATTATATATATATATTTAGTTAATTATTGAAATGGTTCCTTGTCCTGAGACTGCCCGTCGCTGCTTGCAGGTGAAGCTGGCAGCTGCCAGCACCGATGCCTTCGTGTCGGTGTACTCGAACCCGGACTACAAGCGCAGATAACCATTAGCCCCCGGAGGAGCCTCGCTGGAGCGTGGCGCCTCCCCGCCCCGGGCCGACCCCCGGCCTGTCCGGCGACCGCGCACTGCTGGGGTCATGCCTTCCTTCATCGCATGGAGGTGACCTGGACAATCCTCCAGGTGACCTTCACGTCTGTGGAAGTGACCTTGAAAAATAGTGGAGGTGACCTTGATGTTTCTACAGGTGATTACGTGGGAGGAGACCTTATTCACTGACCATAGTGCCATCTTCCGTATAAATGAGTGTATTTTATATCCCCCAATTTAGGCTGCTGGCATTTATTTGTGTAAATAATTATAGTAGTAGTGTATGCGTGTATGGAGGTTGGTATTGGTGGCTGAAGCAGTGAGTGTGAACGGTTGTAAATATATATAGATAAATATGTACATATGTATGCTCGCTCCAAGAAGCTGTGAATCGAATATGACAGGGTCTGTCGGTAAAATGTAATTCAGAATGGTATTGTGATAGTGATGTGAAGTTTTAAAATACCGGTTTATTTATAAAGTTCAATTCAATATATATTTCTAATTATATATATATCAATAATAAAATATATATAATTTAAGAAATATGTATAATTGTCCGAATACGTTTTAATTAATATATAAGATATATATATAATTGCCCAAATATGTTTTAGTATATAATTAATTATATATAACAATATATATAATTATTTATATATAATCGGAAAACAAAGTGTAATTTCTTTATAATTAAACAAATATATTAAAATATATATACTTTAATTATGTGTGTATATATATAATTAAAAAATATCTATCGCCAAAAAAGAAGAGGAATTCGATGTTATCTGACTTTGCCACGGACGCATAACATACCAGTTTGTTGCCATCTGAGTGTTCATACATTAATATAAATCAGACATTTTGAAGTGGGATCGTTCCCGGTTTAATCGAAGTGAAAATTGACAGATGTAAATCATGGGTTGATTTGAGACATTCATTTCATGTTTTGAATGGTTTTTGTTGTTACTGACAAAATGCAGTCAGTATTCATACCCATCCTGTTTGTGATGCATATTATTAAGTTTTTTTTGTTCTTTTTTAATTGACGCAATGTCACTGGTTGTATTGTCTAGTTTGTGACCATATTTTCCTGTTGTTTAAATATTTATATATACAGTATATCTATGCAAATATCTTAATATAGATATCTATACAGATATATATCTATTAAAATATATCTATAGATATCTACATAACTAGAGATATTTATAGATGTGATCTATATAGATATAATATGCTTAAGCTTAGTTTGGTGGCGTTTGGTGGCTAAATATATACTGTGTGATTAAGGCTTATTTTCTAAATGATTAAATATTCCATGAAGATAAGTTGCCACATATCATTAACAAAATTAAATTTGTCTACATATATTCATGTTGCATAATGTGCGTCCATGAAGTTGGATTTTATTTCTCGTGATAGATTACGAGTAGTGTGCAAACACTTAATACATTTTCAGAGACAGGTCAATTATTTGTTTTAAAATAAATACCATGCAGGATTTCGATTATAGCAGGAAATGCAAAACCCCTCTCCAAAAGACAAACTCATGTTCCAAACCTGCGCTCTCATATCCTCCATATTGGATGGGTATCGAATGTCATAAAGGATCTAAATTAAACCGAAATCACCATTCGCCATTTTAGTTTTTTTTCCTGAAATCCAAATGAAAATAGTCTTGAATTGCTACCAAAAACATCCTTGGAAAGCGTTGAATGCCATATCTTCACATGTGTACGGACCCTGCGGTTGTAACCTGGTGTTTTATTTGGAAGAAAACCCACCGACATCCAGCATGAAGTTGGCAACTTGAGGGATGCGTAATCTACTTAAATGTATAATCCGATGAAAGTGTAGTAGTCTGCACTGACCTCTCAGGCAAGTAGCGACATAGACAGGTAGGTGTGGTGATATCAGGGAGCCTAGGGGGTGTAATGATTAGCACACTGGCCCGGAATGCAAAGAGATGTGGGTTCGAGTCCCGCACTAGGCGGAATATTTCCCATTTTCATCGCCCCCCACGACAAAAGTATCAAATTTTCTTAACCAAAACACTTTTGATCTGACATGTCCAATTAGTGCACTCATTAAACATGTATTGCAATTTGGTGCTCTTGCACTACACAGTTACGCTCGAAAACTGATTAACAAAGCCTATATCCAGCATTTTGGTGTCAGCACCAAAATTTATTTAGCATGTTTTCACTTGAAATATCTCAAAGTTAGCTCTTTAAAATAAAAAGTTATTTGACACTAAAGTGAAGTAGATTATAACAACCAGAACAGTTTATCATAGCGATCAACCTCATATATTTATTGGGGAAAAAATATGGCAGAAACTCGAAATCAGATTACGAAAAGAAATTACTCCTCTGCTATAAGCACTTCACCTAGCGTTCTGAAGGTCTATAGCCGTGTTTACACGGGGAATTGTGAAACGTTCTAGACAAGGCGATTTATATGAAGCGTTTCAGACAGATGTTTACACGGCGGAGTTGAAAAGTGTGTCGACGCCGGGAATCAGCAGGCGCCTGTAGCCGGCTAGCACTGCTGTTTGTTTTGTTTACACTTGGTGATTCGACGCCGATGTTGCTGCTACGGTAATATCGCTTGGAATTTAAGGTTAATTTATTTAAATTTCATTATTTGAGGATGTAATTCTGTTAAATATGATCGCATTTAATAGATTTCGGCCTAATTGGGCCCTAACACTGCCGGGTACAAGCGATTAGTTACTGCTCCATCTGTTGCTGGCAAGCCCTACTATTTTATACTATCGCCGCCCGGGAACCAGCTGAATCGCTTCAAATAAACCACCTCCCGAGGTGGTATAGATGAGGCGTTTCATATGAAGCGATTCAGCCCTAAAACGCCACAGAACCGCGTCTACACGGCAAATGTGAGTCGATCTAGGCAAGGCGTTTCATATGTGGCGTTTTAAATCTCCCGTGTAAACACAGCTTATATCGGACAAAAGATATATTGTACTCAAAAGTGCCATTCTGACAGAATAGTGAAGAAATAATGAATGGTTTCCCCATTTTTCACTAGATTATTTTTTTATATTATTCTGCTGCTTCTCATAATAGGGATTCGTAAGCTATGTCATTAATCTCTGCCGAAGCACCAGAGTTATTCGAAATATGATGGAATACACGATTTCCGCAACGCATGCGCAGAGTGTAATCTAGACTGGACTTGTGGGTCACAGCATCTGTTTAGAGGCAATTGAAGCTGTGTTAACACACTTCATATTGAGCAACTGACAATCTTTTCAGCACAAATGTGGATTTATAGAGAAAACCTACTTACCATTTTTTTAAATCATTTTTGATAATTATAGCTGTATCCTATTCATTGATTGATTGATAAGCTCAATTGTCAGTGTAAAACAACACAGTGACACACTGTCGACCCACAACACTAGTGTCGTTGCCTATCACAAGGTATCATACTAATCGCGGAAATCATGTATTTAAAAAAAACACTAAAAAAAAACCAACCAAATCCACAGTGAAGGAACTCTACGGTAATACATTTTCTTCTTTTCCTTTTTAAATTAAAAAAAAGTAGGAGCGTAGAAGATACCTTTTTGTGTACTTTTTTCCTCTTTTTTTTAAATTAAAAAAAAACAAAAAGCAGGAGCGTGGGCAGGAAGAAAATATCTTTTTGTAGTCATTGAAAATTCTCGCATTTTACTACATTTGAAATAATTTTATAGTTCTGGCAGTGTTTTTTTTTTTTGTTGTTGCTAAATTTGACGTTGGTGAGTGTACTGCTGGTGTCCTCCAGCTCCGGGGGTTACGTGTTGTATATATATGTATAGCTTGGTGAGCTTGTTAGCACGGCACGTGTACATAACCACATAGCCACATCACATCCTCTACCAGCTTCTACAAACTTCGCTTCACTTTAAAGGGCTCCACACATCCCGCGACTTATAGGCAACTTTCTCCCGCAGTTTATATCACGTGTTCAATGTTAGATACGGTGGTAAGCATAACAATAATATTATTGCTAATAATTATTATTACTACTAATAATAATGCACGCGTACTAGCAGGAACCATTCTATGGAACTGTGTACAATAGACATTTTTTCACAGCAGTGAGCGGCTTTCCACATTAGTTCTTGCCACTGCCATCAGAGGGCAGTCCCATATAAGACGGTTTCCACATAGCGGGCTGCATAGTGAGCTGCTCCCCACACCACATTAGTTATTGCCACTCCCGTCAAATGTAAATCCTCTAGAAGACCTTTCCCCACAGGACCGCTACCTGTAACAGTAGTTCTACCACGCCCGTCAGAGGGCGGTTTGATGGTGTAAATTGCCAATAAATCATTTAAAGCCACATACTCTGATGAAAACATCAAATTTTCAAAACCATAACAATTATCTAGATTTTATTCTACATATCTAACTTAGATACTGGTACACACTTATTAAACATTTGTTGCCACATAGAAGGGACTACTGAGCCAATTTAATAGAACCTGTTTCTGCAGAAACCTATGATCTAAGAGTTTTGGTGTGCTTGCCAAAATAAATTTTGCAACATTGCATTTCAAATATTTCGAAAAGTTAGCCATTTAATAATAAATAAAAGTTACTAATCTAGACTAAGGTAGATTATAACCATCAATCTAATATATTTATCTTAGAGAACGACTAAAACTCAAAACCATAGGACTATGCAACTTTAATATATGTCGGCCATTGTTGCCGTGAGTCGTGCAGTGTGTGGAGGCCTTTACCATATGTCAATCACCTCGACTACAGAGGGTGTGCTGTGTGACTGTAGGAGGTGCATTCATGACTGTGATGTAGTATGGCGGTAGTGAGGGAAGCCTCTGCTCTTCATAGCGGTGTATGACGGACCTGGGCACCCCGACTGTGTGTAAATTTTCTCCCTCGAGTTGAATCAAACTAGTGTGAGCTACGAAGCCTTTGTACCCAGCAAATCACCATGTCACCAGACTTGGCAAGTGTAAGCACATATATGCAAATGGTGACTTATAAAAGTGTCCTTTACACCCCAGTGTCAATTATGGGCATATCTGGGGCCGTATGCAGGAGTCAGTGTTAGCGAGGCAAAACGGTGTTTGTCGGGAATTCCGGGTTAGCGGCGAAAAAATGGTATGCACGAGTCAGTGTTAGGCCTAACACCAAAGGCTTAACCGGTGTTACCTTAACCCTAAAAAATATCAGGTTTACCGAGTTTATTAGGCCCAAATCTATTCAATGCTGTCATATTTAACAGAATTACATACGCAATAAGTGAAATTTTATCAATTTAACCCTAAATTCGAAGCAATATTAACGCTGCCGCCGTAACGGCGGAGATATTAATACTTATATTTTCGAATCGACGAACGTAAAGTAAACAAATCGCCGCCGCCGCTGCGTTCCATACTGGCGGCGGCGGCGATTTGTTTACATTACGTTCGTCGATTCGAAAATATAACTAGTAATATCGCCGCCAATGCGCCGGTAGCCTTAAGGAGGGTTCGAATTTAGGGTTAATTTGAATAAATTTCACTTGTTGCGTATCTAATTCTGTTAAATATGGTCGCATTGAATAGATTTAAGCCTCAGATATGGGTACAGACGCAGAGGGATTTCCCAAATCTATAAATAATTTCACGTTTAGCTAAAATGTTAGTGTTACGCGCTCCTGCATACCACTTGACACAGTTCCTGACATCGGCGATAGCTAATCGGTAATAGGCTGTAACACCAAACCCCGCTAACACTGACTCCTGCATACGGGCCCTGGTCATTAGCAGACATTTTAATGTGGTGTTTACACTCTGGTGTAAGCTATGGACATCGTCTGTTCATCAGCAAAGACATTTTGTAGTGGCATTTACACACTAGTGTAAGCTACCGATATGGCTGTTATCATTTCAGAAATTTTAAAGTGGTGTTTACACTCTGGCATAAACTATGAACACCCTCTATTCATCACCGCATAAATATCAACGTGGTGTTTACAGTCTGGCGTAAGCTATGGACACCCGTCTATTCATCACCGCTGAAATATTAACATGGTGTTTACACTCCAGCGTAAGCTACGGATGTATGTGTTTGCACCGCCAGACTTACACCTGTAAACATACACCTTTATTTGTTGTGTAAACATTTACCATACAGATTTACCGGGGTTTATGGCAAAGTGGCCCAGACCACAGCAGTAATTACTTATCTGGTGCCAAATTTACGATACCTATATAGTACCCGTCTGAACAGCGGATCCATGCCATATGTGGACAAAATTGTTCAATGTACAAACTTGTCTTTATTTCATTTGATTGTCCCTACCATGAAAGGACGTCTGCTATGTCAGGACAACATTGGTCTGGATGCAGAGTTGTCCGTTGAAAACGGGTACTCTTGTACATTTTGTTAAGTGTGAGAGGAGGCCCTCTTACAATGAGAACATGACTGTATGCTTCTAGGTTCTACTTATAAAGGTGGTTAACCTAGCATTAAATGATTTATATATTACCATCGTCTTCTAGTCATCCTTATTGTGGAAGTTTGTTATCCTAAGTACCAAACTCGACAGTATTAACCACCTCGTCCATTCATCACAAGAACAGGAATGCCAAATGAGTTGAGCGCCCACTTTCCAAGTGGCAATTCATGGAATTCAAGCCTCAGCTAAGTCTAACGAATTAATGATGTAAAAATCGATACTTGCTAGCTAGCCAAGTGTTTGTGTAGTGAATTGACCAAATATTCGCTATTTAAATTGTCTGTGCTTAATCAACAAATTAGACCAACAATCAGTTATTTATAAAGGTTTATTTGTCTATGAAGCAGCATGAGCTTTACCCGAGGTTATGCCAACTTCATCATTCATAATAATCACCTTTGAAATGGATGCGGAGTTCCAAGTAAGTTCAAGGCAGCATAGTACACTAATGCCATTCTCATTTAGTCACTGGCGTTTATAAATTATTTGTATTTAAATTACTTCCACCCCCCCTCCCCCCCCAACATATGTACCTGGATCTATATGGATCATTCAATGTAGTCTTGCAATAGTATGTTGTTGGGGTGACGCAAACAAAGGGAACATTGCGCCTAGAGCATAATCTGAACCCACACTTCTTGCCACTCTGGGCATAATCAATTAACACGACCCGGGTGACTCAGGTCATGTTGCTAGAATTTCAAATCGAACACCGTGAGTGGAGTTGACAAAAACATGTGCCGTGTGCAAAACAACCCGGCCCCAGTAACCCACCTCTTGGCTGGGGTTGGCGGGAACGATGACATCACATTTGTGCTGGTACCATCCTGCAGGATAACAGCTACCAGTACCAGTCATACATGTTTTTGTTGGGGTAATAACACAGATTAATGAAATGGAAATATAACTAACTATCCAATCAAAAAAATACTTTAAAATCTATTTTGATGTAGTTCTATCAGTTATTAAACAAACAAAAAAAGTTTTGGATTAAGCCACCAATGTTTCCACCCCGAGCGTGGAGAAGCGCATTCGATTATTCGACCCGAGTCTGTAGGATGTGCGCATGCGCCAAAATGTGGCTCGGGTGAGGCAAGTTGATTAATCGATTACGCCCTCTGGGGCTAGCATCATAACCATTACTAGCATTATGATATCTAGGCTCCCTGGTGCAATCACCCTTTCCATGCTTACCTGTCTATGTGGATCCTTGCCCGAGAAGTCAGTGCAGACACATATATTTAGTTTTTCAGCACCAAACATTTACTAATATTAGTAAAATAACTGTCTATTAAACATCTATATCCTGTTATATGTGCATGGAGTTCTTCAGATTCTCTTGCTCATCTGATGTGTTTACTTGAGTGCGTTTTGACAAAACACCACCAGTCCTTTCTATTATGTCGTAGATTGTCAGTGATTCACCTAAGGAATGGGAAAGTTGAAAAAGTGATCAACTTGAGTTGTTACTATCACAACATTCGTTAAAAGCATTAATATTCGGGCACCACGATGTCTATGGATCAGTTAGTGAATAACTACTCATGGTAGTTGGGTTATTCTAGTTTAGACTTTCAGAATCAGTATGCTTTAAAGTTGTATAGTCCGATGGTTTAGTTTCTAGCGTTGTTTCTAAAACAAATATATTAGGTTAGTTGGAGGTTTACATTCTGGCAACATCTAAGGTCATATCAGGATGGGTACTGACTTGTGACAGTGCACACTCATGGTGACTTAATAGTGATGCCCCACTGGGATACCAGGCCATCTGCACCATGACCTGATATCCCACACAGTCACATTATCCTGACACTGAGCTAGCCAGTCCTTGCCCTATCCTATTAATGCCGAGCGCCAGGCTAGGAAGTGACCAGTATAAATTTTATAAGTCATTGGTTTGACTCGACTGGGAACCGAACTCCCGATCTCCTGCATGTGAGGCCCGCGCTATACCGATTCGGCCAGCGTGCCCGATTCATGACACTGTGTTCATAGAGTGAACCTACCTGGTGGCAGGTCATAGCCCTGGCGCAGGCCGCGCGGGTTCGACGGGGTGCAGCAGTCCATGTCGACCTCCTTCCGCAGGCAGCTGTCCACATCCACACTGCTGAAGAAGGCCACTGCCTGCAATACACCAGTGGGGTTTTACATCCAGCAACATCTGAGGTCATAACCAACATGTATGGCGGTGCGCACTCATGGTGGCTTTATAGTGTTCACCCATAAGACAAAGGGCGTATCTAGAGCCAATACTGTTGTAACATACATTTTTCTTATAAAAAGGTTCCTGTGAATACATGGTGTCGATGTGTAAATTTTCACATTTTCACTTCAACACAAAAGCATACATAATTTTGATAAATTTTGTGAGATGAGATTAATACATGTAGCATTGCTAACATACATAAAACAGAGGCAACAATAATGCTACCAAAAAAAGAATTAATTATCATCATCGTAACGTGGAAACCAAAGACGTAGTACCCAGTTTCAGAGGAATGACCCAGATAATTCACTCTTTAAATATTTATTTCTGTGTAGAATGAATACTAAGTCAATTTAATCGAACCTGTCACTGCGGAACCATATGGCGTTCAGCATTTTGATATGCACAATTAATTGACTATGCTTTAATTTCAAACGTCTAAGTTAGCCCTTTAAAATAGAAGGTACATCAAACTAAAGTCAAGTAGACTACCCATTATCCAATACATTTTTATTAAAAGAATATTGGGGGAACTTACAACTAACGGATTATACTGAATTATTTATTTGTTTCTTTGTTTGCTTGTTTAACGACCCCCAAGCAGTATTGAATTAAGTCCTGATCACCCGACACATCAAGATGACCAAATGTGTGTGCGTTAAGTCCTTAAAGCTGCATAGCCCGATGAAAACATCAAAACCAAAATAATTATCTAGATTTGATTCTACATATCTAACTTAGATACTGGTCCAATTATTAAGCACTTGTTGCCAAATAGAAGGGACTACTAAAACAATTTAACAGAATCTGTTACTGCAGAAGTCTATGGTGTCAGAGTTTTGGCATGCTTTCCAAAATTAATGTCCGATGTTTGCACTTCAAATATCTCTAAAGTTAGCCATTTAAAATAAAAGTTACTTCATACTAAAGTAAGGTAGATTATAACTCACCATAACATACATATCTCAGAAAATTACAGAAACTCAAAAGCATTGGACCAAGCAAATTCATAAACGCCGGACCAACCTGTGGCAGATCATGCATGTCCATCTTCAAAGCGAACATGCTGCGGACGAGCAGATTGGTGACCTGGAGTGCGAGTGCGGCGCGGTCGATGTCCACCTCGGCGACCAGGTAGCGGACCTCATCGTGGATGGAGATGGAGAAGCGCCCTTCGATCTGGTACTCGTCCATCAGCCCGCGCATCGAGACGAGTATCAGGTGCAGGTAGTCGACCGCCGAGCTCTGCACCACCCAGTTGATCCGGCTTGGCATGAACTGCGATAAGCATTTGGTGCAAGTAGGTGCATTTTAAAAGGGGGGGGGGGAAAAAGAGAACGGAAAGAGTAGCCCATGTGGCGGCAGCGGGTTTCCTCCAAAGAAATGTCAGGATGACCATATGTTTGACGTCCAAAATCCGATGATAAAAATCAATGTGCTCTAGGGGCATCGTTAAATAAAACAAACTTTGCTTGTTTTAAAATAATAAATGTGCGGGTGGTTAGAGCATCTGACTTTTTTCTAGGTCAGACTACTAATCTGAAGGTTGATGGTTCGATTCCCCATGCCATAACCTCTGCCAATTTGAATTTTCCACCGTGTGTATAACTTACAGCGTATTCAAAGGCCAGTTGCTCTCATACCATGAGTATATGGTGTGCGAGGTTAAAAATCCCTTGGGTTGGTAAAAGTGTAGGCTCAGGCTTTCTATTGACCAACTGTCTAATTGTGAAAACAAGACTATTCAGACTTATCCATGATTGGCCATGCCAGCATCCAGGGAATCGAACGAGTTGATTGGGCTGCGAAGGAGGCTCTGAACTATGATCTTGAGCCGTGTCTGATACCCCACTCTGATCTGAAACCACTAATAGCCACCCACATCAAATCCAAATGGCAACATGAGTGGGATGAAAACATTAATAAACTTAAAGAAATTGAACCATCTGTGGGAAAACCACCACATTCTCTTGTGGGGGGTCGGCGGGACCAAGTGGTCCTTAGCCACTGCCGTATTGGCCACTTGTGGCTAACACATGTTTTCCTGCTCAAGGGGGACCCTCCCCCTGAATGTATTGGATGTCAGTCCCCACTGACAGTCAAGCACATTTGACTAAACTGTTGATTTTATGGCACTGCGCCAACAATTTTACACTGCAAACAGCATGCATGACCTTTTTTTACTAAAGTTAAACAAGAAGACATTTAGCCTTTTTGAGGGAAGCTGGTCTGTACCACCTCATATAGTTCATTAAAACAATTTGATTAATTAATTCTTTCATCTATTTTATTTAATTATATGATTTAGCTTTTAAAAATTCATAAGTGTCTATTGACACATAACTGATTGTATGCTTTTAAATTATATGTAAAGGAGATGGTTGAATAAAAAGACAAACAATTCTCGCCGTGAATATGGCCTATGCTGCCGACACGGCGTAAAGAAACCACCAATCAATCAATCAATCTTATCCATGATAGGCAGTATTAATCTTCAATAACATTTTTGTTAAAACAAATATATATTCTGGCATATATTGATGCTGCATAGTCCAGGACCTGCCAAACATTCCGATTTCCAGGCTCTGATTCTACCATTCTCTGCATAATCTCGATTGTGACTGCACACTCATGATGACTTTATAGGATATCGGGTCATGATGCTGCCGGCCTGATTTCCTAGTGGGGCAGCACTATATCAATCAATCAATCAATAGGATACAGCTATAATAGGCCTTGGACCTGTTAACCGCTCTTAATTAATAGAAATGGAGACAGTTCTTCAGATGTGGAGACAGTTCTTCAGATGTGATATAGTGCTGCCCAACTAGGAAATCAGGCCGGCAGCATCATGACCCGATATCCCTATCAGTCAAATTATCGTGACACTGAGCTAACCAGTCCTTGCCCTATCCTATTAATGGGGAATGCCAAGCTAAGAAGTGACAAGCATATATGTTGTACGTCATTGGTTTGACTAACGATTCAGCCACCGTGTCCGCCATTATCACCATACTCCATTTGAAAACACTGCTCCCTCCGCCCACCCACTTTAATGATTACATAGGCATATAATGATATAAACTCATATTTAATGATGCATCACTATCCCTTTTCCCCTCAATATATAAAAATAGACATCTATAGCTATAGCCATAGCTTGAGGCACAATCAAAAGCTCTCCAATTTGATATCCAATTTAATTACATGAAAAACACAACATAACAGTAGCGGTGTGCACAATGTGCTTTCCTTACGTGTCTTTCTACGCTGCTCGGTTCCAGTGACTTGCTTATCCTACAACCCAGGACTGGTGTGCGTGGAACCTGCGACGTGGCAATCTTCTCCAACATATTGAACATGCTCGACTCTCTGTACCGATACAAGAAATAGAGCAGGGTGCAAACACATGTGAAGCTATGGAATTCAAGGCTTTTTCAAGTCTGAAATCGCCATTCAAAATGGCAATTTCAGACTAATTATCAGTGGGAACAGTTTAATGGAATTCATGACTTTTCAAGACTAATTACCCAAAATAGGTTAAATTCAAGGCTTTGAAAGTGTGGCAAATGAAGTTCAAGACTTTCCTAGCCCCATATGGACCGTGATAGAGGACTTCGACACAGATGCTTGCTAAGTAAGCTAAGATGGATGGCAGCTCAGCACACTGAAGTGGCATCTTTATTATTTACAGCTCAGATGATTACCACCTTTCCCAATCCTAGTAATAAAATAATCAAAACACAATCTGTTCTGTTCTATTCCATTTAAAGGCCGGAGTCTCAGCAGCAGGACTAACCAGTCAGTTGCCAATTAAGACCATAGCCCTCCCCACCATTATTCGGGCATATGGTCACATAGTGCTGCCTCCAATGTTGTTTATGATCCTCTCCAGTACCTCCCAATCAGGACACATACTGAAAGGCACCATGTAGTTTCTGACAGTGTCATTGGTTTGACTCGACCGAGAAGTGAACTCCCGACCTTCCGCAAGGGAGGCCTGCGCTCTATCGATTCGGCCAGCGCGTCCGGTTTGAACAATAAGTAAACCATTCGTTTGACTCGACCGGGAATCGAACTCCCGAACTAGCCTGGCGCTCGACATTACTATTATGGGACATGGGACAAGGAGCAAGGAGCAATGAAGTGAGGAAAATTAATTGTTCCGATTGAAATTTCTCTGCTTAATCAGCGAATGTCTAACAAGAAACTAAACATTTAAAAAAGGTGCAATATGTGAAGGAGTCTTTCTGACCAGGTATACACTCACGTGCCCTGGTCCCAGCGGTACGCCACTGAGGGCGGCCCGTCACCGTCCTCGCCGGTAGAGGGCGTGAGGATGCGCGTCCTCTTTCCCTTCGAGTACGAGTATAGTGTACTCGCCTTGCGCTCCGCCTCGTCTGGTCTTAGCTTCTGGTTGAACTGTTGCAGCAGCGTCACGGCGAACTTCTTACCCGCACCGTAGATACGGCCGTAGTTGAAGATCTTAAACACAACACCACCAAAACACATGGTTCCAATCAGGACGTGTACCGACTTGTGACTCCACCCTTGTGGCAGCTCTATAAAAGGTAAAGTAAAACTTGCTTTCTTTAACAACGCCTGTAGAGCACATTGCTTTTTATCATCGGCTATTGGACATCAAACATATGGTCATTCTGACATTTCTTTGGAGGAAACCTGCTGCCGCCACATAGGCTACTCTTTCCGGTAAGCACATACCACAGCCTTTGATGAACCAGTTGTGGACCACTGGTTGGAACGGAAAATAACCCAAACTGCAAATGGGTCCACTGAGCAGGATCGATCAGATGACTGACACCTTCACAGGTGGACACTCTACCACCTGAGCTACATCCCGCTCCAGCAACTTTATAGTGCTGCACTAATGGGAGACCGGGCCACTGGCACCATTACTTAATATCCCACTCCGTGACATAATCCCTGATACTGAGCAAACCAGTCCTCGACCTGCCCTATTAATGCCGAGTGTCAGGCTAGGTAGACAAAAGCATAATTTTTGTCTAAATCATTGGTTTAACTGGATCAGGATTCGAACTCCCAACCTTCCGCATGGGCAGTCAGCGCTCTTACCGATTCGGCCATCACGTCCGATCACACTGACAAAATGATATATTCAAATGAATTAATATTTATCCCCCCATAACAATATTTTAAGCTGCTAAACACTTAGATTGACTTTAAAGGTGATAAAGGCTGCCCACCTTGGCTTGTTCGCGGGTGATTCCCACTTGCTCGGCTATGCGACTATGAAGGTCCGTCTGGTCAGCCTTGTTCCCCAACAGTGTCATCCATCCGAAGGCGGTGCAGCCTGGAGGGATACTTAGAGAGTGACTCACGTTTTGTGTGCGTTTATTAGTGTTCTGTGTGCTTTTTTGGGTGTGTGTGTGTTTCGTGTGTTTGGGGGTGGGGGGGGGGGAGAAGAGGGAGGGGGAGGTTAAAAGCCATTCACACGCACAGAGTGAAACCAGCTTAGTTAAACCAGTTTAACTAATCCACCTCACAAGCTGGTTTACATGAAGTAAACATGAAGTAAACTAGTTGAGTCAACTTAGCACTAAATCGATTTAGCGATGCATTCACACACGTTTTAAACTGGATTAGTTCAAACGGTTTAGCTAAACCGGTTTACCGTGTATGTGTGAACGGGGCTTTAGATGCAATATGGAATGGAGTCTTTACAATATGCCATTCTGCGACTTAACTATTCCCCAGAACAAAGCCTTTTTCCCCATTCATTTTTGTTCTCCTCTCCAACGCCAAGGTATTAGTTTTCTATCCAGCCATAGTTGGTACAGTTATTTTAACTTTCTTTTTTAATTGTAAAATGTTTAAAATGGCAATAATAAGAAATTGTTAACGCAATAGTTCCTTATATGAATCAGACAATAAAATTAGAAGTAACATGTATTCAGTCCATTTTCGTTTAATAACCATACTTTTACACAGAGTGTAAAAAGCACACAATCATATATTTGTCAAAAGACAAAAGGCAAACTTTAAAAAAGTTACAAGCGGTGACACGGTCCACCTGTGCTCTGGAGGGTGTTTGAACCTTCCGTCGCCACAAAACCACCCAACACCCGGCTGCTCACCGTGAAGCTTGGCAAAGTTGCAGTCTCCCAGAATGGCAGCTATCCACAGTTCCTGAGAGTCCACGTCGGCGCCCACAAACTTGTAGCCGGGCGGGGCTTGCACCATCGCCTTCAACTCGCTCCCTACACGGTCAGTCTGAGGAGACAACATGGAGCGAGTGACCGATTGGGGTTTTACGCCCTAGCAAGATTTGAGGTACCGACTTGTGGTGGTGTACACTAACAGGAATTTTATAGTAGGCCTACTGCTTCACTAATATACAATGCTGCTTAAAAGTTACATAATCGAGTCGTTTTTGAATTTCTCAGGGTTGGTTTGGTTGGTTGTTGGAATTTTACATCCTGCCAACATCTAAGGTCATATCAGGATGGGTACCGACTTTTGACAGTGTGCACTTATGGTGACTTTATAGTGCTGCCCCACTGGGAAATCAGGCCACCATGACCTGATATCCCACTCAGTCCCATTATCCTGACACTGAGCCAACCATCCCTGCCATATCCTAATAATGCAGAGCGCCTGGCTAGAAAGTGACGAGTGTCAACTTTTAAGTCATTGATTTGACTCAACCAGGGTTCGAATCCCAGGATCTACCAAAACGGGAGACGGACGCTCAACTCATTCGGCCATTCCGTCTTCCGGGATGGATGGAGTGATGGGGTAGAAATGTTGTATTTAAACGCACCCGAGCATTGCTGGCAGTGAGCCAAGTCGACTCCACAGCCCGGCGCGTCACAGTTCCAGCAGTGATGACGCGTGGCAGCAAAGAACCTAGGTCCTGCTCATCGTCATATCCATGCTGGCTTCAGGTAGAAAACACAACACAACAGCGAAACATGTCAGTGAAAACACCTAGTAACTGGTCAATATGACAATTCAAATATTCCCTCATCTCACAATAACATGGACGTCTCTTCATTCCTTCTCACACTCCCCAACAATATTAAGACCTTCAACGTCAACGCTAAATATACCCTCGTCCTGATATGACCTTAGATGTTGTCAGGACGTAACGCTCCAACAACCATCCACACAATGCAAACCGGGAAATATCACACCAGACTTCTGCCTGCCTACCTGACTGCTGTGACAAAACTTATAACGTCAAACCACTGTTGTACACTTAATTAGTAGGCCCTACTAATAGTAGATATGTTCTTATCTACGATCCGTCAAACTGCTCATGTACATGTTGCCATAATGGCACTTTCCTAATGAGGAGGCCCTAATAAATCCAGTGATTGGTTGGTTGGTTGTTGGAGTATTATGTCCTGGGAACATCTAAGGTCATATAAGGACGGGTACAAACTTGTGACAGTGCACACTCATGACGGTTTATACTGCCCCACTGGAAAATCAGGCCGCTGACACCATGACCCAATATCTCACTCAATTACATTATCCTGACACTGAGCTAACCAGTCCTTGCCCAATCCTATTAATGCCGAGTGCCAGGTTAGGAAGCGACAAGTATAAATTTTATAAGTCATTGGTTTGACTCGACTGGGAACCAAACTCCCGATCTCCCGCACTCTACAGATTCGGTCACCGTGCCCAATCATCCAGTGATTGGTTCCCCTGCTGCTTACACCATGACTGTCAGCATCGACATAAGACTGTCTATCAGTATAAATAACCTAATAGGTATCTACCTCTATTATAGGTCTCTACTACAGCTTAACATTAGTATAGTCTGGCTGTCCTCATTTATACTTTACTTAAAAACTATGCTTGTTTGTTTAACGACCCCCACCCCCCACCCCCCAGCACAAAAGGTAGACATCGGCTATTCGCAATAACTGGTTATGCATGACCGAAGACCAGTGGAATGGTGCTAACGCAATGTTACTCAGAAGAATAAATATTTACCGCAAAAGAAATTTTGAAGCAGCAAAAATTTTGAAACCTAGATGATAATATATCGAGCAAGTGCAACATGGTGTTATACAACTTAGTATAAAACACTAAAACCAAACAAACCACATTCAATGTGACATACATCGCCATAACGAATGACTGGAATCCTTCCACTTCACACATCATATTTGTAAATCATCTTTCAATTGCACTATGTCACTATTGATATGAAGTGAGTTGTACACATGTCGTGAAATGCTACATGCACAGGTAGGTGAATTGCATCAGGGAGCCCAGGTGGTCCTTCCGGAAAGGCAGAATGTGGGTTCGAGCCCCGCTCATGATGCTCCTATGTATTGCTTGTTTGTTAGGGTTTTACATCCTACCAATACCTAAGGTCATATCAGGACGAGTACTGACTTGTGGCTGCACACTCATGGCGATTTTATAGTGCTGCCCCACTGGCACCATGAACCGATATCCCGGAGTCACATTATAGCCCTTGCCCTATCCTATTAACGCCGAGCACCAGGCGATGTAGCGACAAGTAACAATTTTGTGAGTGATTGGTTTGACTCAGCTGTTGATACTCGTTGCTACCTAGCCTGGCATTTGGCATCAACAGGAATGGACAATGACTGGATTGCTCAATATCAGATTGTACCAATGGTCTGGTAATCCAGTGGGACAGCCACATAAAGTTGCCATGATTGCACACTGTCACAAGTCGGTAGGCCTACCCACGTTGATATGACCCTAGATGTTGCCAGGACATTAAACACCAATAAACAAACATTAAGGCTCAACGCCTACATAGGCGGGTAAGTGAGGCGGGAAATATAATAATGGAGACCCAGCACCGGGCGCATTTGATAAACAAACATGCCATTCACTTGACCTGTATTAAGCAATGAACGTCAAAGCATCTAGATTTAACATGGGATATGGAAAAGTACAACACAATGCCGCCATTCATATATTAACCAGGTCAAACATTAGGAGGGATTCCAAAACCAAAACATTTACTTTGATTTGATCCTACATAAATAACTTAGATACTGGTGTAATTGGTAATAATTTATTACCATGCTGCTACACATGAAAACGGGTAAAATAAAGAAAGAAAAAAAGCGTATGGCCAATATTTTGGTGTGCACAATTAAATTAGTAATACGTTTTCACTTCAAACACCTAAAGCCAATCCTTTTAAATACAAGTCACTCCAACCTAAAGTAAAGTAGATAATGATCAACCAAATAGATTTATTTATAAAAAAAAAATTAAAGTAAAAAGAAAATGCACTTCTAAGAAACTAAAAACCATCGATCTATGCAACTTTAATGTCTTGGCACTTAACACTAGATAGCTGCATTAGCAAGGTTTCTACTCTGACACACACTGCAATTGCGAAGAACTTCTAAGGAAGGACGGCTTAAAAAGTGATACCTGATGACACATAGATGAAGCAAGACGAGTTTGCACATGCATGGTGAGTTTACAAATAAGAGTATTCGATAAAAGCCATCGTTAAACTGCATCCCCCAAAAGGCACTCATAACACCACTGTGGAACCGTAGTGAAACCATCAATGTCACGTGTGAGGAGGGGACATTCAGAACTTGGTGGACACACGGCACACACAGAAACTCACACAAACACAGCACACAGAATGTCTAAAGGGGACTGCAGAACTGCATTTACCATTCGCTTCTCTTTGCAGCTCTTTGGGAAAGAAGAAAGAAAAAGGTAATTGCGTAACCGCGCATTAATAGAAATGATTAAATTCAAGATGCTTATATATAAATCCCCCCTACACAAAAAGAACAACAACAACAACAAAAACACCGGGACCCCCTCCATCTTGATAATGGGAAATTGATCGATTGATTCAGTGTCATCAGTCAATTTTCTGTAACTTTGTGTGACCACAACTGCAGAATAATGCCCAACCCATCATACACAACCAAAACCCCAAGAAGTTTTGGTATGAACTAGATCAAATAGAGCCTGATCCCAAACCAAAGATCAGTAATCTAATAAATGACAGCACTGGTGAAACAATTCCTGACATTCAACTAGCAGGAGATATCACCAATTACTTTGTTGATATAGGAGCCATCCTAGCCCAAAGATTTCAGCCAAAAGATGATGTCCAGGAAAACTATAAGGTTGTAGTTAACCTACATAGATATGATCTTATAGAAACAACAAAAGAGAAGATCCTTACGAAAGTACAAAACCTGTCACTATTCAAACCTTCAGGCATGAAGGACATCAGTTCAACTTTTATCAAGGGCACCATTAAGGCTTTAATAGATGAATTTACATACCTATACAACCTCATAATTACTCCTCTTTCTGGTATTTATTAATGACCTACCATTGCTGTCTGCCAGTGCTAATTTCACACTTTTTGCGGATCATGCTGCCCTCACATACACAATAAAAACATTATTCTGGCAACTACTAGAGTAAACAAGGTGTTAAGAAAGGTCAATATTTGGTGTGCTGATAACAAAATTACCTTAAACACACACAAATCTGAATATATGATATTTGGAACAAAATCTACAAAATCTCAAGCACAAAAAATAGAGCTATGTATATACATTGCAGTGCTAAGAGAAGTGAACTCGTACAAATACTTAGGAGCCACACTTGACTCTACACTGAATGCGGACCAGCAACTATCGAGGTTGAACCAAATTCTAGGTATGAGAATGACAACCTTTAGAAAAATAAGATGTTACATGACTGAGAACACAGCGCTCAAACTGTATAAGGCAACTATACTACCAATAATAGATTATAATGATCTCATCTATGGCCTTTTAACAAAACAACAAGAAAATAAATTACAGAGAACCCAAAACTGGCAAAGTTCTCTCAGTGAATGAAATGCACACTAGATCTAATATTACATACCTGAGTCAAAGGAGAGATGCACATCTGCTATCTCTTATGTTTATCAGAGCCAAGGATGAAAACTACATAGACCATACCACCAGAGTTACCAGGCAGGGGGATGCTACACTCCTCAAAGTTCCTAAACCACTCACAAATAGACTGACAAGAGCCGCTATCTACAAAGGCAGCAACTTATGGAATGAACTCCCAGTCAGAATTAGACATGCACAAGCACAACTAGAATTCAAGAACCAGGTCAGAATTCACCAAGCCAATCAGGCCCTTCTACAGGCCTAGTGATGAGGTCGCCATGTTTAATTATGTACCTATTATAAGCACCTATGGCCACCCACTCCCCCACCACACTGCGCTCCCTTACCTGCTGCCAACAAACCAAGTTATCCACCGTACAAATTATTTGCCGAACTCCAGAAAATTCATATCAGTCTGGTAGTATTGCTATAAATATAGACAATAATAAAGACTGTACTAGACTACTAAATGACTGAAAAGTACAATCCTCCAAGCCTAGTTTATCCCACCATTACTAACCACCTACTTACTCAAACTACTTCATATAGTTAACCACCCCCCGCCCCCACCGAGGTATTAACCTTTTTAAGCAGAACCCTACAAGCTAACCACACTCCATCTAACAGAATAAACAAACCATTCTACTAACACTCCATCTCAAAATCACATCTCCAACAACATGATAATTATGCAATTCACCACACAGTAGGCATACAAACCTGTGAAGGGAAACTATGCAGCTAACCACTCCGTAATGTAACGGTCTAAACAATACACATGTATGTATCTAGGTATGTATGAATACAACATATAACTACTATCATATAGGTGAATTGTCAAACTATACCATATGTAAGTCTTGGAATGATTAATATTGTTATTTCAGCTGACTTGAGCTAGCTGCTGATGACAATATTAGACTACATATACATATATTGTAAATAACTGTAATGTCACATGGCTGGAAGACCAGTGACATGGCGCTGACAAAAGACTTTATTCAATGAATAAACTATATCTACAACGACAAAAAACCCATGCTTCCTTCACCCTGCTGCATAAAGCAGTCAAACCAATGGTGTATAAAACTGATACTTGATAGGGACCTAGCCAGGCATTCAGCATTACTGGGATAGAGCAAGGAGCAGTGGAATAAGGAAGATCAATTGTCCACAAAGGAAATTTACCCTACTTAATGAAATAAAGTAAAAAGTTAAAAACGAAAGGAACCCCCCCCCCTCCTACACACACACAAAGAAAATACGCCATAAAAAGAAAATCTACCAGTTAAAACCAGGCCTGAAAATTTGCTATAAACATCAATGACACTTTGAGTTGCATTCGGGTGGTCTAACCTGGTGAACCATTTTTTTTTTTTAAATGACTACGCACCTGTGAACAGCTTCCGGAAGCTCCTCTTTGCGCAGGCGCACTACCATCTGAGACCTGCCAATGGAGGATAAAGTTGTATAATTCGATGATGGAGTTTCAGACATATTAAAATAGTTTTTATCGATATATATATATTAAGATGATTTGTTATAATCGACTTTGAAGTAACTTATTATAAGTGGTTAAAGTTTCATAGTCCGATGGTTTTATGTTCCTGCCAGATTAGATAAATATATTAGTTTGATTGTTATAATCAACGACACATTAATTTGAAGTAATTAAAAAAACTTTGTGGACATATTTGAAGAGAAAACATGCTAAATTAATGTTGGCATGCATGTCACAAGGCTGACACCATTGGCTTCAGTAGTAAAGGGCTCTAATAAATTGACGTAGGATTGACAAAGTCTTAGTAAATGCACCCGTATTTAACTTATTCTAAGTTGGCTAGATAGGATGGAATCTAGATAAGTATTTGGATTTTGAAAATCTGAGACTTTTATCAGACTATACAACTTTAACTTTGTAGATATTCAAAGTGAAAACATACAATATTAGATTTGGTTTGTTGGTATGTACGCATACTGTTATTATTATTATTATTATTATTGTTATTATTATTATATTTGTACCAACAGTGCATAGGACAGTTTTCGGTGTCATATGAGGTGGTCAATCGTTTGTTCATAAACAACACAAGCGGCGTTTGATCACACGCATCCCCCCCACCCCCCTTCCTCCCCAACACACACACAAATAATCGTGTCGGGGCTTCACTACAGAGTACAGGGGCCTGTCTGGCTTATGACGGGCCCTTTTCCCTGGACCCCACTGTTTATGTATGCTCCCGGAAAAAGACCTGCCCTCATTGTTCTGAGAGAAGTCCACGTTTAGAAGCAAGTGCTGCCCCACTGGAAAATCAGGCCACCGGCACCATGACATGATATCTCACTCAGTCATATTATCCTGACACTGGGCTAACCATTCCTTGCCATATCCTATTAATTCCGCGTGCCTGGCTAGGAAGTGACAAGTATCAATTTTATAAGTCATTGGTTTGACTCGACCGAGAACAAACTTCCTGATCTCCCGCATACGAGGCCCGAGTGTTACCGATTCGGCCACTGACACCGGTCGGCAAAGATGTGAAATGTATCATGTGTGCGGTTTGACCTGATGCGCTCCGCGTTGTTCTTCCAGTAGCTGCACATGACGTGCCGCTGCAGGACCTTGTCGACGTTGGTTCCACAGTTGGCCTGCAGCTCGCCAGTCTCCAGGTGCGTCATGTGGAACTTGGACAGCGGGTTGCCAGTGTTGTTACCCGGCCCGTCCTGTAAAACCAACAGTGGCATGTCACATGTGACTTGAATTGTGTATTTTACCCTGTAACATAAGTTGATTGGTTGGTTGTTGGAGTTTTACATCCTGGCAACATCTAAGGTCATATCAGGACGGATACCGACTTGTGACTGTGCATTCATGGCGACTTTATAGTGCTGCCCTACTGGGAAATCAGGTCACCAGCACCGTGACCCAATATCCCACCCAGTCACATTACCCCGACACTGAGCTAACCATTCCTTGCCCTATCCTATTAATGCCGAGTGCCTGGCTAGGAAGCAACAAGTATCGGATATATAGGATCAAATCGAGGTTAAAGTTGCATAGTCCGATGGTCTTGAGATTCAGCCACATTCCTGAGATAGATATATCAATTTGATTGTTATAATCTACCCTACTTTAGTTTGTGATAACTTTTATTTTAAATGGTTAATTTTGGAGATATTTGTAGTGCAAACATGTCAAATAAATTTTGGCAAGCATGCTAACATAGGCTCTAACAGTAACAGTTACTATTAAATTGACTTCTACCTGGCAACAAATGTATCACTGTCTAATTTAGATATGCACAATCAAATCTAGATGAGTGTTTTGGCATTGAAAATTTGATGCTTCAGCCGACTATGCAATTTTAAGTGTTTTGGTATCGAAAATGTCATGCTTTCATCAGATTATGCAACTTTAACTAAAAAAAAAGTGAGAAAAAAAGAAAGAAAATGGATTAAGAAAATTTAAAGTTAAGAGAATCTGAATCTGATGTCTCTTTAGGGGGGGGGGGGGTCATATGCACCTTGTGTGGTAGACGGAAGAACCAACATCCGGGTATGTCCACCTCGGCATAGGGCCCGTCCCCCGTGTGAAACCACGGGCCATCCGCCATCTTCATCTTGGCCGCCTTGCTCTGAATGGACAAAACCTAATTTATATCTGGGGACAAACACATGGAATACAATAAATAAAAGATTCATCCCTATGCAGAGTAGGGGGTGAATGACAATGTAGTCTAAATACGGGCGAAAATTGCTTTAGTATGGAACAGGAAGTAGTATTCCTGGTTCCAGTATCTAATGCCTACTTGCATCGGCACAGAGTTTTTTTGTTTTTTTGTTGTAAATATGTTTATTCTGCTGAATAATTCTTTTGTCAGTGCCGAAGCACTGGTCTTCCAGCCATTTTTCAATTCAGGGTTATTTACACAAAAGGTACATAGAATAAGGTGTACAATACCTGTTGAATAGTTGGTTGGTGAAATGGGAGAGAATACAAAAAGACAAGATGGCGACAACAGAATGCTGTCGATTTCACTTTTTAAAATCTATTAAACTACATGTTTTAGTATATTTTTCAAATCAAACGTCACGGGTAAATATGAAGATGTATGTGAATAATATATTTTGCTTCTTAATTTAAGAATTTATGTGCTCATTTCATTCACCCAGCCTTTTGCCACTTTTTCTATTGGGTTGTTCTTCACCTCTACTCAGGCTACTGTAGTACAGGGTGAATCTTTTATCTAGGATGACAACAAAAAAAGAAAGGGTGGAAATCTGGCATTCCCTAAATTTATCGTCCGTTAAATTTCCCCTCTCTGGTCGTACTAAGCTTACATTGTGGCGGTCTATCTTTTCGTGGAAATTAAGAGAAAACGGTGAGGGTCTTTCAGACATGAAAATAAAATTCGCAGAGAACTGTCAAATGGAGGTAAGCAACACGAGGGTGGGTACCGACTGGTGACAGTGAGTACTCATGGTGCTTTTACAGCGCTGTCCCATTGGGAGCCCGGGCAGCCGGCACCATGACTCGATATTACCCGCTCGGCATCACTCCGATAGGGGGTTGGCTCAGGATCAGGATAATGTGACTGAGTGGGCTATCGGGTCATGGTACAGGCGACGTGGTCTCCCATTGTGACAACACTTTAAATTCACCATGAAGTCGGTTAACCTGGTCTTGATTGTTGATTGTTGGAGCTTTACATCCTAACAATATCTAAGGTCCTATAAGGACAGGTACCGACTTGTGACAGTGCGCATTCGTGGCGACTTTCTAGTACTGCACCACTGGAAGACTGCGCTACCACACCATGACCCAATACATCCCACTCAGTCACAATATCCTGATACTGAGCAAACCAGTCCTTGCCTGTGCCTATCAATATCGAGCGGCAGGCTAGGTAGCGACAAAGACAATGTACGACAAGACACACCACTCTGCTTTCCTGTGAAATACAGATGCAGTGCGTATTAAGTGGCAATTATAATGTTATATTTACATAGTACATCTCTCGCTATAATTGTCACTATAATTGAATAACAATTATATGACATTATATAATTGAATAATAATTTACTATAATTGACTATACTTGTCGTACATTGTCTTTGATGGTACAACAGTCAGGGTGGGCTAGGGGACCTGTCCAATTGCCTTGTTTGCCATTGAGTGGCAGCACTACATGATTATTTAAGAAATTTCTATATGAAAGCACTGAGTTGCACGTATTGTCGTACATTGTCTTTGTTAGCGATAAACATCAATTCTGTAAGTCATTGGGTTTGACTCGGGTAGTGATTCAAATCCATGAACCAAGCCCACCTTTCTGGGTTTCGGCGTCCAGTGGCCCGCCTGTGCAAGCTGCCTCCACAGCCAGGGGGCGCCATCCTCCAGGTCGGTGTAGCGGCCCTCCTCCAGGGCTGCCAGGACCACGTGACGCACCTGCTCTCTCACTTCCGCCCGCCGCACCTCCCGCTCAAACGCCGGCTCGCAGATACTGTATAAACTCCTGAGGACAACATCACAGCGCACCGGTCAAATTTGTTTGTTGTTGTTTTATGTCCTGGCAACAACTTGTGGCAGTGCGGACTCACAGCCGCTTTATAGTGCTGCCCCTTCCTAGCCAGGGGCTCGGCATTAATAGGATAGGGCAAGGACTGGTTGGCTCAGTGCAAGGATAATGTGACTGAGTGAGATATCGGGTCATGATGCCAGCAGCCTGATTTCCCAGTGGGGCAGCACTAAAAAGTCACCATGAGTGTGCACTGTCACAAGTCGGTACCCGTACTAATATGACCGTAGATGTTGCCAGGATGTAAAACTCCAACAACGAACCAACCACTGCGAGACCAGGCTCTCAGCACCATATCCCACACTGTCACCCTTTTCTGATACTGTGCTAACCAGTCTCTGTCCTAGTCTATTAATGCCGATCGTCAGGCTAGGTAGCAACAAGTATTTGATTCGGCCTGGATTCGAACTCCCGACCTTCTACACGGGAAATCTGCGCTCTACCGATTCGGCCATGGCGTCCAGTAGCACCAGTTAAACCACATTGATCGAACAATGCAGCGGACAAAAGGCAGTAATAACTGATATGACCAAGATTAGATATAGCTATTTATAGTTTGGAAATGTCACGTTGATATCTGGAAAACATAATCAGGGATGAAAGTGATTTTGGAGAAACAAAATCGGAAATCGAGGTTGGGCAATAATACGGTCAAAAGAAGGATAGTCTGCTAAAGACAGCGCTACAAGTACTACAAGAGTATTGGATGAAACCGACTTCCGGCCTTTTCCGTGATTCCGTGACAAAGCTAAGCCTATGAGACTTTCCGTAAATAGACACCACATTTATTTACATATTGGTATTAACAAATATAGACCTAGCCTTACTTGATAGGGAAGCCCTTAGGCTGGTCGCTATGCAATGCATCCTCTTTCTCCAGCCTTCCCAGCTCGGCATCCAGCTCGGCGTCAGAGGAGTCCTGCGGCCTCCCGGGCACCAGGTACCCCCAGCCGAGCTTGGAGCTGTGGATTTTACAGAAAATAAATACGAAAACATGAGTCTAGCGCTGTAGATTCGACAGAAAATAGATTTTTCAAGGGCCTGGGCAACTTTCTGAATTTTCAAAAATGTCTAAGTTGTTCAGAACTTAAATAGTTAGATTAAAGTTGCATGGCCCGATAGTTTTGAGTTTCTGTCATTTTCCTGAGATTATATTAAATTGATTGTCATAACATACCTTACTTTAGCTTAAACTTTTTAAAGTAACTTTTATTTTAAATGGCTAGGTTTTGAGATATTTGAAATGTAAACATGACAAATTAGTTTTGGCAAGCACGCCAAAACTCTTGACGCTATAGACTTTAACAGTGAAAGGTTCAATTAGATTGCCTTGGTATTCCCTTCGATTTGGCAACAAATGCTTAATACATGCATCAGTATCTAAGCTCGATATGTAGAATCAATTCTAGATAATTGCTTTGGTTTAGAAAATTTGATGCTTCATCGGAGTATGCAGCTTTAACTAAGACCTCAAATGGGGGCACAGGTGGCCTACCTGTAGTGTAACGGATACCCCTGCCAGGTGAGGCGCAGGATACGAGGCGTGACCCGCTTCTGCGTACTAATCAGTGACGGTCCTGCCATGCCAGACTGTGAGTAGGCAGAGAGTTTGGGGCACAGCTCGGTGTACCACCTGAGATGGAAAAACAACTTATTGGTATGTGCGGGAGATTCGGAATTCGGTTCCCGGTCAGGTCAAACAAATGACTTACAAAATTGATACTTGTCGCTTCCTAGCCAGGCACTCAGCATTAATAGGATAGGGTAAGAACTGGTTAGGTCAGTGCCAGGATAATGTCACTGTGTTGGATATTGGGTCATCGTGCTAGTGGCCTGATTTCCCAGTGGGGCAGCATTATAAAGTTACCATGAGTGCACAGGCACAAGTCGGTACCCGTCCTGAGATGACCTTAGATGTTGTCAGGATGTAAAACTTCAACAACCAACCGACAACCAACTTGTTTATGCCTTATGTCCTAACAACATTTCAGGTTATTAACACGGTGGCCGGGGGGTCCCGACTTGGCACTTCACCCTCATAGCGGCTTCATAACGCTTCCCTATTGAGATACCATTCCACCGGGTAGTATGATTATCACATTATCTTGACATCGGGCCGGCCAGCCCTCGCCCTGTCCTACTAATGCTGAGCACGATGGCAATATATGCCACCTGTGTTTGACTAAGGTAGGTAATTTAACCTACGAAAGCTAAAAATCACGACTGGGGGACGGGGTGGGTGGGGGGGGTGGGGGGATGTGAAAATCGACATCTGGTAAAAAAGAAATAATAAAAAAAGTTCGGTCAACCGAGTTCTCTGGTAGTGTTAAGCCTAATCCTTTGAGGTCGACGCCTATATTTTCTTTAAAAAAAAGAAGATATATATATATATATTTATTCCAGACCCATGTAACTTTTATGGGGTTGTCTTTCACAAGCTACTCTAATCTAAAATAAATAACTGAAAGAAAATCAGCGAGCAAAAGAGAAAGAAACAGAAAAAGAGAAAGAAACAGAAAAAGAGAAAGAAAGAAAGAAAGAAAGAAAGAAAGAAAGAAAGAAAGAAAGAAAAAAAGCAAGAAAGCAACCATCGGGGTAAGGGCATGTCTAACTATCCAACATCTCGTGTTTCTTTCAGTTTCGATGTTCGAGTAGGGAGAACCCATCCCATGACGTTATCACGTGACACTGCGGAGCTTACTGCGGATATCCGGGCATGTGGACGGGACGCTTGGGTACAGAGTCCTTCGCATGTTGAATCAATTGCGCCACCCGCTCTTTGGACGTGGCCAGTTTCTGCACAGAAATACACAGACAGACATCTGAAATAGCGAGTGGCCACCATGATCTCAAGATCGGCGATACAAAACAATTTTTTTTTTTTTAAAAGAAGATATATTAAAAATAAAAGCTGAGCTTAGCGAGAATAAACTGGGGGGAAATCCCTGAAGTTTGAAGCAACTACGGCGTTACCTCTTTCATCTCCAGTCGGAGCAGTAACTAGTCCATTACCATACTCATCAACTTCTACTGTTTATTAGTTTAAATTCACTCACCGAACTCACAGAATAGTTATCCTTAATTATATTAAAGTTCCATAGTCCAATGAAAACATAATATTTTCAAAATCAAAACAATTATCTAGATAGATTGTGCATATATAACTTTGATACTGGTGCACTTATTAAACATATGTTGCCACATAGAATGGAATACTGAGGCAATTTAATAGAATATGTTACTGCAGAAGCCTATGGTGTCATGTTTGCCAAAAATAATTTTGCATGTTTGAACTTCAAATACTTCAAAAGTTAACCATTTAAAATAAGTTACTTCAAACTAAAGTAAGGTAGATTATAACGATCAGCCTAATATATTTATCTCAGAAAATGAGAGAAACTCAAAACCATCGGACTATGCAACTTTAATCATTTTATTTGTTATTACTGGGTAGCAAAGGCCCTATTCTATTTATTTGAACCCAGCTTTGAGTCAGCTCGGTGCATCGGATTGATTAAAAGCCATTTAATACCGTTTGTCCTTTTGTAGTCTTGACTTTCTTTGTTCGCAACTCCTTGGACGACCAATCTAGATCCCAAAGCCATACATCATCTTCATATCTGAAATAGAGAAGTTCCCCCCAAATCGTGTCGTTTGTAAATGGGTTAACAAATCATGAACAATTTGCGCTTACTTTTGTAAACGCAATAGGCTACAGGTGTTTGAACATATAATACTCACACTTGGGTAACAAACGATTTCTAGTTGATCTAGCATGAACATGATTCTCATTAAAATTTAAAATAGGGACGCTAGCAACAATGCTGATGGGAGAACACTATCCGTAATGAACTAAATATGACATTGATTGACAGGAGGAGGAGGAGGAGGAGGAGGAGGGAGGAGGGAGGAGGAGGAGGAGGAGGAGGAGGAGGAGGAGGAGGAGGGGAGGAGGAGGAGGAGGCGGGGGGAGGAGAGGGGGGAGGAGGCGGAGGAGGAGGAGGCGGAGGAGGAGGAGAGGAGGAAGAGGAAGAGGAGGAGAGGAGGGAGAGGAGGAGGGGGGGGGAGAGGAGAAAAGGAGGAGGAGGAGGAGGGGGAGGAGGAGGAGGAAAAGAGAGGGTAGGGGGACGGGCAGGGGGAAGTTGGTGGTAGAAAAAGAACAAGGATAAGAAAAGGAAGAGGGAGCGTGATCAGGAGGATAAAGGGGGAAGGAGAGGAAGGAGAGGAAGGAGAGGAAGGAAGGAAGCAGAGGAAGGAGAGGAAGGAAGGAAGGAGAGGAAGGAAGGAAGGAGAGGAAGGAAGGAAGGAGAGGAAGGAAGGAAGGAAGGAAGGAAGGAAGGAAGGAAGGAAGGAAGGAAGGAAGGAAGGAAGAATAAAAAGCAATGAATTGAATGTGCCTGACCTGTCGGCGTGCTTCATCTGACACACAGTGTTGGCGAGCCCCATCAAGGTGACCTTGAGTTCGTGCTGCAGCGCGGTGAAGACGGTGTGCGACGCCTCAATGTAGCGCGCCCAGTTGCGGTTGACGGGCATGTAGGCGGTACTCATCTCCAGCATGCCGGCCAGCGTCACGGGGTGTGGGAACCTGAGCGGGGCGGTCAACCGAGCTTTGTAGTTGTAGCAGCAGTATCGAGGATGGTTGGTTGATTGTTGGAGTGTTACATCCTCACAACATCTAAGGTCATATCAGGACGAGTACCGACTTGTGATAGTGCACACTCAAGGCAACTTTATAATGCTGCCCGACTGGGAGACCAGGCCACCAGCACCATAACATGATATCACACTCAGTCACATTACCCTGTCACTGAGCCAACCAGTCCTTGCCCTATCGTAATAATGCCCAGTGCCTGGTCAGGAAGTGACAAGTATCAATTGTTAAGTCATTGGTTTGACTAGATCAGGGTTCGAACCCGTGGGTTCGAATCCCACGATCCACCAAAACGGGAGACGGACGCTCAACTCATTCGGCTATCCTTTCTGTATCGAGGACACCAAGTTACCAGGACCTTGGAGGGGTTGGTGAATTGCTTTTAAACTGCATAATCTGATGAAAACATCAAATTTTCGAAACCAAAAACACTTATTTAGATTTGATCCTACATCCAGGCATACTAGTATAACATCTATTACAATTTGTTGCTCGTTCTATGCTACAATGCTAAGAAGAAAAAAAGGGGGGATAAAAGAAAAACACACAAAAACATGTCCAGTATTTCGTGTCTATAGCAATATTAATTTGGTATATTTTCATTTATCTCCAAACCTAGCTTGTTAAAATGAAAATTACTTCAAACGAAAGTAAAGTATATTATAGCTATTTATAATTAATTAATGTTGTATTGTGAGAATAATATGTGAATCTATGGTGATGGCATAAACCAGGTAAATATCTAAACAGAATAATAAGCTAATCCCATGACCTCTCTCTGAACCTCTCATTGGTTTTTATTCTATTTGGTCTTGCCCTTATTCCAAGTACAACATACCTCCTTAGAAATTGATATCTCATTAACTAACCTAGGTCCAACCCTCAAGCCGATTCATTATAGGTGGAATCTACAATCGAACACATCTCCAGGGAAACTATGGTGCAAGATTCTAAATGTTACCTGCTTTTAAACTCAGGCCACAGATACTGGAAAATGGAGTGTGTGGCGCCGACGTCATTAGCGCAGTAGGTCATCAAGTTCTGTGGAAGACCAGAAAAACCGTTATTCAGGATTTCAGGGTCCGTAAACATGTGAAGATATGGAATTCAATGTCATTTCACAGCTTTTCAAGACCTTATTTTATGGGAATTCAGACGAGTATTGGCAGTTTATTGTGTGTAGATATGTCGGATTATCTTATGCCGAATGGCAATTTTGGACTAATCGAGATCAGTGGGGACAGTTTAATGGAATTCAAGGCTTTTCAAGACTAATTACTCATAGGCATTACCCAAAACAGGTTAAATTCAAGGCTTTTCAAGGCCTTTAAATGGGGAAAATGAAGTTCAAGACTTTTCAGACCCTGTACAGACCGTGGGATTTAGACTAAGAATTGGAATACCAGAATTTATATCAAAACGGATTCATTTCTCAATGTTGATTGATTGATGGTTGTTTTACACCATGTGCCATTCTGCTCGTGTGTAGATTTCATAGCCTTGTTTCGAACAATGTCTTAAAATGTTGACAACAATGTCAGTATCAATTGTATAAGTCATTGGTTTGACTCGGCCAGGATTCGAATTCCCGATCTTCCGCATGAGAGGCCTGCGCTCTGCCGATTCGGCCACCGCGTCTGGTTGGTAGTAACGCCCGAGTGTACGTACTAATGGCTTTAGGGGTGGGGGGGGGGGGGCGACTCGGTGCACTGCGCCTACCTGGAAGTCCGCCCTGATGTCCGGCATGGTGCCCATCATGAACACATCGCGCAGCTCCTTCTGGAGCGGCTTCTGGTCCGTGTACAGCTGGTGCACATCGCGCAGATTGTTCAGTGAGCTTTCCTCCATCCAGCTCATGTTCTACAAACACAGCGTTCACATGGTGGGTGAGTGACGGTCATTTCACGCCTTAAATATGGTGAAAGGTGAGTGGAATTTATTATTTTTTCTTCAGTTAAAGTTGCACAGTCCGATGGTTTTGAGTTTCTGTCATTTTCTGAGATAAATATACAAGGTTGATCGTCATAATCTATCTTACTCTAGTTTGAAGTAACTTTTATTTTAAATGGCTAACTTTTTGAGATATTTGAAGTACAACCATGCAAAATTAATTTTGGTAAGCATGCCATAGGCTTCTGCAGTAACATGTTCAATTAAATCGCCTCAGTATGCCTTTCTATGTGGCGGCAAATGCTTAATAAGTGCACCAGAGTCTAAGCTTGATATGTAGAATCAAATCTAGATAATTGTTTTGGTTTTCAAAATTTGATGTTCTCATCGGACTATGCAGCTTAAAAAAAACAACCCAAAAACCACTATCGCACCGTCGATTTTAATATGCCACTATTATTACCAATGGAGTGGTGCTGCCCCATCAGTTCCTTGAATACTCAACAACTGGAAATAGCGCCCCGCTCCACTCTCGCCCCCGTCGCGATGGTCACGGGACAACCTTAAACTCGGTTGCTATTGTCTCCCTTTAAAATTCACAACTTGCCGGGTCTTTGCTAATATAATACTTAAATACTAATATAAAAACTAGCATGTAATTCTAAAATGAGTAAATCCGTCAAAATATTATAACATAATTGTCTACAAGGTGTCTTCCATTACCATTAGTTGGCCACCGTTTGTTGGACATCATCCAGTTTTGTTAAAGCTGCACAGTCTGATGAAAGTATCAAATTTTCTAAACCAAAATACTTACATAGATTTCCTCGATTTGATCCTACATATTCAACTTAGATATTTGTGCATTTAATCATGGTTCTCAATCTTTATAAGTTTTTTGGGGAGGGATTTGTATTAAAAGTAATCACAAAATCATGTTCAACATATTCACCATCGGGCTCTCATTGAAGTAAGGGTTATTGATGGCCTCCTGAACCTCTTTCCGCTGAGAGCCTTTCTTCTTGGCCATAAACAACATACGCTGCTGGCTTGTCAGTCCGTTAGTGGCAATGTGCAGCGACATTGTGTCCAGGAAGCGCGTTCTTGGGCCCTGCAATAGCAAGCAGGGAGCCTACCAACATTTTATTCATTAATCAAATTAGAATCCAACTGCCTAACCTTAAAGCTGCATAGTCTGATGAAGCATCACATTTTCAAAATGAAAACAATTATCTAGAATTGATTCTATATAATAATATCTAACTGAGATACCAATACACTTATTAAGTAAGCATTTGTTGCCACATAGAAGGCAATACTGAGTCAATTTAACAGAACCTGTTACTGCTAATAAAGGCTATGGTGTCAGTTTTGGCATGCTTACCAAAACTAATTTGACATGTTTGCACTTCAGATATCTCAAAATGTATCAATTAAAAAAAAAGTACCCCCCTCCCCAGAAATTGATGGGAGAGGTGTGATAAATAATAGTCACAACAATGATCAGCAGAACGCTCTCCGACCAATGTCTGCAACAATTGGTCATAGGCGTAACACTAAAACGGGTATAGGCATTGAAAATGCTATGCCTCTGACCCTGAGAGACTTTCCGTGTTTTCATAGAAAATCCATCCGACACAAGGTTCAACACTGGCTGTCAGCCGACGCAATGGTAGCCGTTCGCCCAACACTGCCCAGCTGCTGACCCAAAGCAGGCCAGGACCAAAAGACTGCGACACACAAATAAATGTTCCAAATCTTCCTTGAATCCTGTGCTGATGTTTTGATAATTTTGATGGGAGGGGGAGGGGGGTGATTACATTGAATTAACAGAAATATTTAAAGAAATTAATAAATACCTTCCCACTCACCAACCCACCTTCAGGTAGTACTGCTCTTTGACAAAGGAGCGATCAAAGCCCACATTGTGCCCGATGACCAGCTTCTGTCGCCAGGTGCCGCCTGGTGGCAGCACCTCATCCCTGGCGGTCTCCAGGGGGATGAGGTCACGTGTCCACAGGCTCTGGCTCGAGTAGAAGCGCTCTTGTACCAAACGCTCGCTACACCAAGAATACCTGCAATGACAGGGATATAAATACATATTTACCGTGGTCAGTTCAAAATATACCGGGTCACAGCTGCAGCTTACACACTGGAAGTTGGGATTGGTGCTCCACCCAGCCCTAACCTTCAGTATAGACACTATAGCAGAGCATATATTAGAACATATTGCTATATATTACAATATATTATTATATTACAATATATTATTATATTACAATATATTACAATAAGATATCAAATTAAAATATTTGTTCAGGTCAGAAACCCAGTATTAGCATAAAGATAGGGAGGAATGCTGATACATTAAATAAACAAGTAATAACATAAAAATTGATTACAGTGTTTTGTGTGAATAGAAGTGAATAAATATAGAGTAGAGAAACAGTGTTAATAGGCAAATATTAGCTTCACTGGGCGGCACTCAACCTCGATCAGAATATTTATTAATAGACGGGAAGGTGAGTGGGTGGGCAAACCTACCATGTCAAAAGTGGGTGTTGGCCAAGAACATTAGTTTGGTAGTTCTAATGTAGGTGGCGTGGCGTCTTTGCATTATTGAACTGATGGTTGTTGGTTGGTGCTTTACATCCTAGCAGCATCTAAGGCCATATTAGAATGAGTACCAACGTGTGACAGTGCACACAAATGGTAATTTTATAGTGCTGCCCCAATGGAAGACCAAGCCGATGGCACCATGACTTAATATTCCACTCAGTCACATTATCCTGACAGTGAGCAAACAAGTCCAGGTCCTATCCCATTAATGCCGAGAGCCAGTCGAGGCAACGACAACGAACATTTTTTTATAAGTTATAGGCTTGACTCGGTCAGGGTTTGAACTCACACCCTCCCGCATGGAAAGCCAGCCATCGTGCTTACCGATTCGGCCATCCCGTCCGGTGCTAATTGAACTGAACTGAATGAAAGTATATATGTATGTGCAGGGGCATAGCTAGGCATACGCGTGTATGCCAAAACGTCCACATCCTTTTGTCAACAACAAAAAATAAAAATAAAAAGAGAGAGAGAGAGAGAGACAGAGACAGAGAGAAAATGTGTAAAATCCGCCAGCTTTAGCTTAAGCGGCCCCCTAAACCCCCTGCCGAAATTAGGAGCACACATCGTTAAAGGTCTAGCTACGCCCCTGATGTATGTATTAATTACCATGCTTCAGTTGATGCCGCGGTTGCCATAGTTGGACACTGGCCAGCAGGGACTAAGGTTTCTATATCAAACACGAGTCCGTCTTCCAAGGGAAAGGCGACGGCTGTCACTGAACCATCTCTCCCGTATCGCGTCCATCCTTCTTTGAATAACCACTTCTGTGGGAGTGTTTCATGCGTGAGAGAGAATCCAAATGGGATGATTACATAAGTGAGTGTCGCATTAATAACACATCAGTTATAGAAATAAGCAAACAAAAATGTCACTGAGTCCACCGGACAATTCTGGTGTGATTTTCACTTGTCTCTAGATTTTCACTTTCCTGGATAAGCGGACAAACTATTATGTTATAAGTTGAGACTTATGCAGTGATAGAAATAAGCAAAGATTTTCACTTGTCCCCGGGACGAGTCTGGTGTAGTTTTCACTTGTCCGTCTGAATTTTCACTTGTCCCGGACCAGCAGACAAGCTGTTATTTCGAATGCTGCACATATTATAAGCGAAAGACATAATTTCACATACAGCTAGGACTGTGTAACTGCTTGAGTGGGCGGGCGAAGTGATTTCATATGGGTCAAAGCCAAAGCACTGCTGCCACTCATAAGGACAATACGGGTATCCCATAAGAAGGACTAAAGCTATGATCCAGCATGCCGGTGTCGCAGTTTCAGCGCCCGGTCAGTTTCATGCGCATGCGTCAAAATCTAACATCATCGTCACTAACCTTATAAATTTAATATAATGTGTTTGGTAAAGATGTTTTCTATATGTGTACCAAACGATTTGTTTCTAGATGGTGTAATTTGAGAGATATTTGACTTCTTCTGTATTTTCTGTATGAACATTGCTCATGACCATTGACAATGCCTTGAGTTTGACGGTACGCGCAGTGCAAAACCTTAGTTTTATTCAAAATTAATACAAATCAAGAACCCTAACCTTATAAATTTAATACAGTCTTTTTGGTAAAGATGGTTTCTATATGTGTACCAAGTGATTTGTTAATAGGTGGTGTAGTTTTAGAGATATTTCACTTTTGCTGTATTTTCTGTATGAAGATTGCTCACGACCATTGACAATGCCTTGAGTTTGAGTCTATACGGGCCGCTGAAACTAACCGGGCGCTGAAACTGCGACACCGGGTTGTCGTTTCAAATTACATAATGGGAGAGGTGGTGAACACACATACATGAAGTGGTATTTTATCTAATGTAAAATATTTGCTAGAATAATATCACGGCAATCGACATTAAACACTAATAGTAATACATGGCAATAACCCCAAAAGCTTTGTCATCATGAGGCATTTGCTTATTGGTGCAAAGCGACTTTAAAGTATAGGGTTTATAGCGAAGGATAGGGCAAACCCCAACTTCCAGTGTGTAACCTGAAGCTGTGACCTGGTGTGCTAGGTTACAGCTTCGGTCCTTCTTGAGGGCTCAGCAGACTCGCACTACCCCTATTATGATGCTTACAAGTATGTGCAATCTGTCTTTTGTGAGTTTTCTTTATTGCATATAAACAGAGCTATCTTATTCTTAGGGTTTACTAGCGAACTACGTTCTACTTATACTAGTTCTGGTGACTTTGTACAGCGCTTCTACACTTCAAGGGTGAAAGTGGTCTCTGGAAGAAAACCATGAAAATGAGGCCGAGACCTTGGCGCCACCTAGCAAGTTCTGGCAGAACCAACGACGAGTTTCCGCGAAAGCGCAGAAATTCCCCCATAGGATTAGCACTGCGACTAGGAATCACGGGGGGACTGCCGGGAGACATTTTTTTAAAGATAAATATATTAAATTGATTGATATAATCTACCTTATTTAATTTTGAAGTAACTTGTATTTTAAATGGCTAACTTTTGAGATATTTGAAGTGCAAGCATCCTAAATGAATGTTGACAAGCACGCTAAAACTCTGCACCATACAGTTCAGACATGAGCAGAGAAGTAAAACAAATTAGCTGATTGTGGGCTTATGCCTCAACACTCAGCCAAAGGCCGAGTAGGGGAGGGAGGGTGTAGGGAGGGGGGGGGCCACCCCCCCTCCCACGGAGAATTTTTTTTACAAGTAGGACACAATTGGTGCAATTTGGTAGCCACTTAGGAGAGAGAAATTTCATTCTTCACCTGTGACATAAGGTAAGAGTAGGCATATAGACCAGTACTCTAAGTATACAGAAGTGTTTCTCTTGTAATCTTGCATAAATGATAAGTCAATAATATTAATAATACACCATTACTATAGTTAATAGTTTCAGTTATTTAATTTATTGTCTTATAGTATAAGTTATACTCCTTTAGCTGGCAGTCCTTGTAATATGGTAATACTTGTTTAATTGTTATCATAAATGTAAAGGAATATGATAAAAGTAATGTAAATTTCATTTTAACAACAATATATAGTCTTATGCTCCCTCAATATATAGTGTTATACTTCCTCAATATATAGTCATAAGCCGTGTTTACACGGGCGAGTTAAAACGCTTCATATAAAACCACTTGCCTAGATCGATTTACATTTGCCGTGTAAACGTGACACTGTGGCGTTTTAGGGCTGAATCGATTCATATAAATCGGTAGATGTAAACCACCTTGCGAGGTAGTATAGATGAAGCGATACAGCTGGTTCCCGGGTGGCGATAGTGTAAAATAGTGGTGCTCGCCGGCTACAGGCTCAGCTGTAATTATACACTGGTACCCGGCAGTGTTAGGGACCGATTAGGCCGAAATCTATTGAATGCGATCATATTTAACAGAATTACATACTCAAATAATGAAATTTAATTAAATTAACCCTAAATTCCAAGCGATATTAACGTAGCCGCTACATCGGCGTCGTTATTCATATTGTGAATCGACGAATGTAAACTCAACAAATAGCAGTGCTCGCCGGCTACAGGCTCACCACTAAGGCTGCTGGTCCCCGGGCACCGATAGTTTCAAATAGCGGTGCTCGCCGGCTACATGCTCACCACTAAGGCTGCTGGTTCCCAGTCGCGGACACAGTTTCAAATTTGTCGTGTAAACTTGCCACTAGATCGCTTCATATAAATCGATTTGCCTAATTCGCTTCACAATTGCCATGTAAACACGGCTTTATACTACCTCCATCAGTTCTTAATACTTGTCACCCCCCCCAATTTTTTATCCTCAGACTTACACGTATCTCGTGAACAGCCCAGGAAGAATTTAATTGGCGGAAATCAGCCAATTGGCGGGAAATGCTCATGCCTGACACTTATAAAAGCGGTAACAGGCTATGTTAAATTGACTTGGTATGACCTTCTATCTCAGTTTGTGGCAGCAAATGTTTAATAGGTGCACCAGTATCTAAGTTAGATATGTAGAATCAAATCTTGGTGAGTGCTTTTGTTTTTGAAAATGTGATGCTTTCATCGGACTATGCAGCTTTAACTCATTTGGCCATTCCTTCCAACATTGTATTGGATCGTATCACCTGATGCTCAATAAATCACTGTTCACTACATTTATGGACATAATTCAGCAGACGCAACTTACTACTTAGAAACCAAATCCATAACAACGGTTGGAGAAAATACATACCTTGGGTTTGGGCGAGAGTTGCATGGTGACTAAAGCCTCAGCCTGAGCGCGGTACACCTCTGTCTGCTTCAAGGCGAGCTCACGGAAATGCTCGGCGACATCCGCCCCCAGCATTTTGGGTAATTGCAAATCCACACTTGGAAGCACAGCAGTCTTCTTACCCCAAAGTTTGAATTTGCTCAAATGTTCTTTAACTTTGAGAAAAAGCTCGTCGGAAATTGGTTCCGGGTGACTTTGGCCAAAGATTTGTTGATGCAATGATTTAGACAGCATCTGAACATGTAACTCATTGAAACGAAGTTGCGTGCAGTCATCTTCATTGGCCTTGTTAATGTTTGATGACAAACCTTCATATTGTGTGTCTCTTCTTGTAATCCTTCTGTTGTCAATGTCTAGAATGGATCTGCAGGATCTTGAAAGACAGGTCTTGGATCTCTCTGCGAGCAGACGACAGTTCTTGCAGAACAAGAATGCACTGGCCATCTTGGATAGTTGAGCAGATCTCGTCAGCCGCTGCTAATGGGTATTACGTGCATATATTCAGACCCCTAACAAAGAGGAAATAACCATGTATGGGGACAATCACTGTTAGTATTATGATCTCTTAGCTAACTTTTTAATGCAGGCCTACCACAAGCAAGCTAACAAGAAAGAACATGTGGACTATGTCCATATTTTCTAAACCAAAAACATTTACCAGGAGTTTAAAGCATAGGATACTTATAAGTTATATACCGGAGTTAGACTAAGGGTTTTCATAGGGGTGTAAAGGCTAGGGCTCGAATCTGTGGTTGTGTAGGCAGGCTATAGTGAGATCAATACATACAAAGAGAAAGGAAGAGTATAAAGTGTAAAGAAGGAGAGAGAGTCAAGCCCTCTGGTTTATAGACTACATCACGGTTCCAGCGGCATGGTGCATTGTGGGATGCGTCAGAGCAAAACAAACCTGCGATAAGCACATGGCACATGCTAATACACTGGGTGCAGCTATGAAATGTGCTAGTTTCAGCTCATCTCAGCTCTTGTTTGAAACATAGAATACCAACTAAAAAAATATATATAATAAATTAAGATATTAATCTTTTATCCAGTATTGCATTTACAGAAATATAATCAGCACATCCTATCCCATGTGCATTTAGATTTAGACAAATCTAGGCACCCAGACTAGTGTTAAAAGCCATAGCCAGAGTCAGTTTTACTTATTTTATTCATGTTTTTATTTATATCCTATGGTTAATGACATATGTAGAAATAGAAAATGAGTAGGGTTATCCAGATATTGGTTATATATTTCTTTGAAACAAGTTTTTGTTGACACATTTGACATTTTAATACGCCATTTTCAGCGCATGCGCAGGCAGAACCGGGATGTAGCCTGTTATTCATATGGTTACATGGGTTCATTGTAGAGTATCACCCCACCCCTTTCCCCCATTGGGAAACAAGCATTCTTGGCCCTACAAATAGGGATCCAGTATTCCGGGTCCCCATGGTTACCAGTGGTCTGCCCACCACCGCCAAGCTGTATGGCCCCCCCCAACATTGACCTTGTCCTTGAGTGTGGTGATCCTACCCCAGCAGAGGGGGAAGGGGTAGGCCCTGCATGCCCTCACACCCAGACCTGCCATCACCACTATGTCTATTTACATCCCACTCAGGCACCACCAGCCCTTACATATATATATATATATATATATATATAGATTAGTTAGACGAATCTTACCTTGGTATAGATGATGGATAACTATTGTTTTCCCGAGGTATAAGCCTCGGCGATCCTACCCCAGCAGAGGGGGAAGGGGTAGGCCCTGCATGCCCTCACACCCAGACCTGCCATCACCACTATGTCTATTTACATCCCACTCAGGCACCACCAGCCCTTACATATATATATATATATATATATATATAGATTAGTTAGACGAATCTTACCTTGGTATAGATGATGGATAACTATTGTTTTCCCGAGGTATAAGCCTCGGCTAGACGTGGGTGAGGGAGAGATAAGCACATCCGGATCCAGCAATCTTTACCTACTAATTCAGGATAAAATGATCTCTAATAAATTCTTGAAAAAACTAATGTTTCCTTTGTACAAGCAACAGACTAGACGTGGTAGGGTGTGGAGGGTGGGCCCTCACCCACGTCTAGCCGAGGCTTATACCTCGGGAAAACAATAGTTATCCATCATCTATACCAAGGTAAGATTCGTCTAACTAATCTATTTTACCTTGGTATATAGCCTCAGGCTAGCCGCAGGCTAGGGAGACTTTACGTAATATCATTTTATCCTGATATTTCATTGTTATTGTTATGTTATTCTGATTATTTGTTTGGTATGGAACATTGTTAAAATCACTATTGTGACTATGCTTATGTTCTCACCTTTTGACCTTTAATGCTGTAGCAGTCGTTGTGCGACACCACTGGGCTTCTCCAGACGCTTGTTATAATGTCTAGCAAACGATCGTTCGGTCTTCCACCCTGCATGCGCTAGGATGCGCTTGACCGAAATTCCTAGGAGGCGTGCTTTTGACACCATGGCTCCTCTCGTTGAGTGTGACGCATATTTGTCCGTATTCACTCCTGCCAGCTTTAGCACATTAATTGTCCAACGGGCAAGTGTGTCCCTTGAAATGCCCTTGTGTGGCTTAATAAAGCTTATCAATAATTGTCTTGAGTTTCTAACTCCGTGGGTCTTGGATATATATGTTCTAATCGCAGAAACTACACACAGTTTTGGATTGTCCTTGAATTGCGTTACATCAATTGATGACAAAGGGTCGCCTATGCGATTAGATTTTAACAATGTTGTTAAATCGAAGGTGGCTTGCCTTCTATCTATTTCCAGTCCATCGAGTGAAAGTGCCACTATAATTTGGCCTCGATGACCTGTGACTAACAGTAATAAAAGTGCTAACTTAAACCCTAATTGTTTTATGTCTAGAAATCTATTATGTGGCCAATCCTTAAACAGTTTGAAGACCAGTGACACATCCCAAAATCGGTCGTATTTTGGTTTAGGTGGGTTTCGTTCATAAATTCCCCTTAGTACCCAGTGTATTACGTGATGTTTACCAATTGTTTCTCCCCCTAACCTGGGGAGAATGATCGATAGAGCACACCTGGCCGCATTAATTGCGCCGTAACCGAGGCCATCTTGTTCTAACATCCTGAAAAATCTGCACACTTGGGCAATGGTTGGATCCATCGGTTTAACCTTTTGAATAATACAGTAAACGCCCCATTTTTTCAAATATGTGGTATACATTTTAACTGTTCCTTTTCTCCACGCATGCGACACCAACCGTTCTTGTGTAATTTTGTCTAAACCAAATTGTTCTAGGTATTTATTCAGAAAAGGAATGCAAGCAATGGTGTTGTTGCTATGTTGCCGTGATGTTCCAGAGGGCCTTGGTGAGTTAGATTTCCTTGGGATTTTGGGAATCTTAGGCAGTCGCTGGCTGTCGAGACTATTCCCGCTAGCCACGGTTGTGTGTCCCATTCGGGGACAATCAGAATGCCGTGGGACCGATCCATCTTTATCTTTCGTGCCACTCTGGTAATGAGATTAAAGGGGGGGGGGGAAATGCAATAAAATTCATTTTCCCAAATCAGTGAGAAAGCATCTATGTGCCAAGCAAATGGTTCTGGGTGCCATGACACATATTTGTTAATCTTGAAATTATTTCTTGATGCAAATAAGTCTACCGTAGGTGACCCCCATTGTTGACAAATTTTGTTGAAAATTTTTGTGTTTAATTTCCATTCTAAGTGATCGTGAAAGACTCTGCTCTTTTTGTCAGCCAGGACGTTCTGCAAACCTGGGATATGAGATATGGTTAACCATATTTGATGTTGTTGCGCCCAGTTCCAAATACTCAGTGCCAAGTTATTGCATTCTTTTGACTTTGTACCTCCCATATTCCTGACATGGAATAGCTGTAGTGTTATCTGTCAGAAGTTGAACCCTATTTTTAGGTATTTTAATTTGACTCAAAAGGCCCAAGTAAATCGCTCTTAATTCAAGAACATTAATACGGTCTGATTTTTCGTTATCTAACCATCTACCCCCTGTTGCTACATCATTTCGATGAGCTCCCCAACCTTGTAATGAAGCATCGGTAGTAACTACCGTGTTGGGTTGACCCATTCGAATGGGATTGGGGGAGTTATCAATATTCTCGATCCACCAAAAAATGTCTTTACAGCCGTCTCGGGAAATGTTCATTGGTCTTTCGAAGTTACCTTGTTTGCGTGCTAATGCTCTATTCTTGTCTATTTCTAGAGATTTGATATGCGCGGCTCCATAAAGAACAGCCGGTGCATACGAGACCATTATCCCGATAAGGACGGCGACCTGTCTATTCTTTGGCCTGGATATGTCAAGCAGCTGGGAGGCTGTGTCGTGAAACTTCTGGAGTTTCTGTTCCGTTAGAGATACGGTCATGGCTTTGGTGTTAATCAGAAACCCTAAGCATTTTAATTCCTTATTCGGGACGAAAACAGACTTCTTGTTATGAATGTAAGATCCTAAATCTGTTAATAAAGCACACAAATCAGTAACTGCCATTTGGCATTTATCAAAGGATTCTGCCATAATAAATGAATCATCTATGTATGGGAACATTGTGTGTCCTATTCTACCCATGACTGCAAAAACAGGTTTTAACAATTTGGTAAACAGTCGCGGTGCGCAAGCTAGACCATTAGGCATGCATGTAAATTGGAAAAGGGTACCGTTCCAAATAAATCTCAGAAATTTTCTGTGTTCTTTGCAAATGGAGACTGTGTAATACGCATCTCTTAAGTCTACACTGGCGAGCCAGGCTTCCGGCGTAATTAAATCTCTCGCCATTTCTAATGAGAACATTTTTAAATGTTTGTATGTAACCAACTCATTTAATTTGGTTAAGTCCAAAATCATGCGAATTTCGCCATTTGGTTTCGGCCTAGAAAAAACATTAGAAATAAACTGTCCTTCTGTGTTTTGTACTCGTTCAATAATTCTCTTAGTCTCAAAAAGAGAAACCTGAAAATCAATTTGTAGTTTTTCTTCTGCGTTAAATTTATATGGGAACGGAACTCTTTTCTGTTTTGGTATGTCTGTGAAGGGTATTTGAACCCCTTTTACAATTTCCAAAATTTCGCTATCATTTGTAATATTACACCAGTTGTGTAAACAGTTCAGGATATTTCCTGCCTTAAATGTGCTTACATATGTTTGTGTCTCTTCAGACACCGTGTTGAGGGTAGAAGTCTGTGTTGTCGACTCTACTTGGCTCCTGGCCGTGGGAACTGGGGTCTGGGTGTAAACTCCGTTTTGTACCCGCGGTTCTCGTTCCACCCCGTGGTCTGTCGTTCTCCTCTGCCGTGTCCCCTGGGACTGAACCCGAAGGATGGACCTCCGCTTCCTGGCCTACCTCCTCGGCGGAAGCGAAAATCCGAGCGGGGGCGTCGGAATTTGCCGGGGTTGTCGAACTTCTTACCCCTGTCAGTGTTCTTAGCGCTTTTCGTGTCTACCTCCACTGCTTTGAAGAGGTGCGCTAGCTGTCCCCCAAACATTTTGGTTTTGTCCAGCGGCTTACCTAGCATTGGCTTTGGTGGGAGGTAAAGTGTGTATTCTTTACCGTCATTGTCCGTAACTTTCTTAGACCTGGCAACTTCTTTGCCAGCATCTGTGGTCACCGACTTAAAGACGTTCTCGAAACGTCGAAACATCATAAAGTTCGACGCTGCGGTAAGCAGCGCAATGCCTTTATCCATGGTGCGAGCAAGCGACGAGAATTTATTCTCGGCTTGCATTCTGTTTGCTACCGGAGTTATGGAAGTGAGAGCTCCGAGCACTGCTCTATGGATGGTACACAACGCGTTCTCGTAACGCCGTCTCTCGTCCGAGAGTTGGATACCTGCATCCATTTCCTTGCTGATGGACTCGGGAATGCCTTTGATTCCTGAGATTTGTTCGGTCAGCTTACTGATCACCTCAGCGGGTTTAAATGTGTGGAAATGTCCTTTTAACGTTTCCCTCATCATGGTTGTGGTACGCAACCTCTTTGCTTTCGCCAACGGGCATTTCTTTTTAATTTTTGCCCCTATCCGTGCATAGACACCCGCTCTTTTGGTGTCTGAGTCAGACTCCGTCGAGGACGAGTCACCTGAATCATCAGATGATGAGTCCTTCTTCTTCTTCTTTTTGTTCTTTTTGTTCTTTTTAATCCGCTTCTTGTTGACTTTGGTGAATTCATCACCTGAGCTACTCACGGGTCTCTTGAGCCTCTTGACTTTCAGTTTCGGAACCTCAAATGCTGATTCAGTTTCATCATCCGAAAAGTCTTCCCAGTCGTCGTCTGGGATAGGAGGAGAGGGAACCCGTGTAACGGGTTGCGTATGTTTGTACTTCTCCATAAGCCTGACGATCTTGTCCTCTAGGTCCTCGTCTCCGCTATCCTTATCCGAAGGACCAGCTCCTGGCTGTGGGGACGGTGGCCGCGTCTGTGGCGGCGACGAATCGTACCTTGAGGGCACGCGGCCTTCTGCCGCTGCCAGCGGAACTTTGTTGCGCTTGGTGGCCATCGGTTTCTGTAACAAAAAAGTTACTTAATACCGGTATCGTCTCAACATGGTCACAAAGTGAGCCCCAAACTGGGTTGAGGTATTATTCGTATGGTATAGAGTAACGTGTTTACACCGTTCTGTATACAGGCGTTAAGCTAATGGTATGCCGTAGGTTTTATCGGTAGTGAAACCAACCAAACGGAGGGGCGGCCATTGGCACGCCCGCTCTCTCTGTTTCGTACACTTCTCCCACCCGCGGCATTTTGCGCCAGCAAGTTGAAGAAAATATTACGAAACTCGGAGGCTCGCCTCAAAAACCGGTCTGGGGAGTCCATAAAAGAAACCCAGGATCATCCCCAACAAAACCCTCTTTTAGGGTTCGGAGGAATTTCCTTAGGAGATGCAACTCGGGTTAACATCTCTGCCTGTCTGTATACAGGTTGCGCTATCAAGCGGTATCGGTTTCGGTTCTGTACATAAGTTCTAACCTTGTGTTTTTTATAACACTCAAAACATGTCCAAATCGGACCTGAGAAAGTTCTAAGCTTTCATAATTGGATGCTATAAACCATCCTTAGGAAGTTTATCGCGATTTTGCAATACTTACAGTTGGTTAAAGTGTTGTAGTAGTTAAATCCTGCCAGAGCAGCTCAGCGAACGTCCTCCCGCTGTGAGCTGCTTATGCTAATTGCTGGACCCGGATGTGCTTATCTCTCCCTAGCCTGCGGCTAGCCTGAGGCTATATACCGAGGTAAAATATATATATATAGATTAGTTAGACGAATCTTACCTGGGTATAGATGATGGATAACTGTTGTTTTACCGAGGTATAAGCCTCGGATAGACGTGGGCTAGGGAGAGGGAAGCACATCCGGTCCAGCAATCTTTACCTACTTATTCAAGATAAATGATCTAATAAACAATCTAAAATAATAATAATAATGACAATGGTATTAAAAACTGTAAAGTTTACTTGGTATAAGCAAACGAATAGACGTGGAAGGGTGTGGTGGGCGGGCCCTAGCCCATGTCTATCCGAGGCTTATACCTCGGTAAAACAACAGTTATCCATCATCTATACCCAGGTAAGATTCGTCTAACTAATCTATTTTACCTCGGTATACAGCCTCAGGCTAGCCTCAGGCTAGGGAGAGGTATACGTAATCTCATTTATCCTGTATTCTTATGTCACAAGTCAATAATAATTGTTAAACATACATTATCATCAATCAGCAAGATAACATTTTTGGTGAAATCGAAGTGTATTCTCACCTAATGCCGATCTAGTCTTGTAGCAGCTGTCGGGCTAGTGTGCTCGACTTTTCTAATCGTTTGTTGTAGTGGGTTGCAAACGATCGTGCTGTTTCCCATCCTGCATGGGCCAGGATCCGCTTGACAGAGATGCCAAGCAGTCGCGCCTTAGACGCCATAGCACCTCTTGTTGAGTGTGAGGCATATTTGTCCGTGTCAACGCCTGCCAATTTCAACATACTAATTGTCCATCTCGCTAGAGTATCTCGCGAAATGCCCTTGTGTGGCTTAATAAAGCTCACTAACAACTGTCTTGAAGTTATCAAGTCCTTGGTCTTGGATATATAGGCCCTAATGGCTGATACAACACAAAGTTTTGGGTCTTCTTTGAAACTACTTACACTAATAGTAGACAAAGGGTCACCTAATCTGTTAGATTTTAACAGCTTTGACAAATCAAATGTGGCCTCATTTCTATCTATCTCTAGGCCATCTAGTGATAGGGCAACAATAGTTTGTCCCCTATGTCCTGTTACTAATAATAAGAGCAACGCTACCTTAAACCCTAATTGTTTGAGATCTAAATGCCTATTATGAGGCCACTGTCTTAGCAAATCAAACACTACCGAAACATACCAGAAGCGACTGTACTTCGGTTTGGGTGGGTTTCGTTGATAAATCGATCTTACAATCCAATGAATAACATGGTGTTTACCGAATGTCTCATTATTTATCCGTGGAAGGATGACGGATAAAGCACAGCGAGCAGCATTAATAGATCCAAACCCTAAGCCTTCGTCCTCTAACCCTCGGAGAAAATTACCAACTTGGGAAATAGTAGGATTTATGGGTTTGACTTTCTTAATTAAACAATAAACACCCCACTTTTTCAAATATGTGGTATACATTTTAACTGTACCTTTACGCCAAGCATCTGCGACAAGTCTTTGTTGTGTAATTTTATCTAAACCGAATTGTTCTAAATATTTATTTAAAAAAGGAATGCCAACAACGGTGTTGTGGACACGTCCCCTCTTTGTTTTAGAGGGCCTTGGTGTGTCAGATTGCCTTGGTGATCTTCGGAATCGGAGGCAATCTTTGGCGGCTGCCTGTATGCCCGGTAGCCAAGGTTGCGTGTCCCAGTTGGGAACGATTAATATTGCGTGTGCTTTGTCCATCTTTATCTTTCGGCTTACCCGGCTGATCAGGCTGAATGGGGGGAAGATATAATAAAATTTATTCTCCCATGTGATAGAAAAAGCATATATATGCCAGGCATCAGGTTCTGGATGCCATGACACATATTTGTCAATTTTACAATTGTTTCGTGAAGCAAACAAGTCAACTTCAGGTTGGCCCCACTTTTGGCACACTGTGGTGAAAATGTCTGGATTAAGGGACCATTCCAAATGGTCATGAAAATGTCGACTTTTATGATCTGCTAAGGTATTTTGCGTTCCGGGAATATATGCTACTGTTAGCCAAACTTTATTCATTTGGGCCCATCCCCAAATTTTTCTAGCCATCGCATTACATGGCCTGGACTTTGTCCCACCCATGTTTCGTACATATGCCATTGCCGTTGTATTATCCGTTAAAATACGGATGTGTTTACGTGGTACCTTAACTAAACTAGCAAGGCCTAAATAAATAGCTCGTAGCTCTAAAACATTAATGTGATCTGCATTTTCTTCTTTCAACCACCGTCCCCCTGTTGCTATGGAATCGCAATGTGCCCCCCAACCTTCTAATGAAGCATCAGTAGTCACTACTGTATTGGGTTCATTCATCCGTATAGGATTGGGGGAATTTTGAATATTATTAAACCACCAGTTAATGTCTTTCATTCCATCCTCTGAAATAAACATTTTTCTTTCAAAATTGCCTTTAGTACGAGCCAACCCTAAGTGCTTATCTATTTCTAAAGATTTTATGTGGGCTTTACCATATAGAATAGCCGGGGCGTAAGCAATAAGTATGCCAACTAGCACCGCGACCTGTCTTATCTTTGGCCTACTTAAGGCGACCAAGTGAGACGCCGTATCTTGAAACTTAGTCAGCTTGTTATCGGGGAGTGAAACAGTCATATACCGTGTGTTAATAATAAAGCCTAAACATTTAAGTTCAGTTGTGGGGACAAAAACTGACTTGTTATGATTCAAATAAAAACCTAACGTTGTCAGAAGGGAACATAAATCGTCAACAGCGTGTTGACACTCATCAAATGATTGTGAAACAATGAAAGAATCATCGATGTAAGGGAACATAGTATGACCCTTATTTGCCATGACCGAAAAAACCGGTTTCAATAATTTAGTAAACAAGCGTGGAGCGCATGCTAAGCCATTTGGCATACATGTAAATTGAAATAGTCTATCTTCCCAAATAAATCTTAAGAATTTTCGGTGTCCTTCAAATATCGGGACAGTATAATATGCATCTTGTAAATCAACACTAGCCATCCAAGCATTCTCTGTAACCAAGTCTCTGGCAGTGTCCAGGGAAAACATTTTGAAATGTTGATATTCTACAAGTACGTTCAACTTAGTTAAATCTAAAATCATGCGAACATCGCCATTTGGCTTTGGCCTTGAAAATATATTAGAGATAAATTCTCCTGGGGTGTGAGGCACCTCTTCAATGATACCTTTAGATTCAAAAAGTGCAACTTGTTCTGATAATGCTTGTTTCTCCAAATCATTAAATCTATATGGGAAAGGTACCCGTTGTTGTAACGGGATTTCAGTAAATGGAATCTTAACACCGGTAACAATATCTAAAATGTTAACGTCAGTAGTGATTTCGTACCAAGAAGAAATACAATTAAAAATGTTCCCCGCACAAAATTCGCTTACATCTGTTTGTGTAGATTCTGCCACCAACTTAGGAAGTTGGGTTTGTGTAGCAATGTCTATTTGTTGCCTGGGCGTGGGAAGGATTGTTTCGGGGCAAACTCCTTCCTGAACGGGCGGTTCCCGTCGTTCCAACCTTGCCTGTCTCCCCGACCTCTGCCTCTGGGCTGAAAGCCGTAGGACGGGCCGGACCTGCCAGCTCTGCCTCCTCGGCGAGGACGAAAATCCCCTCTGGGGCGACGATATCTTGAAGAGTCGGCTTTCTTGGCCGGCTCAAGGTTACGACCACTCTTGGCTTCCGTCTCGACCTCCTTGAAGAGGTATGGAAGTTGGCCACCAAACATTTTCCCTTTATCCAAAGGTTTGCCCTTGATGGGTTTGGGCGGCAAAAAGAGAGTATACTCTTTGCCATCGTTGTCCATGACCTTCTTAGATCTGGCTACTTCCTTCCCAGCTTGTGTGGTGACCGCTTTGAACACGTTTTCGTATCTACGGTAGCTCAAGAAGTTACTGGCAGCTGTGAGGAGGGCCACGCCCTTATCCATGCCTCTGGCCAGTGAGGAGAACTTGTTCTCAGTTTGCATCTGGTTAGCTACCGGAACGACTGAGGCGAGGACCCCTAAGACCGCTTTGTGAACGGTAAACAGAGCAGTCTCGAAGCGCTTCTTCTCCTCATTCAGATGGATCCCAGCGTCCATCTCTTTCACTACACTATCCGGGATACCCTTTATCCCGGAAATTTGCTCAGTGATTTTGTTGATCACCTCAGCTGGCTTAAAGGTGTTAAAATGTTCCTTTATAGTCTCGTGCATCATAGTCGTTGTTCTGACTTTCTTTCCCTTTTGGATCGGGCAGCGCTTCCGAATCTTGCCTCCCAGGTTGGCATAAAGGCCAGCTCTTTCCGTGTCTGAGTCCGACTCAGTAGTTGACGAGTCGGACGATGAATCGGAAGAAGAATCTTTCTTCTTCTTCTTCTTACTTTTCTTCTTTGGCTTCTTCACTTTCTTGCCCTTGGTGGCTTTGGTGTAATCATCACCAGAGGAGCTAGCCGGTCGTTTTCGCTTTTTGGCCTTAGGGCGCCGGGGCTCAGGTGCCGAATCCGTCTCTTCGAAATCAGAGACATCCTGCCAGTCTGAGTCAGCTGGCGGGAATTGTTGGTCCTTGCTGTGGAGCTCCTTCATCTTTTGCTCCACTAGCCTATTGACCTGTAAGGTCAAATCACCTGGGAACACCTCGTCGTCCTCACTCTCTCTATCTGAGAGCACATGTGCCCCCTGTAGTGGGGACGGCGGAGCTGTCCGATCCGGTGACGTATCGTAGCCGGTAGGCACGCGTCCCTCCGCAGCGGCGGGCGGCGGTTTGTTTCGCTTTGTAGCCATCGGTAGTCTGTAACCAAAAAAGGAAACTTAGTAACCGGAATCAACTCAACTGAACACCAAAGTGACGCCAGGGAACCTGGGTTGAGGATCTTATTGGTAAAGAGTAACGTATTTACACCGTTCTCAATACAGGCGTGGTAAGCTAAGTTTTCCGTAGGTTTTTGGGTATCGAAACCAACCGTACGTGGGGTAGGCTTCTAGAACCTCCCATCTCTCTGTCGCGTACACTTCTCCCACGCGCGGCTACTGCGCCAGCAAGTGAGAGAAAATGCTACGAAACTCGGAGAAACGCCTCATCAAAAGGGGAGTCTATAAAAGAAACCCAGGATCATCCCCGACAACACCCTCTATTAGGGTCCGAAGGAATCTCCACAGGAGATGTGACAGTGTCAACATCTCTACCCGTACAAAGCGGGTTTAATCGAACCACAGAACCAAGACAAAGGAATCCTTTGTTCTATCCGATTCAATTTTTAAAATGCTAATCTTGTCCAAACTGGACGTACGAAAGTTCTGAACTTTCCAATCTAGATGCGATAGTGCATCATAAACAAACTTAACCAAAATAATCACGATTACTTACAGTTATTAGCTTTTTGTAGATAAATCCAACTGGAGCAACTCACGAGCATCCTCCGGTCGTGAGTTTTTTATGCTAATTGCTGGACCGGATGTGCTTACCTCTCCCTAGTGAGGTAGCTGAGGCTGTATACCGCTCGCCGCCGCCTAACTCCCCACCTACGCCTCTTCCCCGGGCACACCCTCTCCGCCACAGGCCATACACATGCCTGGTCAGGTACTCCGATCAGTAATAGAACATTTGCATTCCCCCCTATGCCGTAAATCGGAATATTTTACAGGGGGTTAAATGAATAACTACAGCGCGGCTAGTAGCTGAGATGGGGCCTATATAACTAAGTATATTAGTAATATATATATACGTTCCTGACTGCTAAAACTCCTTTTGAGAACAATCATGATCATGCATAGATAAAGGATTCACCCGGTACTCGCAGGTGAATCTTTTATCTAGATCATGCACGAAGAAATAGGGGCCTGTTAGTGTTAGTGTTACTTGTCTATTTACTACTAGTTAAGTTAGTCTAGTTACTAGTACTAGTAGTAATACTAGCTTAGGCGTCAGCCTTAGTAGCTACCTTCAGAATTGGAAGTCCTTAGTAACAACTAGGTCGAATAATAGCTAGAACGTCAACATACTCAGTGACACTGCTAGATAAAAGATTCACCCCTACGCAGAGTAGCAAGTACAGGGTGAATCTTGTATTTGCATGTCGTTGCTGTAATATAAGTACACATACGTAAAGAGCCGAATCCAAACGTCACTCTCTCAGTTCGACAACTCGCCCTGAGTAGCAATCTATTTCAGAAAGTGTGAGAGTTGGGACAAGAGAGGCAAAGCACATGTCAAAACAAGAATGGCGGTTAGTTCCCTCGGAATCACATGATATCACAAAATGCGTTTTTCGTTTTCTATTTATTTTGGGGATTAATATGACACTTTATGTTAATGAATTGATTCAAAAATATTTGACACGATGGTCAAAGATAAGCAATATGTTAGGTTAGCACTAAGCCCCGGACAGGTGGCGTCGATGTGGCCAAATCTGGAACTAACTCGCTGGCATACAATAGACTACATCACGGTTCCAGCGGCGCGGTGCATTGTGGGATGGGTCAGAGCAAAACAACCCCCCCAAAAGCACATGGCACATGCTAATACACTGGGTGCAGCTATGAAATGTGCTAGTTTCAGCTCATCTCAGCTCTTGTTTGAAACATAGAATACTAACTAAAAAAATATATATAATAAATTAAGATATTAATCTTTTATCCAGCATTGCATTTACATCAATATAATCAGCACATCTTATGCCATGTGCATTTAGATTTAGAAAGATCTAGGCACTCAGACTAGTGTTAGAGCCATAGCCAGAGTACTCAATGCATTGTCAATGGCAGTGAGCAATCTCCATACAGAAAAAGTAAAATATTGATAAAACCACATGACCTAGAGACAAACCGCTTGGAACACATACAGAAAACATGTTTATCAAAAAGATTATATTAAATTTATAAGGTTAGGGTTTTGGATTTCTATTAATTTTGAATAAAGCTGACGCTTTTCACTGCGCGTATAGGCAAACTCAATGGCCGTACGCTGTTGCTTTGCTCCCAACGCCGTTTTCAGCGCATGCACAGTCGGAACCGTGATCTAGTTTATAGCCGCAGTTCGCAATATAATAATAATTAATATAGACATAACTGAAGAGATATATATATATATATATGTAAGTATGTATTTATATATATATACATATATATATATATAGACAAGCTACAGTAGAAAAGAGGCAAGAATGAAAGTGGGTTGAGATAATATATTTCTCTGCATAGCGAATATTTGCCCTAGCCTGAAAAGAAAAAGGTTCTGGGCGCAAGTGACAATGTTAGCACCGGAAGTATGGTTGGGCAGTGGTGGAGCCACCAGTACCCGTATGAGTAAGGAGCAAATACATACAGCGAGCTCATTGGCTAATAATATAATATTGACATTAAGTAGGTCGTTTTTTTACTCCAAGGCCAAATTTCTAGCTGACAAGTTATGCAAAAAAGGTATCTTTCCAGGATAAATGTTTCTCATGATAACAAGGTTTTTGATATATTTTTATAAGCTTCCTCGATGATAATTTATTTGTTTGCCCTTTTCAACTCAGCTTATAATTACAATTTAGTTAATAAGCTAAGTGTGTTCTTCAATGCGGGATTGACGGATGGAACATGGACAAATAAAAGGGTACATTTTGGGGAGTATTTAGAGTTTTGCAAAAAACTATAAAAGATGACCCTAAAAAACCCAAATTAAAAACGGTAATATTATATATTTTATATTTGAATGATAAATTGAAGACTGTAGGGGAAATTAAAAATTATTTAAGTGGTGCTAGAACATGGATACAATTGTTTGGTGGAAATAATGATGTATTTGATTGTTATGCTGTGATGATTCTTAAAAAAGGTATATTTAATCTTAATAGTAATACTGTAAATAGAGCTTATCCATTAAAGATAAAACATATTAAATTAATTGTATTAAAATTTCAAAAAATAGGTAAATTTGGTTTAGTGTTTATTGCTGCTGTGTTAATTGGATATACATGCTTGTCAAGACAATTAATTTTATTCCGAGATACTGGGTGAAGGCGGTCATACGTTGCTGGGCGAAGACATACGACACATCATGATCACTTGACTGTGTGCATAACGAGCACAAAGACTACTAACAGACCAGACAATGTCTACACCATCAAGCTACTGATGGTACACAATTCTGCATTCTGTCTGTTGCATGCATGGAACAATTACCGCCGACATATGCGGGTGAATAAGGGTGCCCCAGCATTCATACTCTTAAATGGGGTACCTTTAACTGCTCAGGTCTTCATAAAATGTATGCGATTGATACTGAAATCAGAAAAATGAGCGCGGTGGCTGATGGTGACATCACATAGACTATGTCGTGGGGCTGCTAAAGAATATGCTCGAATAGGAGTTCCTCTGGACTGTATTAAGATGATAGGACACTGGACATTTAAATAGTGTCTTCAACTATGTTAATAACAGATTTATTAGGTCTGGACCATCTGCTCTCCTGTCCCAATTTGGCTGAGAGTAGATGGTCCGAATAAAATAAAGCGTATGAGTGATCTGTATAGATGATGTAACCACTGACCATTGTTAACCAGTGATAGAGTTATGAATGGCTACTGTGAAATTCATTAAGCCTGATTAATAAATTCATTAGCCCATAAAAAAAGAATTTCCTGTGTCTGGTTTTGAATTATACATTATACTAAATGCACTCTGGTGCATACCTGATAGTGATAAACTAAGCACAACATTAAAAAAGATGGTTATATTAAGAAGCAAAACAACTGATTTCCCCAGTTAATGACTAGTTGCATTATAATCATATTCGTGCAGAGGTGTTTCACTTCTGTCAGTTCCAATTAAAACCACAATTTGATTTAGTTATACGAGTATGGAGAAGGAAGCACATCCGGGTCCAGCAATCTTTTGCATACTTTATAGGATAAAATATTGTCTGAATATTCTATGGATACTTTCATATTTTGGTTTCGGCACAAGCCAACGTGATAGTCATGGTAGGGTAGGGTGGGCAGGCCCTGACCCATGACTATCTGAGGCTAGTACCTCGGGAAAACACCAGTTATCCATCATCTGTAACAGGTAAGACTCGTATAACTATACTATTTTACCTCGGTACTACGCCTCTGGCTACTCGTAGTCCAGGCAGACTTTTATGTAATCTAATTTGTTATCCTTTTATTCTTAACATTGTAAACATACTATAATGTTTTTAGTGCAAAATATATATGTAATTTTTTGTTTCTCACCCGCCTTTAGTCGGTGAGTAGGCGAGTCGCCAGGCCACTTGGCTTCTCTAGTCATTTGTTGTAATGTTTTGCAAACAATCTAGCCGTCTTCCACCCCGCGTGTTCAAGGATTCTCTTCACTGAGATTCCTAACTGTCTTGCCTTGGAGACCAAGGCTCCATGCATTGAGTGAGATGCGTAGCGTCCAGTATTGACGCCTGCCTGTTTAAGCACATTGATGGTCCATCTTGCGAGTGTGTCTCTCGAGATAGCTTCATGTGGTTTAAAAAAGCTGATCAGAAGTTGTCTGGAATTCCTTATTCCACGTGACTTGGATATATATGGTCTAATGGTGGAACTACACATATCCGTTTATCATCCGGAAAACTATTTACATGTACCATGGACAGTGGGTCCTCTGTGCGATTCGACTTTAGTAATGTCTTTAGTAATGTCTCTAAATCGAATGTTGCCTCATCCTTGTCTATCTCTAGTCCATCCAGAGAGAGCGCCACAATAGTTTGGCCTCTGTGTCCTGTCACTAGCAGTAATAGCACCACTAACTTAAAACCTAGTTCCTTCATTGATAAATGTTTATTACTAGGCCATGACTTGAACAACTTAAATACTACCAACACATCCCAAAACCTATTATATTTGGGTTTGGGTGGGTTTCTTTCGTACACCGATCTAATGAACCAGGGTACTAACTGATGCTTTCCAATGGTTTGTCCATCTATTCTTGGCAGAATAATTGAAGTGCACATCTTGCTGCATTAATTGTACCAAATCCTAACCCTTCATCTTCTAACATTCTTAGAAATCTTAAAATCTGGGCTATTGTAGGCCTTAACGGATTGACTCCTTTAAGAAGGGAATGAAGGCCCCATTTCTTTAAATAACTTGTGTATAATTTCACCATTCCTTTCCTCCAGCCATGTGAAATAAGTCTTTCTTGTGTAATTTTGTCCAAACCATATTGTTCTAAATGTTTCCTTGAAAAGGGAATGCCAAAAGGGGTGTCGTTGACACGTCTCCATGGACTGTTAGTGGTCCTTGATGTTGTAGGTTGTTTCTTTCTCGTGGAAACCTGAGCATGTCTTTTGCTTCTAATGTTACTGCCACCAGCCATGGTTGTGTGTCCCACACTGGTACTATCAATACTGCATGTGAGCGATCCATCTTGATCTTCCTGGCCACTCTGCTGATAATCCTGAATGGTGGGAATATGCAATAGAATTTATTATTCCAAATAAGAGAAAATGCATCTACCCTCTGGCTCTGGATGCCAAGACACATATTTGGGTAACCTTTTGTTGTTGCGTGATGCAAATAAGTCAATTTCAGGTTTGCCCCATTTATCACAAATGTATTTGAAAATACTCTGATTTAATGACCATTCTAGATGGTCATGAAAATGTAGACTTTTTTTGTCAGCCAAAGTATTTTGACTGCCTGGGATATGTGCTACCGTTAGCCATATATCATGTTCCTCGGCCCAGTCCCAAATTAGTTTGGCTAAATGGTTACATGGTTTGGAACAAGTCCCTCCCATATTACAAACGTAAGCCATGGCTGTCGTGTTATCTGTTAATACTCTTACATTATTTTTAGGTAGGTGAACTAGACTATCTAATCCTAGATAAATAGCTCTGAGCTCTAGAACATTTATGTGATTGGAGATTTCATCTTCCATCCACCGACCACCTATTGCCCTCTATGAGCCCCCCATCCTTCTCGTGAAGCATTTGTTTTAACTGTAGTATTGGGTTCTCCCATTCTAATGGGTTTGGGCGAATTTTCAATGTGTGAAAGCCACCACATAATATCTAGTAGGCCTTCTGGCGAAATCGTCATGGGCCGTTCAAAGTTGCCTTGGGTGCGAGCCAAGGCTAAATTCTTATCTATTTCTAGCAATTTAATATGTGCCTTGCCATATAGAATAGCAGGAGCATAGGCTATCATGATACCTATCAGTATTGCGACTTGTCTTAACTTTGGTTTGTTCAATTGTAATACTTGGCTCGCCGTTGTTGTAAATTTATCCACTTTCTGTTTTGTTAATGAAATAGTCATATCTGTGGTGTCAATAAAAAATCCCAGAAACTTTAATTTCTTTGTCGGTGTCAATACTGATTTAGTTTCATGTATGTAGAAACCCAACCTTTTAAAAGTCTCACATAGTTCGTCTACTGCTGTTTGACAAGTTGTTGTGTTTGTGCAACAATAAATGAGTCATCAATACAAGGACTAACATGGATAGAGGAGATCTGACAATAACCGTTTTTCTTGATTTCAAGAAAGCTTTTGACACAATAGACCATGACATTTTACTCTGGAAAATTGAAAGGGTGGGACTTGGTCCTAAATCTTGTACATTTACAGCCAGCTATCTATCAAATAGACAACAAGTCACAAAAATAAATAGCACTAAGTCAACAGAGAGATCAATTACAACTGGAGTACCCCAGGGTTCCATGCTTGGGCCACTACTATTCCTCATATTCATTAATGACTTGCCCTTGGTAACAAATGAGGCCATGTTCACACTGTTTGCTGATGATGCGGCCCTCACAGTCCATAACCCAAGCATTGAATCTGCAGCAGAGGTAGGTGAGGATGTACTAGCTAAGGTTAACATCTGGTTTAATGAAAATAAACTGACAATTAATGCAAAGAAATCTGAATACATAATTTTTGCAACCAAAGTAACAAAATCCAGAGCGCAACCTATCAATTTACATTTGGGTGAAGCAGTATTGAATGAGGTAGACACATACAAATATTTAGGGACCACACTCGATTCCACACTAAATGGTAATCGACAACTCTCAAGACTTAATCAAATGATAGCCATAAAAATGACAACTTTCAGAAAGATTAGGTACTACATGAGCGAGAATATAGCCCTGTTACTATATAAAGCCACTCTTCATCCAATAGTTTACTACAATGATTTAATATATGGATACCTGTCAAGTACTACAATAATTGACTACAATGATTTAATATATGGATTGCTGAGAAAACAACAAGAAAACAATCCACAGAGGATTCAAAACAGGGCACTTAGAATTGTCTAGGCAAAGGCCTGTCTGTAAAGGAAATGCATGCTAAAGCACAAGTCAGCTACCTTAGCTGGGACACACATCTCCTCACTCTCATGTATAAAAGATCCAATGATGAACAATATGTTGACCATACAAACAGAGTAACCAGACAGAGCGATGCTACACTTCTAAAAATACCCAAGCCAGTAACAAACAAGCTGACTAAAGCACCGATTTACAGAGGTGGCACATTATGGAATAAACTCCCAGTGAGGACAGATTGATTGATTGATTGATTGGTGGTTGCTTTACGCCGTGTCGGCAGCATAGGCCATATTCACGGCGAGAAATGTTTGTTTTTTGTTCAAACCATCGCTTTTACATGTAAAAGCAGACAATCAATTATGTGCCAATAGACACTAATTAAATTAGAAAGCTCACAATCATATATTTGTGGTCAAGGGAAACAAATTCCCATAGAAAAAGAAAAGTTTCATTAATAATTGATAGAATCCATTTAGTAAACTATATAAGGTGGTACAGTCCAGCTGCCCTCAAAAAGGCTAAAATGTTTTCCTGTTTTACCTTAGTAAAAAGGTCATGCATACTGTCTGCAGTGTAGAACCGTTGGCGCAGGGCCAAAAAATCAACGCAACTTAGTAAAATGTGTTTGAGTGTCAGTGGGGACTGACACCCAATACATTCAGGGGGAGGTTCCCCCTTGAGCAGAAAAGCATGTGTAAGCCACGAGTGGCCAATACGGCAGCGGCTAAGGACCACTTGGTCCCGCCGACCTCCCGCATGAGTCTGTGGTGGCTTTCCCACAGATGGTTCAATTTCTTTAAGTTTATTAATGTTTTCATCCCACTCATGTTGCCATTTGGATTTTATGTGGGTGGCTATTAGTGGTTTCAGATCAGAGTGAGGGATCAGACACGGTTCAAGATCACAGTTCAGGGCCTTCTTCGCAGCCCGATCAGCTCGTTCGTTTCCTTGTATGCCGGCATGGCCAGGCACCCAGCACAGGTGGATATCATACCCATCCGTTGTCAGTTGGTTCATTTTATAAATGACCGTTGCTAGAATAGGGTGATTCGTTTTCAGTCCAGCAACAGCCAGGAGGCAAGAGAACGAATCACTGTATATAACATAGTTAGTGTGGTTGGATACCTCGATACACTCCAAAGCGAGAAGGAGTGCTCGGGCTTCTGCAGTGAAAATCGAGCTCTGATCGGGCAAACGTACACCAAATTTTTCCCGTCGGCAGACTGCCGCAGCAGCTACCCGGCTTTGGTCTTTCGAACCATCAGTGTATATGGAGAGGTGGTCTGCAAACTGGCCTTGAATCTCTGCATGCAGTCCTTGGTACTCGAGTGGATGTGTCCCAGACTTCCTCAGTTCCGTGAGTCGGAGGATAACCGATGGCTTTCTCAATGACCACGGGGGATGTTCTGGGACTTTGGCATCCTCCAACACGTCCAAATCCACGCCCAAGGCCTCCAAATGAGGTTTCATTCGGATGTAATTTGGCCTGGCTTCATACCTGGATTCGTCATGTTGCTCGAATAGACAATTGTGTGCAGGATTCAATGCATTAGTTTTTATCTTGACTACATATTGCATGGCCAGTTTGATTCTCCTGTTGTTAAGTGATGGTTCATTGGCTTCGACATAAAGGCTCTGAACTGGTGAGGTGCGGAAGGCCCCAAGGGCCAGGCGCAGTCCCTGGTGGTGGATCGTGTCTAGCAGCCCAATATATGATTTCCTTGCGGAACCGTATACTATGCTGCCGTAATCCACTCGTGACCGAACCAAGGTTCTGTACACGGAGAGCAGAACATCTCTGTCCACTCCCCACTCTGAGCTGGACAGCACCCTCAGAATATCCAGCGCTTTCAGGCATCTTGTTTTCAGGTACTTTATATGTGGCACAAAAGACAGTTTTGCGTCGAGAATGAGGCCCAGAAATTTGGTTTTCTCAACGACTTTAATGGGATCCCCATCCAGGGTCAGCGCCGGTTCCGCATGCATTCTACGCAGCAGGCAGAAGTGCATGCAGACTGTTTTGGTCTTGGAAAATTTGAAACGTTCAGAACTGACCATCGATGGATCCCATTTATGCTTGGTTGTAGCTGTCTCTCTATGACATTCATGTTAGCACCGCTGTAATATAAAACAAAGTCGTCCACGAAAAGACTACAGGAGACCCCCCGCTTTACAGCAGCAGCAATACCATTGACCTTGACCCCGAAAAGGGTCACGGCCAGTATGCTGCCTTGAGGTACTCCTAGTTCCTGTGAGTGTAGGCGGGAATAGGTAGTCTTGACACGGACGCGGAAATGCCTGAAGGCTAGAAAGTTCCTGATGAAAATTGGCAAGTGGCCACGAAGGCCAATCGCATGAAGATCCTCCATGATGCCATGCTGCCACGTTGTGTCATAGGCTTTTTCGAGGTCGAAAAAGACAGCCACAACGTGCTCCTTCTTAAGGAAAGCATCTCTTATGAAGGTCTCCATGTGCACCAAATGGTCGAGGGTGCTGCGGCCCCGTCTGAAGCCACATTGAAGGTTGGAGAGGTGGTGTCCTGACTCCAGTAGCCAGACGAGGTAGTTGTTTACCATGCGCTCCATGGTTTTACAGATGCAGCTTGTAAGGGCTATGGGACGATAGTTGTGGGCTTCACTCTGGTCTTTACCAGGTTTGGGAATCGGTATTACTGTCGCCTCCCGCCAAGAGGCGGGGACGACACCCAACTCCCAGATGTTATTGAAGAGTTGAAGCAACAGTCTCAGTGCATGTTCAGGGAGATGTTTCAAAAATTGATAATGAATTCCATCAGGTCCAACTGCTGTCAACTCACCCATACTGAATGGGGAGTTGTAGTGCTCCTCACCATCAGAAGAAAAGTCCAAGAGCTTTGCCCAGTGAGGACAAGACGGTCCACAAGTCTCCTTGAATTTAAAAACTTATTGAAAATACAGCAGGCCTCCCAGACCCCTACATAGTTAAAGGTACTCTAAAGGCCATCCTTGCCCTGACCCGTGTACATACATATATATATACATATATATATATATAAATGTTCCCAAATGCACTACACGGCCCTGCACACTGATCCCCTTCACACCCCTACCCCACCCTACTACACTTTCTTTCAAAACCTATTACCTAACATTTTCCTTGAAATTGACATAAAACCTGTCTGATGTAAGTCCCCACTGCACTTTCAGACTTCCGATCCCATCATTAGGCCACATAATACAAAACACTCTTGATGGGATCCAACAATGGGCAGGTTTCTGACATCTGGTATTGGTGACTGGATCCACTGATTTGCATATTTACAATATAATATATATATGTGTATTGGAGATATGTTATATCTTTTTGAAAACAGAAGAGAGAAAGACAAAGTAAGAAAGAAGTGTTTAAAGACAATTCTAGAATAATGCAATACCTTGTGATGCATACTCACCAAGTGCATAATACATATGTTGAACTGGAATTGTATGCAGTTACTATTACAACTAATAGTTCATTTATATTATGCTTCTATTATCAAACAGGATTTTCATGTGGTTATTATTGCAACTGATATTGTCATTTATGTCCAACAAATTGTACTGAATGGCCGGAAGACCAGTGCTCTTGCACTGACAAAAGAAATTATTCGCTGAATAAAATACATTTAGTAAAAAAAAGAAGAAAGTGCAACATACATGCATATCACAAAAACAAATCCTGGTTTAGTTATGATATGATATATATTGATATGAATATTTGTAAAAAGAAACAAACAAGTAGGTACATTCATATTATGTCAGTGATAAGAAATAAACAATCCATAATAATTATTATAAAAAGTGAGAGTTCAAATATGCTGAAAACCGTATGGTTTGCTCAGCTACAGCCGTAGTTGTAATTTTACGTTCAAAACCGTAGTCTTTCCAGCCAAAATGTAGTACTTGACAGGTATGTATATACTCTATGTATATAATATATATATCTATATAAAATTCATATATGTATATATGATTTTTTAAGCACTATATATATAGAGGGAGAGAGAGAGGGAGAGAGAAAGGGAGAGAGAGAGTAGGTACTCGAAAGTGGGCTTATACGGTGTCCGCAGCATGAAATTTGACATATTTTAACCATTTTTAAAACACTTCAGTCTCCACTAATTCTGCTTCGTTTGAAATAAAAATTATATGACATTAAAGCTTATTCTTTTGTCTTTTAGGGTGTCTGATTTTTAGTTAGCATTATGAAATAAATTAGAGTTAATGGAAACTTGTTTGGGGGTGCCATCGACAGCTCTGTGCATGCTCGCCGAGTTTTGTTTTCATCCAGTCTGAGCTACTCCGTTCCCTAAAATTGATACCTTGGTGAGCACAGTGACCTGAGCTAAAAATAACCACCAATGAAAGACAGAGAAGAAACTAGGCTTCATTAGCATATCAAGCATGGCTGTTTTTAAGTGGGAAATTTGTTTGAACTGAAGGAGTGAAAACATTAAGACATCAATCCTCCTTAAAAATTGTTCAGGATCGTGCTGAAAATTATATCATCAGAAAGCTCAAGTGTTGCTCTATCTAACCAGAAGAATATTTGGTTGAGATTTATATATTGCTCATCAAGGTTGGTCTGAGAAGTGACTGTGTATTCCCATCTCTGCACTGGAGCAACGAATATGGCGTCGATTGAAGCTACCGTGTCAACAGAAAACATGTACGATCATATAGAGCTTTAGATTTAGATTATTTTAGAATAAAAATTAGAGTGATAGTGTAAGTAGAACAGAAGTTATGATGTTTTCAAGAATTTATCATTGACCCTGCTGATATTCAGTAGAAATTAAGGAATTTAGCAAGTTTAGCATGAAATATCTGGAAGAATAACAAAGATAATGGTCTGGACAAAATTGAGCCTGCTATTTGTGCTATAGAGAGTGAGATTCTTTAATATTTGACAAATTATATGCAACGTAGCTTCTGGGCCGGGGCCTTAAAAACCTAGATTTGCCTCATTTGGAAACGCGCACAAATAAGTACAAAAAAATGAATGTTTAACACCTCATAATTTCGGAACTTATCAAGAGATCTATATAATTTTATATATCTGGAATCGGATTTAAGAGATATATACACCTATATAATTTTAAACTCTGAATTATATATTTTTTTAATCACTTTGGCGTCCCGAGAGAGAGAGAGAAAGAGAGAGAGAAAGAGAAAGAGAGTTTTTTGTTTTTGTACCTCACAGAGAACATCATCATCATGCTGTCGGTCGCATCGCGATGCGACAAAGACTGCTTTCATTACTTGACTGCCGCTCTCCTACATTTCATGAAAGCTGCCTGCAAAAGTGTTGAAGCGCTGCTGGCTTTTGCAAGTTACCAGCGGCACTCTCTTGGGGAGCAAATAGAGGTTTCACACCGGCAAGAACATGTCAAGACAGGCGCAAAACTATTTGTTCCTGCAGTGGCTGGTCGGGAGATGTTGGGAGTTCCATACATCAACAGTGCCACAGTGTCATGGTTTTCTGCTTAGGGTTTGCTCCCTTAGCCTTCTGTTCTGTCAAGAATTTGTACCACAAGGCAGTGGTTTACAACTCTGCAGGGCAGGGGCGTCAAACTCCCTGAGGTATTGCTATACCTGCAACACCTGCAATATCTGCATACCATACATGAATTTAATCGATCAGCCTAATTTGTAGAAATGTCTGTGAATAGTGACCGATCACACCCAATGGTGCGTACTTTTCTAGTAGTTTCCAGTGGTTTCTAGTAGTGTCAGTGTTCTACCGAATATATAATTATATTTCATCAGCTAAGAAGACGCAATCAGTGATTAACACGTGGCGCGAGATAGTATTCTATAATTCCACAAGAGGGCGTAACAGGAGGTCAGATTTCGCATTTTTCATGCGAGGCAAGTCCAACATCTCAAGCAACATGGCGGACGTATCTGGTGATGATTCGAGAAAAATTCACATTACAGTAAAAACGCCAAAGGAAAAGAAAGATATAGAGATCGTGTCGGATGGATCCATCAAAGAAGTGAATCATTTTCTTTATTTTGGTGCACTTTGTGTGACTGTTTGTCAAATAACGTATTTACAGTGTGTGTAATAATATGTGTCACTATCGGTGTCACAATAAGAACTTGAACAAGGCCGCTGCCGTGACGGGCAGTTCAGTGAGGGGCTTGGTCGGGGCGTTACCGTCATCTACGTTCTCCTGGTTTTTGGTGGCTTGCCTGTATCTGATGATCATCTTTAGGTTTACAAGTTTCCGTTGTCGTGTAATAAGATCACTATCATTTCCATACAGTTAGTCACCGTATAAAAGCATGACTTCTGTTGGTAAATAAAGCCGGTTTGACGCCGGCAGTCAATCGACACCAATTCTAACCATGACTGTCTATGACTATGACTATGACTATTATTGTATAATGTTATCATTGACCCTGTGCAACGCAATAGCACTGGTACTGTATCAACTTCCTCAAACCAGTCCTCATTCATGATGACTGCTAATGGTATATTATGTTATAATACTACATTAAATTTATCAATTCTGTTTTCCCCCTGAAATTTCTAACATATTTATGATATTGTAATAGTATATGAAACAATGAGCATACACAAGCAATATTGATGTACTTGGATAGTCGTGAATCGTCAACATTACTGACAATGTAATGTTAAAGTTTAATTATTCATATTTACGGTCGAGAGTGTTTCCACTCACGATAAGGAGTAGCAGGGAATTAACCATCAGATAGCTTGTTTTAGCATCGCTTTGTTCTCCAATCGTAAGTGAAGTTATACAAAGCTACATTTTTCACTTATCCTAGATATTCTAGATTTATGAATATACAGCATTTTCATGCCATGGAGGTTTTTTTTTTGTAAACATTTTTTATTCATCTGAATACAATCAATCTTAAGCACTGAGGCACTCGTCTTCTGGCCGTGAATAGCAATAGCATCATTCATTTAATTACAAGAATACATTTTTACGATAATAAAATATTGTTTTTACATTCAGTTAATTAAATGTGTGGTGTATCTACTCAGGACATATCATTCAATGTATGCATTTATTATAATTTTATATATGGGTCGTTCTCAGAAACTGTGTACCACTTGAGGTAGTCCACTTGAAATGCATATTTCAAAGAATCCCATTATTGTAGTGTCAATATTTAGATTTCATCATTTAGCCCAATAATGTGGGAGATATTTTAGATCTAAAGTAAATGTTAATATTGTGTATTATGTATCTTATTGGGATAGATGAGGCTAAATAAATAGAAAATTATATCACTAATTTGTGACATTGTCAGGAGCATTGAAAATAAAGTGTCACAAACTTAATGAAAACCTCTGAACAACAGCACATTTCACTTCAAATGGTTATATACAATGTCTTCATTAAGTTGAAGACATTTATTTCTAAAAAAAAAATTAATAACAATTATGAAATAGTTAAACTTTTCTGGAGTCATTAACATTGTAATATTTCATTTCCACTTGCAAGTACTATGAAACTCTGTATCAACTACTGAGTACAGATACAGTACAGGAACTATTTTCACCATTTGACACTATGCATGGACCCAGTTATGGTATAGTAAAAGATAAATCCTGAAATTGCCCGGAAACATTGAAATTTGAGCCGGACATTTGTGTAAAATTGTTTATTCCACTTGGACTGTTCCGTTGCTAATATTTTTCTGCTTTTCTCTTTAATCATCACAAATAAGACAAAACCATAGCAATGAGGTTTCAAATTATTATTACTATTGTTTATAAAGCAAGTGGCATGTGAAATGTCCTAAAAATGTCAAGCTTTGTGTGGACATTTTTTGATTTTGGAGTCAATTGGTTTCCATGCTATACTGCTATTTACTGGGTGTGAGCATCATTTGACCTACTTAAAAATGTGAGAATATGTTTATGTTCAATTATTCAGATGCAAAAGGACATGTACACATTGAGGAAGCCTTTTTATAGGAATTTGACAGCATTTTGATTTTGTGGAAATGTGTAGGTGCGGTGGGGACAGGTGATGGTTAACTACAGTTGTTGAGTGCATCAATTTATTGAATGATGGCTAGTAGCTATATTTAGTTGCTGATTTGGTCGTATGAATTAACCATTGGTGATAAATGGTGAGCCGTTTGGGTATTAGATTTGGAGTAGTTGTCAATTCTGATAGGACCATGGTTCTGACGTTGGTGGGAGAATAGAACTGGAGGGTAATCAGAGTAGACTAGGTACAATAATTGTTGGGTTTGACAAAGCACTGAACATTTTGTTGTCCACTCATCACTGTCTGAACCAGAACTGCTCAGTTAGGTAGATTCTAAGTAAGGATTTGAATCCAAGGTAGGTTGATGCTTTCTTAATTCCTAGTGGCAGTGCATTCCACATCTTGCTACCCTTAGTTACAGACCGGTGCTGCTGTTGGCTTGTCTTTCTTTGGTTCGCGTACCTTAAGTAAGGTGGCATCACTTATCTCTGCTCTCTTTTACATGAGAGCTAGGATGTGGGCGTCCATTTGCTTTGCAATCTAATTTGCATTAGCTCTATGGTACATCTCATGTATGCTGACAGTTTCACGCCTATAAACTCTTCTAAGGGCTCTATTTTCGACTTGTAGTTGTAGTTTCGTGTCCTGTCTTTTTTTTTAAAAGTTAGCAGTCCATTTTTTATATCATATAATCCATTATTGGTAGGATGGCGGCTTGTATTGCACTGATTAGCAGGATTACAGTATTTTCACTTTTGAAGCTCCTCATCTTGCTGAAAGTTGTTAATTTCAGTGCAAGTGACTGGTTTAGTCGGGGTATTTGTTTGCAGTCATTCAGTGTTGCATCCAGGGTGGTTCCAAGGTACTCGTATGAGTCTTTTTAAAGTCTAGTATTTCGTATCTTCAATTCTAGGAGAGTTGCTTTGTCTCTTCCTATTTTGGTTCCATATATCAAATGTTCAGTGACAGTATATTTTCAGTGTGCCATGCATTGTCCCTTTGTAAAATATTCTGATTTACGGCATCGGGGGGAATGCAAATGTTCTCTTACTAAACAGGTGTACATGACCAAGCGCATGTATATAATTATGTAGGTGCTGGTGGTGCCTGAGTGGGATGTAAATAGACATAGTGGTGCTGGCAGGGCTGTGTGTAAGGGCACTCAGGGCCTACCCCCTCCCCCTCTGCTGGGTAGGATCACCACACTCAGGGTCAAGGTTGGTGGTGTCCAGGGGGGCCACACAGCTTTCTGGTGGTGGGCAGACCACTGGTAACCATGGGGACCAGGAATGCTGGATCCCTATTGGTAGGGCCAAGAATGCTTGTTTCCCATTGGGGGAAAGGGGTGGCGTGATACTCTACAATGAACCCATGTACCATATAAATAATAAACCAGAGGGCTTGACTCTCTCTCTTCCTTTACACTTTATACTCTACCTTTCTCTTTGTCTGTATTGATTTCACTATAGCCTGCCTACACAACCGCAGATTCATGTCCTAGTCTTTACACCTTGTTAGCATTGTTCCAACCAGTTCTTTTTGTAATTGTTTGCTTCTTATGTCGCATTGTGAGTGCATCATCATCAGCAAACTGTACATATTGCCACATCTGATATCACAGGAAGGTTATTTATATTTAAAAAATGAGGTTAGGAGTGGGCCAATTATGGAGCATTTAGGTACACCGGTTTTACAATACAGACAGTTGATTCTTGACCGTTTATTTGTGTGAGGTGTTTCCTATTTGGCAGACAGTTCACAATGAATCTAATTGGTCCCCCCGCCCCCTCCCCTCCCCATGCCCAGCTCACTCGATCTTATACAATAGAATTGGGTGGTTTGTGTCAAATGCTTTCTTGAAATCAAGAAATACTGCTATGGTGGTTTCTCCATTATCCATGCCAGTCAGCAGTTCACCCAATAGTGAGGCCAGTGCTATGGTAGATTTGTCCTTCCATGTGTTCTGATGATCAACTCGGTAATTTTGAGGATTCAAGGAATTCTTTGGTCTGTTCATGTATTATTTGCTCTATGACTTTTGCTGGGAGGGGGGGGGGGGTGTATATTAGTCGTAGCTCACTGCAGGTCTTAGGGTTATTATTTTTTTGGTATTGGTGTGACAGTGGCTAGTTTCCAGGTTCTTATGGGATGGAGGTTTATAGGTTTTGTGCTGCTCTTCGACATGTGTAAGTTTACTGGCTCTTAAGTTTTCTATGGTAACAAAGTAATTGCTGATTTCCTCTGCCAGGTGGTTATCCTAGAACATTTCAGCTGTGCTTTGATTAGTTAGATTACTGATGCTACATGTGTATTATATTATAGTTCAGTTTCTCTTAGTACGTGCCAACACTTTTTATGGTCTTGTTTATGTTTGATTATCTGTTGCATGTTAAAATTTGAAATGCAATTTTGTAATTCATTGTCACACTGAACATGTTATTGTTATTACCATGTATACCAATTCCACCCACAGTGCCTCTTGATTCTGACTGTTTCCGTGGTTCTTGATTACAGTTGAAAGATATGGTAGCCGAGGAGTTTTCGGCACCCGTTGAACAGCTGTGCTTGATCTTTGCGGGGAAGATTCTAAAAGATGCAGACAGTCTGGCTCAACATGGCATTAAAGATGGCCTCACAGTTCATCTTGTCATAAAATCCAAGGTATGTGAAGCTTTATAATTATATAAGTCCTGTCCCCACCCCTCGTTTTTGTGACTCAGCCACAAAGCTGACCAACCAAATGGGTCATTCAAGCAAGTTCTCACGAATGCGTATGTGCAAATTTATGCTGTAGCACCTATAAAAAAGGTAGCCATAACAATTAAAGTAAATGTTTGAGTAAAAATAATGTTCCATCTGAGTTTTGCAACACAATCTGAATAGGGGGAATAATGGACTGAATACAGTCTTATTTTGGGGTACTTTAATTTAATAAACGTTTTAAAAACCTGGAATTTTGCACTGGAAATTCCTGGAATTAGATCAAAATGGGTATGAAATCTGTGATACATGACACAATGAGACGCATGCAGTGTGTGAGGTTGCAACTGCGGTTACATACAGAATGTGAGCAATGTAAGATAATGCCACTATGTAACCATATGGCGTTCATCTGGTGTACAGATTCCTTTGCTACCATGGCGCGATCCACACTTACAAATTCATCTTCCAGAGCTCCCAATCCGGTATCAGTCAAACATAGATTTGTGAGATTAGTTCAAGTATAAATGTGAGTGCCTTGTTGCAACTTTGTATTCGAGGCAAGGGTCTGATAGTGGAGCGTGCACTAACGAGGTTATTACTGCCCATGTAGGCCGCTGTACCCTCAACTGCCGAGTCGCTGGGTCCATCTGCTGCACCTCCCCCACCGGCCAACATCAGCCAGTCCCCTTTCGGACTAGGCAGCATAGGAGGCTTGTCTGGAATCGGAAACATGGGGGTCGGCTCTGCCAATTTCATGGAAATGCAACAGAGGATGCAACAAGAGGTGAGTCCAGTGTTTTTTTGTCTGTGCATTTTAGAAATTGTCGGTATCTGTGCAATACTTATATATATATGGGTCATTCTCAGAAACTGTACCACTTTTGTGACATGGAAACCAAAAGTGAAAGCATTCCAAATAATAGTAAGCATTCAAAATAATAACAGAATACATATGAAAGTTTAAATGTTGTGAATATATCAGTTGAAACGTTTTTTTATTTACTTTTTGATTTTTATCTTGTGTAAATTGAGAAAGCCGTTCAAATTAACTATGTAGCATCCATTCATAATATCACTTTAAGACACATCCATAACATCATTTTAACACACATAACAAATTCAAACAAGATTTGATTGATTACAGTTAAGCAAAAAAGATTGTGTCTTCAAGAAAAAAGTTGGAGGGGGGCCGAGACTATAACGACATACCCATGCCTAGAAAACTAACTAAAACACCACCTACATTAAAATGCATACAAAGAATGCATGCACTGACCAGATATACCACAAACTCTTAATTAGCTGAATGTAATAAAATTGTATTATCTTAAAATTGTTCTTGTAATTAAATAGCATGAATGCCTGAAGTTAAAGTGGCATGGTCCGATGGTGTTTGAATTTTTATTTCATTTTTTAGATAAATATATCAAATTGATCGCTATAACCTACTAATCATTAGTCCGGAGTAATATTGATGAAAAGTGGCTAGTTTTGAAGCAATTTGAGCTGAAAGAATCCAAAATACTTTTGACATGCTTTCCAAAAGTCTTCTAGCTATGACCCGTATTGACGTCTCGCGATGACCACGTGATGTGGGATGACCTAATTCAAATGTAGCATGGTCTCCTGGTATTTTCACTGATGGTGCCTTTGCACATAATTTGTTTCTTGGCATGTGATGTGATGTGGGCTGACCTAATGATTATCAAATGTATTGTTCCCAGATAATAATATTCATAATTATTACATCACTCTTATTTAGATCTGTAACAATTATTTAATACAAAATTCCATGCAACTTTATATCAAACCAGACTATGGTGCCAGCAATACTACCACTGGACATCCTGGAACCTGACTAGGTACTTGGAATGAGGGTCAAGGCTGCTGAGGCCACGATATTGACCTAGTTGATTAATGGCTTCCTTGTGTGATGGGTTTCTCAAAGTAGGATGAGGTAGTAAATTCACTGATTATTCTATATATGCTGTCCCAAATCACTTGGTAATACACCAATATCTAAGATGGATATATATAATCAAATTAAGATACATGTTTTGGTTTAAAAAAATAAATATTTCATCGGACCATGCAACTTTAAGTATGGCTGGAAGACCAGTGCCTCGGCGCTGAAAATAACACTATTCAAATGAATCAAATATATTGACCATAAGAAAACTAAAAATATGACTGCATCACTTGACTTCTAATTTCCCCCTTCCTTCATTTTTGCTGGAAATATTGATAAAAACGAAATGGAAGCAAGCAAATAACGAGTATATATACAATTTCTTTTTAAACCCACCCAAAACAAGTGCCTTCTGTATAGATGCTTCCTGATTGTAATTGAAATGCTTCAGCTAATGGGCAACGCAGACATGCTGCGTCAGGTGATGGTCCTGATTGTAATTGATATGTTTCAGCTAATAGGGAACCCCAACATGCTACGTCAGATGATGGTCCTGAATGTAATTGATATGTTTCAGCTAATAGGGAACCCCAACATGCTACGTCAGATGATGGTCCTGAATGTAATTGATATGTTTCAGCTAATAGGGAACCCCAACATGCTACGTCAGATGATGGTCCTGAATGTAATTGATATGTTTCAGCTAATAGGGAACCCCAACATGCTACGTCAGATGATGGTCCTGAATGTCTATGGGAACCCCATGCTAGTCAGATGATGGTCCTGAATGTAATTGATATGTTTCAGCTAATAGGGAACCCCAACATGCTACGTCAGATGATGGTCCTGAATGTAATTGATATGTTCCAGCTAATAGGGAACCCCAACATGCTATGTCAGATGATGGTCCTGAATGTAATTGATATATTTCAGCTAATAGGGAACCCCAACATGCTACGTCAGATGATGGTCCTGAATGTAATTGATATGTTTCAGCTAATGGGGAACCCCGACATGCTGCGTCAGATGATGGACAATCCGTTGGTCTCACAGCTCATGTCGAATCCTGACGTAATGCGCCAACTCATCACCAGCAACCCGCAGATGAGGGAACTGATGGAGGTAATGCAGATTAGGCTACCCACAAGGAGCCTGTACACAATATGCTAAATAGCTACGCCTTGTCTATTTTATGGTTGTTTTAAAAAACAAATTAAAATTAAAGTATTATTTTTTTCGTGTTGGTTTGATTATTCTGCTCGTAACGGTTTGCACTTGTTTGTTTTCTTCACTGTGCAATAGTGGTCATAATCCATACGGAATGATTTCCTTTTTGGGGGGGTTATTTCTACATGTTATCAAACTATTATCACGTAGTGTGTTGTCGCTACATTATGCGCTCTACTAGCTTATTTTTATTGTCGAAAATACTAGATTGTTCTCATTTTACTGGATTTTTTTTTACATTTTCAGCGAAATCCAGAAATAACACACATGTTAAACAACCCGGAACTCATGCGTCAAGTAAGTCAATCCTAGGCAGTTTTCTACTCATAATCGAGTTATAAAGGCGTTAAAAAATATATCGCAACACAAATATTTGTCCAAGAGTAGCTCCATTGCAGCACACATTTTCCATGCTTAAAAATTATTTTTATATTGATTTTTAAAATATGGCAGAAACTCAAAACCTTGGGATTGTGCTACGTAGAAGGAAATGACTGGCCTAGTGGAATTTTCCGGGAAACTGGAAGTTTTGATAAGCTGATACAAATGTAAATAGTTGAACATCAATGATATGACCCATGTAAAGAGTTAAAAATCAATGACATTGAAATATTTAATTAAATATATTAATTAGTTACATGTTAATGGGTGATAATTCATTATCATTTGCTGTGATCTTCCTATGCATATATATTAGCATGTTTTTATTGGTATATTTTCAGATATATTTGCGCCAATGATCTTTAATATAATTGATTCTATCCCACCCCCGACAGACCATGGAACTTGCCAGGAATCCTGCCATGATGCAAGAATTAATGAGAACACAGGACAGAGCCATGAGCAATTTAGAGGTAAAAGAATTCAATAAAAACAAAACCACATACCAAAGAAACAAACAAAAATTTGAAATTGAATAGCACAGAACTGTAGCACAGCAGAACTGTAGCACAGAACTGATACAGTTGTTTCTTTCCGTCTGTTGTGATTTCATTGCGTGCACAGAGTTCCTATGTGAGATAGTCAACTGTTGGGAACACTTCCTACTTAAATATACCATGGGACATTTTAACATTCCATATTAACCCATGAGAGAATCCGGAGGGTTTTTATTTTTTTTAATGTAAAAAACAATACCCCAGAACATTTGTTAATTAATCACGGACAATTTTAATCTAATCGTGGCCAATCGGTATCCCTCATTCCACTGGGTTAAACTTTTTGCACGAGGCACGTGTTTTTGTCAACTCCACTCGCGGTGTTCTCTTTGAATTTCTAGCAACTCGGGTGACCCAAGTCGCCCGGGTCATGTTAATCAGATACGTGCATGCTCATAACCCCGTGTGTAGACTCTAAACCCACTGAGAATCTAAACCGCCACACCGGCATGCCAGTTAGTCCTCTGCACAAGGTGTGGCGGATTTCCGCGAAAATCTGGAAAGCTTGGTACTGTCTGGAAATTGTTGAAAATGCTGGAAGTCCGGTTTCATACACTTACTCCCCTATCATATATCATATATCATTTTCATATCATATATCTGGCAAAATCATTACAAACTGAATGGATAACATAAAGTCTAGTGTTTAACAAATTTATATCCAAATCCACTGGTCCCTGCGTACAAGAGTGAAATGACCGGCTTTTCAGAGTTTGCCCGGTGGTTTCAATGCGCTACAGCGGATGTACCGTGACATTCAGGAACCAATGATGAACGCTGCCACGGAGGGGCTTGGCAACAACCCCTTTTCAGCGCTAGCCGGTGCCAACGACGCAAGTCAGGCGCAACAAGGCATGGAGAACACTGCACCCTTACCGAACCCATGGGGTGGTGCGTCCACCACCACCAGCACCAGCACCACCACAACTACCACAACCACCGGCACCGCACCTGGTATGAACATCATACTGTCTGTTTAACTTAGATCACGTTACCATATTCATTTTCTCGACTTTTAAAAGTTGTGTGTGAGCACTATCAGGTGCTGAGCTTGTTTTTAAAAATATTTTATTTGAAAATCATTTGGTGAATATTTATCAAAACCAACTAAGCCTGTATGCGTTCCTTATTCCAGTGATATATTCTGTGGCATGCCACGACACTGTTGCGCGCGTATTTATTTATTTAAAAAAAGTTTTTTGCCCATTTTAATTTTCATTTAATTCAAGAAAAGCAATGCGAAAAAGACTTAGATATTTTAAATTGCCATTAAAAATACGATCACCATAGACTTCATATTTCTTGGTAATTCTCAGCTCTCTCAATTCCCCAACATCCCAGTTCCCCATCACACAAACTCCCCTTCCCCTTCCCCTTCCCCTTCCCCTTCCCCTCCACCTCCACCTCCACCTCCACCTCCCTCCCACTGTGGAACTAATCTGGTAATTTTGAAACTGATTCAACAATTACAGCGTCCGGTGTCTTCAACACGCCTGGTATGCAGAGTCTGACTTCACAGATGATGTCCAACCCGCAGCTCATCCAAAACATGATGAGCGCCCCCTACATGCAGACCATGATGCAGACCCTCTCCGCCAACCCTGAACTTGCACAGCAGGTAAGACCATTCTCCCTGCCGCATTGGTGGTTCGGGTGGGTTCTCTTTTTCGCTTCTACTAGAACCCCCACTTGTGTCCTCGGTAATGTGGGATAACGCTATCGATACGATATCCCACTGGGGCTGCACTATAAAGCCAACCTGAATGTGCAGTCAAAGTCCGGTACCCATCCTATTATGACCTCATCCTGATATGACCTTAGATGTAACTAGGAAGTAAAACAACAAACAAACATCCTATTATGATCTTGATGGCCATCCTATTATGATCTCGATGGCCATCCTATTATGATCTCGATGCCCATCCTAATATGACCTCAGATGTTGCTAGGACATAACATCAATCTATCAATCATACACAGTGAATATCAGCAATGCACAGGGAGCGTTACCCTTCCCCAGCCTTTATGAGTTCAAAGATGGCTTGGTTGTCATGTTCACATTGCACTTGATTCGTCGCGGGGGGTAGGGGAGGAACAGCACCGGCCGTTCAGTGCTCCTCCCTCCAGACTCATCTCGGGCCGAGTCACCATCACCTCCTGGAACCTGCTACAGCGCCACTCCTCCACCTCACTTCACCCCAGCTGCCGAGCCATGTACACCTCCATCTTATAGTGAAAGATGAAGGCCCCCTCCCCCATCTCCTCCACATACACACACTTGGTGGTTCCTTATTAGTTGGTTGACTTGTGGATGTTGGTTGCAGGTTATTGGCAGTAACCCAATGTTCGCTGGAAACCCCCAACTGCAGGAAGCCGTCAGGGCTCAGCTCCCAATGTTCATGCAACAGGTAGGTTTTCACACGGAACAAAGACATCAAAATGTTGGAAATAGGGTCATCCAAAGTTTTCACAATTTTCACAGTCCTCTCATCGACCCCTCACAAAGTAGGGCTAATGTGACATTTTAAACGGGTGGCGGGTGGTGAATCTCTCCAAATTGATCTTTGTTTGTTTTGATAGCCTTGTTTCTAATTAGTCCCTTTGCCTTATTTTAATTCAGATGCAGAACCCTGAGGTGCAGAGCCTGATGACAAACCCACGTGCTCTGCAGGCTCTTTCACAGATCCAGCAGGGAATGGCTGAACTGCAGCGGGAGGCTCCGGGACTTGTCACCAGGTGAGCAACACGGCCGGCTCTCAGGCTGAGCCCGTCCTGACATGACCTTAGTTGTTGCCAGGACGTAAAACTCCAACAACCAACCAACTCAGAGGGAGCTCTATCCGGGGGGGCGGTGAATTAAAGTCACGTTTTTTTCGGGAGTCACTTGGAGAAATTAAGTTGTAGGTTTTATTTTTATATATATTTTTGGTCAGGCTTGTTTCTATTTGTTTTCCAGCCTGTTTAACTGACATTTTCTAGGTATACCCAATATATATATATATAATATAGCCACTTTTCAACGTAAACATGTCTAAAATAAAAAATAAAAATCAGTTACCCAATCGAATTTTTTAGGAACAATCAATTCTATTCACATTTCCCCTTGTGCAGCGGACAAGCTGACGTGGCGAAAAATCTTAAGTAATCAGTTACTGCTAATGCCAGTCTATTTAATAGCCGTCCCAAAGGCAGGCAGTAGTTTCAATTAAGGCTTTCTGTATATTCCATCCAGCTTGACACCTGGCTTGTCCGTTCCACCAAACCTACCAATCGGTGGCAATACCGCCACACCAAATACCACCTCATCTCCGAGCACGACCAGCATGACGGAGGGCTCCGACGCAACCACCACTGCTACCACAACTACCAGCACCCCCACCACCACCCCGGCCGCCGGTGTCCCCGGCGCCGCCAACCCCGAGCAGCTCAGCAACTTTATGGCGCAGATGATGAACATGATGGGGACTGGTGCAGTGGTGAGTGCGTCCATTAATACAATGACGGACTGTTAATATTCGTCCCTAAATCAGCTTCAGTCCAGGGTTCCTGCGGATCCTTAAAAAGTCCTGGAATTGATTAGTCAATTTTCAAGGCCTTGAAAAGTCTTAAATAAGGTAACTTTTCTGTGAAAGGTCTTAAATTGGATTTGGCTACTATAATATTTTTTCAAGATGTTTTACCAGTTATCTTCACAAAGCACAAATGCCATGGAGCTGAAATGTCTCAACGTTGACGCTATAGTCTACGGACCGTAATGTACTGGTCACATGTGCATGTGCACTTTAACAGCTTTTTCCTGATTGTTTGGCATGTGGAAATCCCCTAATTTAAAGCTGCACAGTCCGATGAAGTATCAAATTTTCAAAACTAAAGCAATTATTTAGATTTGATTCTAGATATCTAATTTAGATATTGATGCGTTTATTAAACATCTGTGGTATGGATAGAAGGGAATATTGTGTCAATTCAATAGAACCTCATACTGCAGAAGTCTATGGTGTCAGTTTTGGCATGCTTGCCAAAACTAATGTTACATATTTGTCTTTTAAATATCTCAAAAGTTTACTATTTAAAATCAAATCAAATTAAAGTAAAGTAGATAATGATCAATCCAATATATTTATCTCAGAAAAATTACAGAAACTCAAAACTATAGGAATATGCAAATTTAATATTAGAACATTTGCTGCGATAATAGATCTTAAATTGGATAGAAATTAGTGGTAGCAAGTCTTAAAACGGTCTTAAATGTGATTGGCTGATAACTGCAGGAATGCTGTCAGTCCAGGGGTCGTTCCTGGTTTATTTTCGCCTGCAGAAGTGACCTACAGCCGTGTATCCATGTAACTTATAACCTGCTGTGGTGGATTAGTCCACTATTATTCATCTCCCAAACTAGCGTGCTACCACCTGCCGGTCCTTGTAACCTGACCATAGTCCGGGTAGAGGACACCGCCGCTGTGTGCTAATGGGGCTCATAGCTCAGGCTACTACAATGCCCTACTCCCCATGACCTCCGATTTAACAGGAAACCGAAATAGAGGAGGGGAAAGATGTTATATTTAAAGTTAAATATTTTCTCCTTAAAAAAAAAATGTTTCTTATTAAGAAACCATTCTACCAATTCTTGTCTTTCTTTAAAAAAAAAAAATCCCTCACCTTCGTAAATTTTATTTTGTTTTATATTTATTATCTTTAGTATAATGCATTATTTTTGTGCATTTTATTTATTCAACAGAGTATACATGTTCTCATCGCTGTGGCACCGGTCTCTCCGATATATGCATGCATTGTAGATAGGTATCCCTGCGGGTAGCTAGATACAGTGGATTCCTGCCGGTACCTAGATAGGGTGGTTTAGTAAAACAAAGAAGGTAGCTTAGTGGGTTAGCGACCAGGGTAAGTTCGATATTATGAGCTAAGGCTCGTGATTGTGTGCTTTTACACTGTAAAAGTTATGGTTAATGCCATAGATTGTATATTTTATATCAAATAATTTCACTTAGCAATAAAATTGCCATTTCGTTTAGTTTTGATTGTAAATCTGATTGGAGTTTTTCGATTGAGTGGCTAATTTCTAATGGTGCATTGTTTTCACTCTTGTAGAATCAAACACCCGAGCAGCGGTTTTCGGCACAACTAGAGCAGCTTAATTCCATGGGATTCGTCAACCGGGAAGCAAACATCCAAGGTAAGCAAGTGGCTTTAACTACTGCTGTTGCATTTTAATTTTAAGCAGCATACTTTTAATATAGCAAAAATTATTTAAATATTTAAAATTAATATTTGAATAACACCCCAAAAATATTTTTTTTTAATTAAAAATTAATTCAGTATGTGCCTGTGTTTTGAGCTTTGTATTGTAAAGGGCCGGTCACACATTCGTTAGTGAACGTATTGGAGGCTAACGTAGTGCAATCTACCTGCATTCATACTTCTCCGTTAGATAAGAACATCTGTGGGCCGTGAGTTCAGATTTAAGCTTTGGACATGTTCAAAAGAGCACTACGTTTGACGCAGACGTAGCCTCCATGGTGATAACATACTCTAGCATACTTCTTAATGTACTCTAGCGTACCCTAGCATACTTTGACCCACACAAAACTTTGTCCATTCTGCCGTGGTCACATAGCCGTTAGTGGATGTTGTTGAACGTAGTTGGACGTACCGGGATCCGTACCGTAACGTATTTATCTGTACTATTAGGTGGGTCATCAACCAAAACCTGCCATACCTTAACGTATTTGAACGGAGTGACAGAACGTTTCACCCACGTTATTCTATCTATGTTCAACTACGTTCACTAACGTATGTGTGACCGGCCCTTTAGTCATAACAGGACGGGTACCGACTTGTGACAGTGTGCACTCATCGCAACTTTATAGTGCTACCCCATTGGAAGAGTAGACCACGCTGTTGTCACCATGATCCGATATCCCACTAAATCACATTATTCCGAAACTGAGCGAACTAGTCCTTGTCATATCCTAGTAATACCAATCGCCAGCTAGGTAGGAGAAGTATCAATTTTATACGTCATTAGTTTGTCTCGGCTGGGATTCGAACCTATAATCCTCAGCACTGGAAGTCATGGGTTGTTGGGACGTCCTGTGACAGAATGTCCATGATCATCAGTTGGCGAACAACACTGGCTCTCACTTCTTAGCACTACATTCTGGGTCTATTCGGGCATGGTTTTACATTGAATTATTGCAAGTTACGAGGATGACTATTTGAACTAATGTTGTAATAAGAAATATTGTGTTTTAATTTATATTTCATGAATGAAGTGCACCATCGTTTCGTGTAGGTCAGACATTTTTGCGGCTATTATTCAGGAATAAGAAATTACCGATTTTCAGCGGATTTCCATTTTATTCTTTGTCACATGGGATATTTAGCACTCAAATTCCATATCGGGATGAGACCTTTCCGATTTTCCTTCTGTAAATTTCTATTTCTTTTTTTATTTCTTTAAATTTGTTAATAGTTCCCCCCCCCCACTCTCTTGATCACCAGTGCTGTTAAGGCGACTGTTGTTTAATTCATGTTGTTCTGCTTTCTTCCATGTCCAGCGTTGATTGCGACCATGGGAGACGTGAACGCCGCCATTGACCGCTTACTCCAACAGGCGGGGGGTGGAACAGCATGAGTCCTCCGAAGCCTAGACATAACAGACGCTTGTTAACAGACTCAGCCATGCCTATCCCCCACCGCTAGGGGGTGTTGCTGACTGTGCTTGTATTATAATAACTCATACAGTGTCACCTAATCTTAATCTCCCGCCACCGCACCCAACCCAGCCCACCCCACCTAATAATAGTCCTAATCCCGATAAGACCAACGTTACTGCACATGATGAGAGGTAGTCAGTCATCCATGCTGGTGTATCGTTTAGGCGATTTCGTAAATAATTGATTGTTGATCACAATTTCATGCTCACAAATTCTGCAAAATTAAAGTTGCATAGTCCGATGGTTTTGTGTTTCTGAACTTTTCTGAGATAAATACATTAGGTTGATCGTTATTATGTACCTTACTTTTAGCTTGAAGTAACTTTCATTTTAAATGGCTAACTTTTGAGATATTTGAAGTGGAGCCATGCAAAATTAATTTTGACAAGCTTGTCAAAACTCTGACCCCCATAGGCTTCTGCAGTAACAGGTTCTATTCATTTGCCTCAGTATTCCTTTCTGTGTGGTGACAAATGTTTAATAAGTGCACCAGTATCTAAGTTAGATATGTAGAATCAAATTTTGAAAATTTGATATTTTCATCGGACTATGCAGCTTTAAGCAGCGGTATGAAATGGAATATTCTATTGCGCGCAAGAAGTCCTCAGCAGTTGTTTTTCTTTCTACCCAATGTTGTGCTTCTACTCATCATTCTCGCAGGTTTGCACTTTCGGGTGGAGTAGCCCGACCGAGTCGTAATCATGTGGACGCATAGTTCTCTGTGGACTACGTGTAGATATCGTACTCCGAGGACTGTTCGAAGATATAGTTTCCTGGGGAATACGGGGTATGAGAGTGCTTATAGGACTATTCAAAGGGATAGTTCCAGGGGGCTATGCAGAGGCATATGCTTGCGGACTGAAAAGGTATAGTTCTATGGGGACTATGCGGAATTATAGCGCACAGAAGACTATTCAAATATATAGTTCCCCAGGGGACCATGCGGTGTCATAGTGCTTGTAGGACTATTCAAAGATAGTGCTCGGGGGACTATACATTGTCATAGTGATCAGGGAACTATGAAAGATAGTTCCATGGGGACTACACGTAGTCCTAGTGCTTGGGTACTATTAACAGATGTAGATCTCTGGTGATGGTGATTACCCGGAGTCATAGTGCCAAGTACTATTAACAGATTTAATTCTGATAATTATGCGGCGTCATAGTGCTCACGTACTATTACAAGCTAAGTCTCCGGTGATTATGCAGAATCATAGTGCTCAGGCACTAGTAAAAGATGTCTAGTGATTACGTGGAGTTGTAGTACTCGGGTACTATTAAAAGACAGATCTCCAGTGATTACGTGGAGTCATAGTGCTCGGGTACTATTATAAGATATAGGTCTCCAGTGATTACGCAGTAATAGTGCTTGGGGGACGATGCAATGATTTAGTTTCTGGGGGCATTGCGTTGAAGCATAGTATCACCCTAGACTCATTCAGTAACCTAAGCGCATTGCTAGTGTGCACATTGATCATTGTCATACATTTACGGTCATGCCAATTACAAAGCTTTTATTGCAGAGCTTGAATTCGAAGAAGTCTATAACTAGTCCATGGATAAATTCTTAAATAAACTTAACAAAAGCATGTAAATTGAAGAAAACTTGATTGTGTGTATTATGACCATTTTTCGGGGAGAAGAATCGGGTTTTGGAGTTGTTTGATCTATGTGGTGACGGATTATTGAAGCTCGTCAAGTATGTTTACACGAGCAGACCTAATATCCTTTTATCGCTGTAGTCTTGCGTAGATAACATAGTTTGTCAATCATTACTGTACAATCTCTTATCAAGTGGGTGAGAACAAGTTTAATGACAGTCATTCACATGCCTCATGTACAATCCATTTTATGTTTTAGAAAGGCACTGGGTGTTTAAGTTTTTATTTTAAAAACAATTCTTTATAAGAAATAAGAGAACAGCAGAACATAACCCTTATTAGTCTGTTTCCAAGAGAGTAGCCACACTATGTATTCATGTCAGTGTAACATGAAATTATTAACAATTTTTAAAAGAACCTTCAGTAAGCTTTCTCAGAAGGAAAACGGACCTCATTTTGTCGCTTAATTGGGCAAACATAATAAACTTCCCAAAACCATGCTTGTTTCAAACGGACATTTTGTCAGAATTTGGGGCGGGCTGGCGTTTATATTTCATTTTCGGAGGTTCAAAAAAATTGGGGGGGGGGAGGGCGATGTAATTAAAACAAAAGTCATTTGGTCAGAGCAATTTATTATTTAGTCGACCACAAAACTGAGTTTAACAGTTGTTAGGATATCCCCCCCCACACACACACAAAACTTGCTGAAGTGGCCTTTGAATTTCAGTGTGGTAGAATTTAAAAAACCGATACCCCAGTTAAGTGCGAACAATTTGTTCAATGTGCGAACTGTTTTTCTCATTTAACTGTCCTTCCGATGACAGGACACCTGCTGTTTCTGGACAACGGTGTCTGGATGTATAGTTGTTCTTTGAAGACAGGCACTGATGTAACCACTCAAGCACCCATGTAAGCCATCTAAGCATCCACCCTTTTGGATTTTGCTCATTTTCAAATTTCAGTGTTTTCTGATTTAAGAGCTGTCTCTGCTTTCACCACAAAACCAATCAAGCTGTTCCAATTATATAATTGATCTGTTACATGACTGCATTCATTGTTCAGAAGGAAATACCTGTTACTGGCACCGGGTACCAGCGGACAGTGTCAAAATAAAGCATCTAAATCTTACTCGGCTTCAATACATGTAGCATTTGACAGTGAATTAACGCCTGCCAGTGTGTTAGCGGCTTAGTTAGCTTTTAACTTGAATTAAAACAATTGATTAAATTTGTTTAAATGAGTAATTTCAAGGTAGGACATTAACTTTTCCCCGGGCAAGTGACTGAATTGTCTACTTGCCCACGTGGCAAAACTACTTGCCCAAGCCCAAGTCAGCTAATTGAAACTGAAATCTGCTACTGCAGATCAGAAAAATAACGACTTACCAATTTGGGCAAGTCATTGAGAACTTCAGCTGCCTGACCGAGTAAACTAGGTGCTTCGGGTAACCGGGCAGTCCTTATTGTCCTACCCTGAATTTCCACCACCAACCCGCTCCCTGACAGCAGTGGGAGAACTAATGTGGACAATGGCTCACTGCACAGCTCGCTCTGTGGAAAGGGTTTTATAGAGGATTCTCATCACCAACCTTATACCTGGTGGCAGTGACAAGAACTAATGTGAATAATGGCTCACTGCACAGCTTGCTCTTCTGTGGAAAGGGGTTTATAGAGGATTCTCATCACCAACCTTATTCCTGGTGGCAGGGACAAGAACTAATGTGGATAATGGCTCACTGCACAGCTTGCTCTGTGGAAAGGGGTTTATGGAGGATTCTCATCACCAACCTTGTTCCTGGTGGCAGTGACAAGAACTAATGTGGATAATGGCTCACTGCACAGCTTGCTCTGTGGAAAGGGGTTTATAGAGGATTCTCACCACCAACCTTGTTCCTGGTGGCAGTGACAAGAACTAATGTGGGTAGCAGCGCACGCGCCCTGAAAAGGCGAATAATTCAGTAGGGATACGCGCAAATAAAATCCATTAAAAACGACCATTTCTTTCACACACAAAAAAGACCATCACATCTGTCAAATCAGATAATTTCTTTTCTCTTAAAAAAAAAAGAATTAAAAAGTCCTGCCGGTTTGTGGTGATCCTTTAAAAGTAACCCATACGTATATTTGTAACAAATCCATCTATTGAATTTCACCAAAGTAAGTCCTTAATAGTATTTAGATATGGGCCATGTCTGGTTGTGCCCTTTAATTTGCTTCTTTGTCAGCAAATACTGGATGATTAGAAGTGTGGCATCGCCTCTTTTATCATTGAGCAAAATTAAAACTAATATATAACTAAACATTGAATATACATATATATATATATATGTGATTGTTGTTGTTACAACGAGCCTGCCATTTAGCAACCATTCTAGCTATTTTAATGTGTTTGAATTTGTGGATGCAGAATCACGAACCTATATCTGTGTATTATATATAACTAAAAGAGTTCGATAATGATAAAGCCAATAATTGGGACACATAAATAGGTGTTTTGGTCAAATATGTGTATTATTTATTAAACAAAATAGTTAATGGGCTGAGATTGTCTCCTCAGATCTGACTAATTAGACCGACCATAATGTTTGTTGGTACCTGATTTTGTTTGGCAGCACAACGCAGACAAACAATCGGACATTCTTGTGGGCTCTTTGGGGTTGGTTAAGTTCCAGCATTAGCGTTAGTAAAATGTTTGGTCCAGTGTAAAAAAAAAATGTAAGCTGTTTAAATTTAAAACTTCACTGAAATTTGCATGGTCTAGCCTAAGTTTATTTCCCTTGTAATTTTAATAGTAAAATAGGAACATACTTAAGGTAAAAATAAAGTATTTATGTTAGCTATGCTCCTGAACATTAATCAGTGTAACAGGGGAATGCAATCTGACTATTATATAATTGATGCACGCAACCATTGAACTTTTTTAAATTGTGGATACATTCATTGATTAAGCGGGTGAAATTTCAATCACATACAATTGGCCTTTCTCATTCCGCAGCTACTTGTCATAGAGCGCCAGACGAGGCAGTAACAAGTATAATTTTGTTTGTCATTGGTTTTTCACGGCTGGGTATTTGAATCCCATGATCTGCCAAATGGGAAGCCATACTCCATTCCTTATTTACCATAAAACATATTTCATCGCTGGACTATTTATATAAGACGGCACCCACACAACTAGTTAGTTATTGATGATTATTCCAATACTGGATGCTCTGTCATGAAACATAAGGGGTCAAGGAGGGGGTGAGGTGAGGTCAATAATAGTGCAGACTGCCAAACTTGGATTGAGGCATGTGATTGTACTGTTCACTATGCGCACATTGTCCATGTAACCTGGGCTGCATTCAGGGTGCGTCGGAGGCGCCACAGAGACATCTCCGTGACGGGTTTTGGCCTATTTGCATTCAGGGTGCGTCTCGAAGACGCCTCCCATTTCAGACAGGAGACAAAAAGCGCCTCAAAAATGGCCGCCGTATTCAGTGGTTTCAGCCAATCACAGCGCAGCTTTTCCATTGCAAATGGCCACCGCATATCGGGGCAGCCATTTTTGAGGCAACAAACTGCTTTTGCCATTCAGACTAGTGTGACGTCAGGGATTTCCCCGAGTCGTCTCGGAGGTGTACCCTGAACTCGGCCCTAGTAGTGTTTTAGTTCATGTCTACCTGTGTGCATTCTTGCATTGATATGCTCTCAAGAGTAATCGTCAATTCACTAGTATATTCGTACTTTACCATCCACCCACCCCTCCTCCACCCCGCCTGTCCTATCGATCGGGTTTTGCCTGTATACGATTCTACACACAGTGGCACCGAGTTAGATCTGCATGTAACAAGTCTGATGTGAGATTCTTCAGACAGCACGGCGATGCCACAATTTAACTTCTATTAATTAGTTGATTAATTGCCTATGAAGCATCACGTTGCTTGGACTGATCAACTAGCGTGGCTGAGAGTTCAGTTTAATCGAGAATTTGTACAAACAAAACAGCACATCATTTAAAAATAATGAATTTATAAATTGGCTCTGTTCACTTTGATTGGATTAATTTTATCCGAGTATTTTCCATTTCACAGTTGCACAGTTTAAGGAAGTAAAAAAAAAAAAAGAAGAAAAAAAAAAGTAAAGTAAGATGTGTACTTGGCAAAAATTCAAATATATAAAATTGGATATTTAGAATGATGCTTAAACCAATACGAAAATTGAATTGGTTCAAATTATTCCACATATGTCGTTATCCTTATCGCTATACGGTCTTACCAAGTGCTAGCTTCTGTGGATGTTCTCTTTTAACGAGAGCGTAATTTGAATATGCTGTGGATACTTGGCTTTAACAACAAAAAACAATAAGAAATCTTGCATTACGGTTTGTTTCACATAATCATGGCTTCTAAGCAACTTGTATAAACTATCTACGAATTTATCATCCTGAGGTATCAACAATAATGGTATTTTTGTGAACTTTGTGATTGTCATATGTGTGACTCGGATCAATAAAATCCTGTGCGGATTGGATTGAACATTGCTTACGTTCAAGTTGTGAATTTAGTGTATTTTTCATATTTAAAAACAAAATTGGAATAAGTGGCCAACTTTGAAGATATTTGAAGTGAAATCATGCAGAATAATTTCTCATGACCAGGACTTAAGTGTAGTTGTTTATTTTGAGAGAACAGAAAGTACATCTCGAATGGAAGAAGTCGCCCCCACACAAAAGCACGATCCAGGTAAATGAATTAATAACAGTTCTAATACATCTATGATATGGGTATCTTGTGTTAAACCAAACACACGCGTACTGCCTAGAGAACCCAGTACACACACAGCCTGGGACGCTGACAGGTGACGTGACCACGTCATGGCAACCCATGGTAACAACCCGTAATGTTAACAACGTCACATCACCTCGGCATGGCAGCACGCTATGTTAACATGTCACATGATGGTAACAACACTATCAGATCATGTCAGTCCAATACGTAGATCATCATAAGCGCCACACTGCAGCAATTCAGGCGATGGGTTCAGTGTGTACGGGGATAAGGGAAAGAAAACCCAATTCGGTCCAGGCGCATTTTGGAACGCACTACTGCTCTAAAAACAAACAAAAAACAAAAAGAATGTTAATTACCTCTATACACCCCCCCCCCCCCGCTCCCCCAGCCCAACAAAACACCGGACCAACCCGGGAAAAAAGCACCCTTCAAATTCCCATGGTAAAAATAGTCATGTATATCAAGATAAGGTTTTGACTATTTATTAGCACTGTCAATACTGGCTACATGCACAGAAGCTGTAGGTTGAACAAGTCTACTGAGCTAATACCCCAGTCACACGAGAGCCAGCGTTCGCCGCCAACCTCCTTAGGCCCAAAAGGTCGCCAACCTCCCAGCATCCCATTCGATACATTGATTCAATTACGTGGGCGGCGCCAGGGTGGCCCCAGGGCGCCGCCGGCTGTCGCCGTATCAGGGCCGGGGCGGCACCAGGGCAGCATCAGGGCGGTGCCAGGGCGGCGCCATAGTACCTACCAACAAAAAAAGAAATCAGCGCAGCATTGCATATTTTGGCGCCGCTAGGTCGGCGCCAGATCGCCGGCAACTCGCCAACCCAGGGCGGCACCAGGGCAGCACCAGGGCGCCAACCATTTTGAATGGCGCCGCCGGAATAGGGCGCAAGGAGGTTGCACATGCAGCAGCAGCAACCTCCTTGCGTCCAAAATTCCCGAAATGGACGCCGGGAGGTTGGTCTCCTCGCGGCGACAGCACTCAATCAGGGCGCAAGGAGGATGTTTTGACGTCACGAATCGATCGTTAGCGAACGCAGGCCTCGTGTGACTGGGGTATTACTTAGTAAACATGGGCTTATGTTGTATGGGCGTGCAGAGTGGGAGGTGGGGCATCTTTACCTTTATGGTGCTGTCACATTACAACGTTTCTCGACAACGCGCGTCGACGTGTGTCCTTTTTTGGCGAAACGTTGGGATACGTCTGGAGGTGTTAGGCGCGCGTTGGTATTCGTTCATCTACGGCAACAGTCGACAGCGCGCGTCAGAGAATCGGCGAAGTTTTGTGCTTGCACAAAACTTTCAACGTGCGCCAACGCGCGGGTGCCAATGTTATGGTGATGTTAGGGGGTCGTCGAGATACATTAGAAGCGCGTTGGATGTACGAATACTTTTTTTCCACTGACGTCGCGCGCGCGTGAGTGTTGTTCCCATACGTTGCGCCAAACTTTTGCTTTTTGTTGTTTTACGTCCTAGCAACATCTAAGGTCATATCAGGACAGCGCGCCAAACTTTTACCACAACGTCGGCCGCACACTACCAATACGTTGCGCTGACGCCGAAAAGTTTGCCGTGTCTTGACGATTAAAAGTGATTTTGCGCGTTGGCGGCATGCCGGCGAGATACGTTGTAGTGTGACAGGGCTATCAGAAAAGACCCACAACCACCCTTAAATACTCTCTCCCACATACACACGCGGACAGACTTCCTATGTAGAAACTTAATGATAACAGTACTGGTTTCCCTAGTTACTCCCGCAGCACTGTCTCAAATACAGCTAAACAACCTCATAGAAAAAGTACTGGAAGACTGGGTTATATGGACGTAACCATATGAATTCGCAATCTAATATGCTAAATATATTGTTCAAATACTTATCCATCATAGCCCCTTACCTTTTGACTGAAGATTGGTGAAATCATGTAGATTAATCAACTTTCAAAGTAAAATCGAGAGCATCCAGTGGCTGCCACCTTGATATTTTGTCAATTCTTTGCCAGATTATCAACTACGCTAATTAGATAACCCCCTCCCCAACACTGGGACCAGGGCCGCATTCAAGGTGTGCCTCCAAGACGTCTCAGGGAAATCCCTGACGTCATGCTAGTCTGAACGGCAAAAGCGGTTTGACTCCTCGAAAATGGCCACCCCCCATAGGCAGTGGCCATTTGCAATGGAAAAGCTGCGCTGTGATTGGCTGAAACCACTGAATACGGCAGCCATTTTCTAGGCTCTTTATGTCTTCTATCTGAAAAGGTAGACATCTCTGAGACGCATCCTGAACGGAAATAAGCCAAAAAGCATCGCGGAGATGTCTCGGAGACGGACTCTGAACGCGGCCCTGGTCCTCCACATCTTGTTTACAGTTGATTCATACCAAAGCAGTTTTTGCTCGGAGTTAGACATGGTCATTATTTACCCCTACCGTGAATGGGGGTAGGGTGATTGTTTTGTCTATCGTATAAGGACTGCTCCAGACTGACTGACCCGGAAATGACGTATTAAAGACTTGCGCCGCTATTGCCTTCGGCTTACTTAGTCTCGGATTACAGACATGAGCAGACCGGATCTACTAATAATAACTAATTATGCGTATAGTGGAATTCTGGTTCGGACTCGGCAGTGCAGGATTCCACGGGTGTGTGGAAGTAGACGCTAGTCGCAGTGAACACTCCCATAGGTAATAGTATTACTAATACACTTCTCTAATGAATATCATTCGTCGCCTTTAGATACAGGATGCACATACATGCATTACAATGAGCCAGAGCTTAAAATAGACTGACTACAACAGGATTATCACAACTGTCTATAGATAGTGCAGTAAAGCTAAGATTCCATATACGCGGTATGCGGCATGCGAATGCGGCAAAAAATAAAAAAGCATGTAAATGAATAGTGGTGCTTCCATGCGTCCGAATGCGAACGCGAATGCGAATGCGAATGCGGCAAATGGATCGACCCATGGACCGATCGGTGCGAATGCGCTTACTGCTGCGTTTGCCATAGAAAACAATAGTAACTTTGATCTTCCTTCACAAAATTGGAGCAAAAAACCCCCAAAACATCATGGGTATTCTTTTTGGTGTTTTTATATGTTTAACGATCCCCCAGCACAAAAAGTAAACATTGGCTATTGGGGGTTGGTATATATCTATGCCGCATATACCACATTAGCATTCGCATGCCACATGCTGCGTATATGGAATCTTAGCTTTAGGCCAGATATGTCTGCACGGCACGGCACTCTCCGACTGCACTCGCTCCTCACCCATGGCAGGAGAGTGTTAGCATAGGGTCACCTATCATGCTTGTCAGGTGAAGAACCCTACCCGTTAGGGGTCGTCCAAAGTTGTCAACATTTTCAGAGTCGCACAAAGCGTACGACTGGGGGGGGGGGGGGGGGGGAGGGGGGGGGGGGGCTGACAGTAAAGTACAACTTTGATCGTTTAATCAAAAATTTGATAGTTTTCAGCAGCTTAAAATTTATATATTTTTTGTCGGCCTATATTAAGCCACTACATCTGGTGATTGTGCATTAGTTGATTAAAGTTGCACATTTTCAATTGCGGTAAATTTGTCTTCTTCATTCCACTGCTCCTTGCCCTATACTAGCAATGACGAATACCAGGCTAGGTAGCAATAAGTACACATTTTTAACTTATTGCTTTGACTCGACAGGCTTCAAAACCGGGGATTTGAATCCCATGACCTACCAACGGGAGACAAGCACTCAACTCATTTGGCCACCCCATCTGGGTCTGTATTAAATCTCGATGTGGACTACTTTCGGGGGGCTGGGGGGGGGGGGAGGGTCTGGAGAAGTAGTTCTCTTTGTACTACCTTCACAATGTTGACAAGTTTGGACCGTCCTTTAGGGCATATATAAGAAAACTGACAACTGCTTTGGGGCCAATTCATGACCAAGAGCCCGACCTCTCGGTGGGAAATGTAATTGTGTATTGACACTGACACTGCGGTTCGTGTCTTTCTTCCAGTTATGAGGTTTGAGTAGGGAGAACCAACATCATGACAATAGTAGTTACTAATGGGTTATTTGGCGATATGATGTGACGGCTGCTAATGAAGGTGTATTGAGTAACATGCGTGTAGTCATTAATGAGTGGCTGGCTACTCTTACATATCTACGATAACACATCCTATGGGTAATCTTAGACATGCTCATCTGATTCATGCAAACAACTATTTTTTTAAATGAAAAAAAAGCAGAGAATTACCAATGTAATAATTGGCATATTATGCAATATGTATATATTTTAGTCATTTAAAGAGAGAACATATATAACCAAGTGTAATGACTCGATCATTAATGAAAAGTAAACTCATGAATAGCAGTCGTATCGAGGCAAAACCAGCAAGATGCTAAAGTTGCAACACTAAATATCAAGCCACTCATGGCGGGACCAAGTTAGGTGAACCTAGTTAGTAGTTGCAACAAGATTAAAACCGTGTTCACACACACAACTTTAGGCCGAACTCGATAAGGCGAACTAGTGTCGTGTCCACACACGGAGCGGTTTAAGGCGGAAATCGATATCTGCGCATGAGCAAGTCCATACTAAACCGCCAGTTTCGGTTAGTCGACGTCGCCATGAGAGAATGTGGGTTCGACCTAGATATGTATGGACTGAATCGTATTGGTTTGGAACTGTCAAAACTTGTGCTGGGCAGTGAAAACCTTAAAATAAATCATGAAAAAAATATCTGTGCACCTCTAGCAGGTTCATAGAGCAAATTTACCGGAAAGTCAATAAACTCAGGTCTCGACTGTGACGTCCTTAATCCGCCTCATCTAAACCGCTACCGGCCACACAGGCAATATGGGCCGACTTAAGTTAGATCGCTTCATATAACCTACCTCGCGATGCGGTTTACTTGAAGCGAATTAGTTGAGGCGAATCAGCCCTAATCCGCCTTCGCATCGCGTCCACATGGCGAATGTGAGCCGAACTAGACAAGGTGAACTCGTTGAGGCAACTTAACGCCCATGTGTGAACACGGCTTTAGATCATACTGCAAAGTTACAGCCCACGACTAAGTGGGAGTGGTGCTCATTTAACGCGTGCCTATCATTGAGTTAAATGAAGCATAATATACATTAGATTGACTATTATAACTTACTCGACATGAGGCCAAATAAAAAAAGAAATTGATCGTCTCCACCTGTGCCTGAAAGATCGTCCGCCCTTGAATTATAAAAATTTTAAATTTGTTTAAAAACTTTAAAATGTGTCATGCTAGCAGCAATTAAACTTTTGTATCAATTTTTAAGTCATTGGTTTGACTCGGCCAGGGTTCGAATCGCACAACCTACCAGAATGGGAAGCGGACACTCAACTTATTCGGCCATCGCGTCTGGTTAAATATTACATCTACGTAAAAAAAATTAAATAACAACTGCCACCCGTCCTGATATGACCTTAGATGTTGCTAGGACGTAAAAGAACAAACAAACAAACAAACCGCCACCCGACCCTGATTTTTATTTCAAAAGGACGATAACATTCTTTTCATTTGGCCTTATGTCAAAGTAACTTTTGTGATAATTTTCAAAATTTGGAGATATTTAGAGTACAAGCATACACAATAATTTGTGCGCACACACCTGTTGATGCCAAGTGCAATGCACCATTGATACGTTAACTAGGTCACGTCACCACCTGTTGAAGTCAGTGAGGCTTGCTTTTTCCTAAAGGGCAAAGTCCCAAGGAAATAAAAATAAAGTGCTCCAGTCAAGTTAAATATGTGGGATCAAACTAGCTAAGAGTTTTTGGCTTTGAAAATATGTTTTAATCACATTAGGCAACCTTAATTAATACATTCATTGAGAGTAAAGGTATTTAAAAACCAAAACACTCATTACTTCTCAACTCTTTGTATCGATAGTCCCATCTTATCCCCTATAACAATTGCACGTCTTTACATTATAGTTCATGTCATGTATATGCCTATAGTCACGTGACAGTGTGGTTCAACATGCTATTGATTGTTCCCAGCATCATATGTACACGTAGATATAACTTTGTGTGCTGCTTTGATTTGTGTGCGTGTTTTTTTAAGCCCCCCCCCCCGCCCACACACTCTGCACCACCTCCCCAATACAATCTTTTACTATTCAAGCGTTAAATTGTTTCCATTATGATTATAATCTTTTTGGTAAAACCAGTGTTATTGCCACATTGGACTTTCTTGGGAGTTTTTGGAGATCCCCCCCCCTCACACTCCTCCCTTACCGCTTCTTCCCAAACCATAATGACACTTAAACGAGCCTAGTCACAAGTCTGAAAACAACACTCAAGCCATATCCTGAAGTTACTTCCCAATACCAGAGGAAATCAGCGCATTTTTAACATTTTGCTATTACTTATTTTTTTTTGTGTGTGCACTCTTGTTGATCACACTCGTTAAATATGCAGGGGAAATTTCAATCGTAGCCAATTGGTCTTCCTCATTCCACCAGTCCTTTCCATATCCTAGCAATGCCCAGCGCCAGGCTAGGTAGCGGCAAGTATACATGTTTAATGTCATGGCTTTGACTCGGCTGGGGTTCTGAATCCACAGCCTGGCACATGGGATGCAATCAGCTCATGGTCAAGTTGATACATCCATTAAAGTGAGACTTAATCAAAGGTGACATGTCAGACCAAAAGTATATATGCACTGTTCATGTGGGAATTTTTAGAACGGGTTCATACGGTGGTGGGTCTTGAATTATTAACATATGAATTAAGTGCTTTAACTGCATCTTAAATGTAGAAATTTGAGTTAAATTGGAAACAAAAGCAATGATCATTAGGAAACTAGGCTTACTCTGACATGAGCTGGTCATAAATAATTAAATTGTGGCATATATCATTGTATATCAGCGCAATTAACTATACTTAAGTTCAATATTATTAGGTAAATAAATTCATTAAAAAAATAAAAGAATTGTTGAAATCTGATTTTGAAGATGGATGCACTAAATAATTATGACCACTTGTATGGCCTATACCTTGTCCCACAAATTGTAACAGTCTGACGTTAATCATAATAATTAATATTCTGAGGCCAATCAGAATGTAGAAAAATACTTGCAATATTTATTACGGCGTTCTATGTGTTTATATGGCGGCCCGGGAGAGGGTGGATTTTGGGGCGGGGAGGGGGATTTTCTTATTCATGGTCATGTTTCTTGCTATAAACTGTAACCATACTCAATCCAATAATAATAATAACAACATTAATAATACTGGTTCCCACAGTTCGTCCGATAATGTATGTATTCCTAGAGTACCTTTTCCAAACTGATCACCTATACTTTCGATGCTAGTTTAGGCCATCTTTCACGTATCTGATTGGTTGGCTGAATAGTTGCACTCCAATCTTTTGTGTATTGTAGTTGAAAAAAACCAAGTGTATAGGTTGTCTAAAAAAAAAAGTATCAATTGCTCCCAATTTATTAGCAGAATAAAATGCGAAAATAAAGCTATAATCATGGTGCTAATAATTATAGTCTCCCACGCATATAATTTTGATAGAACTGATTTACGACAAAATCGCAAACATTCTTTTATATATATAATAAATACTCCAAAAATATATACTCAACACCACACACACACACACAATATGGTGCACTAGTTAAATATTTAAACATTCAAATACATTTCAAGACAATTATTGTGATTAATTGTTAAAAAGTATTTGTCACTGCAATGCCAATATTTTATGGCAACTGAAGTGTTTACCACATAAAATCAGCCAATCAGATGCGAGAAAGACGGCCTTCAATGTAGTAATCGGCTGGATCTGGCTGACTTCTCCAAGTTTAGACTGCTAGAGACAGAGTGTGACGCACTCACGATGCGCCTGGTGACAATCAAACATAGCTGTCTTCAGCCCCGTTCACACAGGGGCCTTAAGTCGCCTCAGCTAATTTGCCTCATCTAAGTCGACTCAGATTGTGCGTGTGAATGCTCTGCAGAGGCGAATTAGGGCTGAGTCGACTCAACAAGTTCGCGTAAACCCCGGTCACACAGGGGCCTTAAGTCGCCTCAACTAGTTTGCCTCATCTAAGTCGGCCTAACGTACATGTGACCATGGCTTTTTTAGACTCACATCTCCTGACACATAAACAAAGGCGCACACATTATGAATACACAGCTAATCGATGGTTTGACCAATCAAATGGATGCAATAACAAATGTAGGTCATCGATTAACCTGAAACTATTACAGAAGCTGTTATGCACAACACAACACGTGACAAGGGACGTGTCAAAATAAAGATATATATATAAATCACGATAGGATTAGAATATACAGGTGATATACTATATATATAATAATAATCTATATCTCGCTCATGTAAATTATGTGTATAGCTAATATCATAACCCTCACGAATAAGGTATAATAATAATCATGGTGCACGGTGAAAGCATTCATATCAGACCACATCTACTCAACACGCGCAAAGTCCTGGTGTACGGTTTCATGATTAAATATTGGCAAGTCTTGATCACACTTGGTCAATGCCCTCATCTGCTGAGGGTATCCATAACTCCAGGTTAAAGAATAACTTATAAATGGGACTGAGCTTACAGCCTCATCTATAATAAACCAACAGAAGGGTGCCGATTTGTACCCCAACTTTGTCAGTGTGTGCGTCTCAGTCTGGTTCTCACCGAATTTTCTAGGTGGCGCCATCTATATTTTTTGTTATTGGTTCTCTTCAGTGATTAACTTTCATAGTATTATTTAAAGTTGCATAGTCCGATGGTTTTAAATTTCTGCCCTTTTATAGATAAATACATTAGGTTGATCATTAAAATCTACTTTATTTTAAAGTGAAATATTGACAAATATAAATGGCTAACTTTATAAGAGATATTTGAAGTGAAAACATGCACAAATAAATTCAGCATGCACATACAAATTCTAACACCATAGATTTCAGCAGTAACAGGTTCTATTAAATTGATGTCTTTGCACACCCTTCTATGCAGCAACCAATGATTAATGAGTGCACCAGTATCTAAGTTGGACATGAGCGTTTTGGCTTAGAAAATTTGACGCCTTCATTGGACTATGCAGCTTTAAACCGAACATCAACTTGCCCTGTTATAGATAGAAAATGCGACATCTGGAATGCCGTTTGTCGGAACAAAATTACTAAAATTAAATTAAACAATAGAATAATAACAAATCAACAGAACCTGTTCTTCATTTGTTAAATAATTGTTATATTAACTCTTTTTATTTATTTGATTTGAATGCTTGGAACTTTTTGATTTTGAAGGTTAAAAGAAGAATTGACATTAGATGTCTTGTGCTCAAACAGCAGTTACCATCTGCAGTTATAAAAGGCCAGGTGCATTAAATATAACTCCTTTTCGTACTATCTCTGTTTTGCTGGGTTGAATGGATGAAACTACCTTCACAATTACTCAGCGTTTATGCTTAGTTGTTTTAAAATGGCAACTATCTTACCAGTTTCTCCAACAATCATCTTTAAATATACAAATGAAGGCTTGCATCAGTGTATATTTGCAGCTTTTTTCCCTTTCCTCTTTTGCACAACTGTTGCAGCCTTAGCTTTACGTTGCCAAGGAAACTGGGGTCATGGGGTCACTGTTCTGTCAGCCGGGTTACATACCGTTTGTCTTACGCCTATACCGTTCTAACACTAACATGTCGCACCGAATATGGACGATGCAGCACCAACAAAACACACCAGAAGAAGGTACCACCAGACCCACTGCTACCAAGACACTTACCGTTGAGCTGGGGCTGTGATGTTATAAGTATAGCTAGATGAGGTGGGTGCATTCACTAGACAGACTCCCGCTCCAAGTATATTATGATGACATCATGCACGCCTGCTTAACAATAATAATAATTATAATAAAGAGAAATTCGTTATCTACATGGTCTCACAAATATAACTATATGGGATAATAGTATGCATTTGCAACATGCACAGTTCTGGCATTGTTACACAGCATATTAAACACTCACCGATGTCTAAACAGTGCAGTCTCATCCACATTCTATATCTATTTGGTAGAACGGATGTCAACAATAACTAGCTGGCACTATATTTAAACCCCCATTCACCAAACAACTAGCGCGACATTTGGACGCCTCTAATTATCTAATTAATAAAACAAAAATACAAATAAAATTCTGTTCTCCGTCCCGACTGCCACAGGGGGAGGGGGGAGGGGACCAGATCTACAATACATGCAGCTCCAATCTTATGGTAAATGGTTCTAGCTTTACATTGTCCGATAGCGACTTTCCCTCGTCGAATATGGGTGAGCACGTGACCTCTAGCGGGAAGACGCCCTTCTCGCGCAGGCGCCGAGTGAAACGCAGCGAGCTGATCCCCCGGCGTTCGTGGATCGTGAACAGCTGAGCCTCATTGCCGCGGCCGATGGCGCAGATCTCGTTGTTCTTGAGCGCTGACAGCGCTGGCCGCACCTTGAGCACGCGCACTTTGTGGCCTGTGTGCTTCCGGCTGAGGTAGAGCACGACGGGGCGCGTCGGCGGGAGCCCAGCCTGCAGTGGCGCGATCGGTGTGGTGGCGGCGGGAGACGCGGGGCGGCGGTGCCGGTGGTGACGGGGCAGGACGAAAGGCGGGAGGGTGACGGGCGGGCGGGGAGGCGGCGCCGGTGTCGTGTGTAGCGGGCCCGGGAGCTGCACCACGTTGGTGCGGTTCAGCAGCTCGTGTTGCCGGTCGGTCGGGGGCTTGCCGTGAGGACCGCTCACGTCGATGATCACATCCTCTGGCTGTATGTGGATATGTGGGAGGGTTAAGTAAGTAGGACGAGGTTAAAGTTGCATAATCTTATGGTTTTGAGTTTTTGCCATTAAACAAACAAAAAACAATTAGGTTGATGCTATTTCAAGGCTTTTGAATTCAAAACTATTTTCAGTTGAATTTAAAGAAAAAACAAAAATGGCAAATAGCGATTTCAGACTAATTTAGATCAGTGGGGACAGTTAAATGGAATTCAAAGACTATTTACAAGGCTTTGAAATGAGGCAAATGACGTTAAAGACTTTTCAAGACTTTCCAAGCCACGTATGGACCCTGTACTATGGTGTATATGCAGACTATTTACACATGCATGTATGAAGACCCTTGAACAAAGGATTGACAGATACTGGAAGAATCATGATGGTGTGTATAATTAAGAAGCGGCTCTAATGTCAAAGACCGATGGAGCGATGATATGTCTCAAGATTGATTAGACATATAACCCCATGGGATCGTGGGTTCAAACCCTGGTCGAGTCAAAACAATGACTTAAAAATGTATACTTGTCGCTTCCTAGCCAGGCGCTCGGCATTATTAGGACAGGGCAAGGACTGGTTGGCTCAGTGTCAGGAGAATGTGACCGAGTGGGATATCAGGTCATGGTGCTGGTGGCCTGGCCTCCCAGTGGGGCAGCACTATAAAGTTGCCATGAGTGTGCACTGTCACAGGTCGGTACCCGTCCTGATATGACCTTAGATGTTGCTAGGAAGTAAAACAACAAACAAACAAACCCTAAGGCCAGATAAAAAAACAAACTTGTTTAGCGCCCCCGCTCGACCTGAGAAATAAAATATTAAAACTCAAAACAATGCTTTCCCGCCTATTATTGGTCAGTCAGGTTCCACCTGAAATGTGACAAAGTACAATGAAAACAAATGTCTATTCTGTCTACACATTTTTAATACATTGTCACGTTAAATACATGTAGTTGAGCTTTCAGTTGAATAAAGATTTTATAGTAATTTGAATGTTTTCTTATTCAATTTCTAGCTTGGTATTCTACATACAAAATAAAAAAATAAAAACAAAACCCCCCCACCCGACATGGACAAATTTAAATGGGTAGACGCTAAACAAGTGTTTTTTTTAATGTGGCCTAGGTTACCTTGATGGTGTGGGTGTGGTTGCGGTGCCGCTGGCCGCTGGTGACGTCACGCCGGTGACGCAGGTTGAGCGCGTCGAGCGGCTTCTCGAGGGGCGCCCCCTCGTTGTTGATGTCACACTGGTAGCAGCCCTCACCAGGGGGCAGTCCTTCGCCGGGCGGGGCGGGCACGTGAGGCAGCGTCATGCCAGGCGGGAACGAGGCTCCCGGCGGACTTATTGTCGAAAGGCAGTGTCTGAATGCAACACACGTGACATCGTTATCATAGACCAGACGCGATGGCCGAATGAGTTGAGCATCCACCTCCCGTTCTGATAGGTTGTAGGATTTGAATCTCCGGGTTAGAAAACCTGGCCGATTCAAACTAATGACGTAAAAAATTGATACTTTTCGCAATCTAGACTGGCGCTCCACATTACTAGGATAGGGCAAGGAGCAATGGAATGAGGAAGACCAATTGTCCGCGATTGAAATTTCCCCTGCTTAATCAACTAAAAAAAAAAAAAAGAAAAAAAAGAAAAAAAAAAGAGATGGAGATGGTTCATTTCGGTCCCTCAAGCCTGCTAAATATACCATTTATTTATGACAGCTATTTCCTTCCAAAGGTGGCAATAGAACGGCTAACGGTAAGGTATATTAGTTCTTAGTAACCTGTGAGGCTGATCGAGTGGCTTCACGCTAGAGAATATTGACTAATGAAAACCCAGGATTTTAATTTTGGTCATAAAATATATCCAGCACGGGATTCAAATCTGGCTGGGTGTAATAAATTACTTTAAAAAAAGACACTTTTCACTACCTAGTCTGGCACTCGGCATTATTATGATAAGGTAATGGGAAATGGAATGAGGACAACCGATTGTTCATGATTGAAATTTCCCCTGCTTAATCAACGAATGTAATACAAAATATCTATTTTTTAAACCCATTTACCTAAACCCTGACTCCAACTCCAACTGCTAGAATATTGGCTAGAGTTATACAGTGCAAAGCATATTTTATTTGATCAATTATGGTGTTCTAGGCAATCTATTCTGATTTTCCCAGATATCTGGAAACACTTCTATGCAATTGTACCCATTTAAAAGTGGTAGGCATACACCGATTCTGATTGGCTCAGACGGTGGAAAACCTTAATGGTAGAAAGGTCGTGTCAAGTATATACTCACCCCTGGCCTATTCGCTGGTAGCCGGCTGGACAGCTGCACATGAAGCCGGTGCTCACCGGGGTGCAGCTGAATGAACAGGGATTCGCGCCGCAACCACCGCCTCCAATAGCTGCAGCAGACACAGCATGCGTAACAGTGTTGTACTTAGTAGGCCTGCTGTCACATGACGAGCATTGTCATATCGTCGTCTCAGGGGAGATATGATAGACTTATAAGATTATTACTGGAGTCTATGACAATGATGTCACAATGGGTTTATTCAACCTCACAATAGACAGCAACACCAGAGGCCAGCAGTATGGGATCTTCAAGGAGGCCCAGACTTGAGGCCAGGAAACGATCATTTTTCTTTTGAGTGACAGATCCTTGGAAGTCTTCCACACCAAGTTGTTGAAGCACCAATGGTAGAAACATTTGAGAGAAGGCTGGATAAACATTGGAGAGGACACCCACAATTATATGACTTCAGGGCTCCGTCGACCTCCATGTGTGCAAAAAATAGTTCTTTTTTACCATAATGAGCTGGCATTAGAGGTGCAATAGGGCCTAGATCAGCCAGAAGAGGATCTGTAATTTGGCTTGCATGTAAAAACTCTGAGACCATAGAGCTAAACAAGAACAGATTCTATTTGATTGACTTCACTATACACCTTTATGCAAACAATAAATGCTTAAAACTGCATAGTCTGAAAAAGCATCAAATTTTCAAAGCCAACGCAATTATCTAGAATTGATTCTGCATATCTAACTTAGATACTGAGACACTTATTAAAAATTTGTTTGCCACATAGAAGGGAATACTGAGGCAATTTAATAGAACCTGTTACTGCTAAAGCCTATGGTGTCAGAGGTTTGGCGTGCTTGCCAAAACTAAATTTATGTTTTCACTTCAAATATCTCAAAACTTAGCCATTTAAAATAAAACTTACTTCAAACTAAAGTAAGGTAGTTTATAACAATCAATTCAATATATGTATCTCAGAAAAATTACAGAAACTCAAAACCATCAGACTATGCAACTTTAATAAGTCCAATATCTAAGTTGGATATGTACAATCAAATTTAGATAAGTGTGTTTTAAAAGAATTGTTGATGTTTTCATCGGACTATGCAGTGTTAGTATAGGCACCCTTGGTAAAGGTATTGAATGTGATGCATACACATGCTTTCCTCGGAATATGCAAATGTGGTCTAGGTATACAGGGTTCATACAGCTATTCAATAACCAAATCAGGTAAGAAATTAATTTTTTAAGGCCGAAAAAATATGACATTATAATGATTATATACATGGCAACTCTTTATGGTCTTACTTCACCAGGTTTCTGTATGCTAATTTTATCAAGTAAAAGATGCAACTAGGGAATTAACATCTTTATTATACTTAACAATTGTCTTAAATTAGTTAATAAGCCACACACCTAACCATTCAAAACACCGTCGCCAAAATATAAAAAATCAAGGTTATTTCTTTTGCATTTTAATAAATTTCCAAGGCCTTTTCAAGGTCTTTTCAAATTTACGGCCTTTTCAAGAGACACCTTCAAATCCAAGGCCTTTTTCAAGATTGTGCAAACGCTGGTATAGAATGTGATACATACACATGCAGGTGAGGCCGACGTTGTCGAAGACGTTGCCGCTGCTGCAGGTGCAGCTGTACGACCCCAGCGTGTTCATGCAGCCCGCCTGGCCGCAGATGCCGGGCGAGGCGCACTCATTCTCATCTAGGTAGGAAAGCAGATGGTGGAAGAAAATAAACCTTTCGCAGTCTTTCTGTGGAGCCTGCACATTTGAGCTGACACTCGGGTTTGTGGGTCAACTTTGGAGGGCGAGTACTGAGTTTGCATGGAATTACTATTTTATTACCACTGGATACTATTCATATTCATAAACAATGACAACTTAAATAAAATAGGAAAAAAGTGACTATCAATGTTGGGATAGATTCGTGACCGGTAATATAAACGCAGGAAGGAAGTAAATTACCAAGTCTTGACACATCTAGTTCTGAACCCAGATTTCTCGAGATTTAAATTTAGAATGATCTAAACCTAAATACACGAACATGTCAATTTTGTTCAAGAATATGTCAATTTCTTTTTACACAATGATTGCTGTACCTTATTCATTCTATGTACTTGTTATGAATCATCAGGAATAATGAAAACATAAATAAAATAAGAAATACTGATCATCCAGTAGTGATGCGGAAGGTAACTGAAGGGACCCCTTCCTTCTCTCACTCCCCCCCCCCCCCGCCCCCACACACACACACACTGACCTCTACACTTGCTCCAGTAGTGATGCAGCAGGAAACGATGGGACCTCCTCCCTCTCCCCTCTACACACACTGACCTGTACACTTACTCCAGTAGTGATACGGCTGGTACCCTATATGACACCTTCACTCTCCGCTCTACACACACCGACCTCTACACTTGCTCCAGTAGTGATGCAGCAGGAAACGATGGGACCTCCTCCCTCTCACCTCTACATACACTGACCTCTACACTTGCTCCAGTAGTGATGCAGCAGGAAACGAGGGGACCTCCTCCCTCTCCCCTCTACACACACTGACCTCTACACTTGCTCTAGTAGTGATGCAGCAGGAAACGATGGGACCTCCTCCCTCTCCCCTCTACACACACTGACCTGTACACTTACTCCAGTAGTGATACGGCTGGTACCCTATATGACACCTTCACTCTCCCCTCTACACACACCGACCTCTACACTTGCTCCAGTAGTGATGCAGCAGGAAACGATGGGACCTCCTCCCTCTCACCTCTACATACAATGACCTCTACACTTGCTCCAGTAGTGATGCAGCAGGAAACGATGGGACCTCCTCCCTCTCCCCTCTACACACACTGACCTCTACACTTGCTCTAGTAGTGATGCAGCAGGAAACGATGGGACCTCCTCCTTCTCCCCTCTACACACACTGACCTGTACACCTACTCCAGTAGTGATAAGGCTGGTACCCTATATGACACCTTCACTCTCCTCTCTACACACACCGACCTCTACACTTGCTCCAGTAGTGATGCAGCAGGAAACGATGGGACCTCCTCCTTCTCCCCTCTACACACACTGACCTCTACACTTGCTCTAGTAGTGATGCAGCAGGAAACGATGGGACCTCCTCCCTCTCCCCTCTACACACACTGACCTCTACACTTGCTCCAGTAGTGATGCAGCAGGAAACGATGGGACCTCCTCCCTCTCCCCTCTACACACACTGACCTCTACACTTGCTCTAGTAGTGATGCAGCAGGAAACGATGGGACCTCCTCCCTCTCCCCTCTACACACACTGACCTCTACACTTGCTCCAGTAGTGATGCAGCAGGAAACGAGGGGACCTCCTCCCTCTACCTCTACACACACTGACCTCTCACTTGCTCTAGTAGTGATGCAGCAGGAAACGATGGCACTTTCCCCTCTACACACACTGACCTCTACACTTGCTCCAGTAGTGATGCAGCAGGAAACGAGGGGACCTCCTCCCTCTCACCTCTACACACACTGACCTCTACACTTGCTCCAGTAGTGATGCAGCAGGAAACGAGGGGACCTCCTCCCTCTCACCTCTACACACACTGACCTCTACACTTGCTCTAGTAGTGATGCAGCAGGAAACGATGGGACCTCCTCCCTCTCCCCTCTACACACACTGACCTCTACACTTGCTCCAGTAGTGATGCAGCAGGAAACGAGGGGACCTCCTCCCTCTCACCTCTACACACACTGACCTCTACACTTGCTCCAGTAGTGATGCAGCAGGAAACGAGGGGACCTCCTCCCTCTCACCTCTACACAAACTGACCGCTGCACTTTCTCCAGTAGTGATGTGCTGGTACCCGATAGGACTCCTTCCCTCTCCCCTCTACACAAACTGACCTCTACACTTGCTCCAGTAATGATGTGGCTGATACCCGATAGGACCCCTTCCCTCTCCCCTCTACACACACTGATCTCTACACTTGCTCCAGTAATGATGCCGCAGGTAGCCAAAAGGACCCCTCTCCTTCTCCCCTCTACACACACTGACCTATACACTTGCTCCAGTAGTGATGTGGCAGGTAGCCGATGGGACATTCGCACCAGAAGCCGCCAGGTGCGTTCATACAGCCGAACTGACAACGCAGCTCGTCGTTGCACTCATCAGCATCCTGGCAGTTGCCGTCCTCGTCCGGCTCGAACCCGGCCGGGCACGAGCACTTGTAGCTGCCCGGCACATCCTCGCACACAGCGTTTTGACCGCATGGGCTCGTCAGGCACTCGTCAATGTCTGCAGACAGAACAGCAACACCGGACAGGTTAAAAGCTGCATCACCCAATGAAAGCATTAAATCTTCAAAACCGAAACACTCACCTAGATTTGATCCTACTTATCCAATTTAGACGCTGGTGCACTCATTACAGATTTGTTACAGCTTGGCACTCCTGTGCTATGTTGCTGTGCTCAAAAAGGGTAAACAAAGTCTATGGTGAGCACACCAAAATTTAATTAGCACATTTTCACTTCAAATATTAAAGAAATATAAACTAAAAAGTTACTTATAATTGTGAATTATAACGATGAAATTAGCATATTTATCCCAGCCAATCACCCCACCAACCCACCAACCCCACCTACCCACGCACCTCACCAACCACCACCCACCCACCAACCTTCTCACCCACCACTTAAACACCAACCGATCCACTAACCCATCAACCACTAATCCACCAACCACCACCGAAATGCCAACCGACCCACCCACCAACCACCACCCACCCCGCCAATCACCCCACCAACTACCACCAACCCCACCTACCCACGCACCTCACCAACCACCACCCACCCACCACACCCCACCCAACTTACTGATGCAGTTGGATCCGCTGATGCTGAAGCCCTCGGGGCAGGTGCACCGGAAGCTACCGGGGGTGTTAACGCAGTCGTGCCTGCAGTCATGGCGGCGCGTCGAACACTCATCCAGGTCTCGACACGAGTGGCGGTCAGGGCTGAGCACGTAGCCGGGCGGGCAAGAACATACGTAGCTGCCGACCGTATTCCGGCAGGAGAACTCGCAGCGTGCTGGTGTTAAGGTGCACTCGTTGGCGTCCACGCACCGCGTGCCCGATGGGTGCGTCTCGTAACCAGGGTTACACAGGCAGCGGTACGACCCCATCGTGTTCATGCACCGGCCGTGCTGGCACGCACCCGGCATCGACTTGCACTCGTTCACGTCTGTGTCCGCACGGTTCGACGTTTCAGGTCAGGGCCGCCAGGGGTCGCAAGGGTGACGAATTATGGGGAGGTGGGGGAAGGGGGGAGAGGCAGGAGGGGAGGGGACGGGGAGGGAAGAGGTACGGAGAAGGGGAAGGGAAGGGGAAGTGGGGGGGGGGGGGGCAGGGGACGGGGAGGGAAGAGGGACGGAGAAGGGGAAGGGGAGGGGAGTGGGGGGGGGGAGGGGAGGGAAGAGGACGGAGAAGGGGAAGGGAGGGGAGGTGGGGGGGGGGGGAGGGGACGGGGAGGGAAGAGGGACGGGGGGGTGGGGGGGGGGGACGGGGAGGGAAGAGGGACGGAGAAGGGGAGGGTGAGGGGATGGGAGGGGGAGGGCGGGTACGGGGGTGGGTTGTGGGATGGGGGGGTGGTGAGGGTGAGGGTGAGCAGGAGGAGGTGGAGGATGTGGGGGAGGGAGGGCACGGGGTGGGATGTGAGTATGGGAAGGGCAGGGTGGGGGTGGGGTGTAGCAGCAGGCAGTACGGAGCGGTAGGTCGTTGTAGTGTAGTAGTAGTTGTAGTTGTCGTAGAGCAGGCGAGGAAGACGGTACAGCGGGAAAAGAGAGCAGATAACCAGGATTGTTGGTATTTTCAAATGTTTCTTTTATGTAGATGAAGTAACTGAGGACACAGTTCATATATAATCGGTTTCCAGATAATTATACTTGTATAATTGCTTATACAACACATATTTATAAGTACATAGATCACCTGGCGTAACACTCGAATTGAAAGCATTCTCAAGAAAATAAAATTTACACAGTATATGTTTCATTTTTGTTTCTTCGTCGTGAATTATGCACTCTAAAGGACATTTCTGTCCACATACCTTGACCGTCCGGTGTATACCCAGGTCCTTGGGGACATAGGTTCTTGAATGCATCTAGAGGGGAAATGAAATACAAACTTCAGAGGCGGAATGCCAAGTGCACATGAACTATTATTTGGTGGAGATCGAGTTATATAATCCAATGCAATTCGATATGTATGAGCAAATCTAGGTAAGTGGCTTGGCTTTGAAAATGTTTTGGTTTTATACGGCTATGCAACTTTAAGGTTAGGTACTCGACCAACAATGTCATTAAATGACGTCACCTCAAAATGGTGACTACTACATGTTTATATGGCTAAATCTTGTAGAGATTATGGCGCAATATTTTCACAGCATGAAATAAGACAATTGTTTTTCCACTGATGCCTATGTTGTTGACAAATTGAGGGTAAAATGGTGAGATGAGTGGTTATGTTTTAACCCTGTTTCCCTTTTTAGGCAGGCCTACTCAGACATATTGAGGATGAAGTGGCCAGGTACATGGCTATACAATACCTGTTTCAGTCTAGGCAGGCCTACTCAGACATATTGAGGGTGAAGTGGCCAGGTACATGGCTATACAGTCCCTGTTCCTGTCTAGGCAGGCCTACTCAGACATATTGAAGGTGAAGTGGCAGGTACATGGCTATACAGTCCCTGTTCCTGTCTAGGCAGGCCTACTCAGACATATTGAGGGTGAAGTGGCCAGGTACATGGCTATACAGTCCCTGTTCCTGTCTAGGCAGGCCTACTCAGACATATTGAAGGTGAAGTGGCCAGGTACATGGCTACAGTCCTGTTCCTGTCTAGCAGGCCTACTCAGCATATTGGTGGTGGCCAGGTACATGGCTACACAGTCACTGTTCCTGTCTAAGCAGGCCTACTCAGACATATTGAGGGTGAAGTGGCCAGGTACATGGCTACACAGTCCCTGTTCCTGTCTAGGCAGGCCTACTCAGACATATTGAGGGTGAAGTGGCCAGGTACATGGCTATACAGTCCCTGTTCCTGTCTAGGCAGGCCTACTCAGACATATTGAGGGTGAAGTGGCCAGGTACATGGCTATACAGTCCCTGTTCCTGTCTAGGCAGGCCTACTCAGACATATTGAAGGTGAAGTGGCCAGGTACATGGCTATACAGTCCCTGTTCCTGTCTAGGCAGGCCTACTCAGACATATTGAAGGTGAAGTGGCCAGGTACATGGCTACACAGTCCCTGTTCCTGTCTAGGCAGGCCTACTCAGACATATTGAGGGTGAAGTGGCCAGGTATATGGCTATACAGTCCCTACTCCTGTCTAGGCAGGCCTACTCAGACTTATTGAAGGTGAAGTGACCAGGTACATGGCTGTACAGTCCCTGTTCCTGTCTAAGCAGGCCTACTCAGACATATTGAAGGTGAAGTGGCCAGGTACATGGCTACACAGTCCCTGTTCCTGTCTAAGCAGGCCTACTCAGACATATTGAGGGTGAAGTGGCCAGGTACATGGCTACACAGTCCCTGTTCCTGTCTAAGCAGGCCTACTCAGACATATTGAAGGTGAAGTGGCCAGGTACATGGCTATACAGTCCCTGTTCCTGTCTAAGCAGGCCTACTCAGACATATTGAGGGTGAAGTGGCCAGGTACATGGCTATACAGTCCCTGTTCCTGTCTAGGCAGGCCTACTCAGACATATTGAAGGTGAAGTGGCCAGGTACATGGCTACACAGTCCCTGTTCCTGTCTAGGCAGGCCTACTCAGACATATTGAGGGTGAAGTGGCCAGGTACATGGCTATACAGTCCCTGCTCCTGTCTAGGCAGGCCTACTCAGACATATTGAGGGTGAAGTGGCCAGGTACATGGCTACACAGTCCCTGCTCCTGTCTAGGCAGGCCTACTCAGACTATTGAGGTGAAGTGGCCAGACATGGTACATCCCTGTCTGTCTAGCAGGCCTACTCAGACATATTGAGGGTGAAGCGGCCAGGTACATGGCTATACAGTCCCTGTTCCTGTCTAAGCAGGCCTACTCAGACATATTGAGGGTGAAGTGGCCAGGTACATGGCTATAGAGTCACTGTTCCTGTCTAAGCAGGCCTACTCAGACATATTGAAGGTGAAGTGTCCAGGTACATGGCTACACAGTCCCTGTTCCTGTCTAGGCAGGCCTACTCAGACATATTGAGGGTGAAGTGGCCAGGTACATGGCTACACAGTCCCTGTTCCTGTCTAGGCAGGCCTACTCAGACATATTGAGGGTGAAGTGGCCAGGTACATGGCTACACAGTCCTGTTCCTGTCTAGGCAGGCCTACTCAGACATATTGAAGGTGAAGTGGCCAGGTACATGGCTACACAGTCCCTGTTCCTGTCTAGGCAGGCCTACTCAGACATATTGAAGGTGAAGTGGCCAGGTACATGGCTACACAGTCCCTGTTCCTGTCTAGGCAGGCCTACTCAGACATATTGAGGGTGAAGTGGCCAGGTACATGGCTACACAGTCCCTGCTCCTGTCTAGGCAGGCCTACTCAGACATATTGAAGGTGAAGTGGCCAGGTACATGGCTACACAGTCCCTGCTCCTGTCTAGGCAGGCCTACTCAGACATATTGAGGGTGAAGTGGCCAGGTACATGGCTACACAGTCCCTGCTCCTGTCTAGGCAGGCCTACTCAGACATTGAGGTGAATGCAGGTACTGCACAGTCCCTGCTCTGTTAGCGCCTACTCAGACATATTGAGGTGAAGTGGCCAGGACATGGCTACCAGTCCCTGTCCTGTCTAGGCAGGCCACTCAGACATATTGAAGGTGAAGTGGCCAGGTACATGGCTACACAGTCCCTCCTGTCTAGGCAGGCCTACTCAGACATATTGAAGGTGAAGTGGCCAGGTACATGGCTACACAGTCCCTGTTCCTGTCTAGGCAGGCCTACTCAGACTTATTGAAGGTGAAGTGGCCAGGTACATAGCTACACAGTCCCTGCTCCTGTCTAGGCAGGCCTACTCAGACATATTGAGGGTGAAGTGGCCAGGTACATGGCTACACAGTCCCTGTTCCTGTCTAGGCAGGCCTACTCAGACATATTGAAGGTGAAGTGGCCAGGTACATGGCTATACAGTCCCTGCTCCTGTCTAGGCAGGCCTACTCAGACATATTGAGGGTGAAGTGGCCAGGTACATGGCTACACAGTCACTGTTCCTGTCTAGGCAGGCCTACTCAGTCATATTGAAGGTGAAGTGGCCAGGTTGGCTACAGTCCCTGCTCTGTCTAGGGGCTACTCAGACATATTGAAGGTGAAGTGGCCAGGTACATGGCTACACAGTCCCTGCTCCTGTCTAGGCAGGCCTACTCAGACATATTGAAGGTGAAGTGGCCAGGTACATGGCTACACAGTCCCTGCTCCTGTCTAGGCTAGCCTACTCAGACATATTGAGGGTGAAGTGGCCAGGTACATGGCTACACAGTCCCTGCTCCTGTCTAGGCTAGCCTACTCAGACATATTGAGGGTGAAGTGGCCAGGTACATGGCTATACAGTCCCTGTTCCTGTCTAGGCAGGCCTAAACAGATATATTGAAGGTGAAGTGGTACGGTACGGGGCTATACTGTCGCCGTTTCCGTCCCAGGTGGGCCTAATCAGTCATATTGAGGGTGGAGTGGCGAGGTACGAGACCATACTGTCCACATTTCCTATCTAGGCTGGCCTAATCAGACATATTGAGGGTGGAGTGGCGAGGTACAAGGCTATACTGTCTCTGTTTCCCTTCTCGGTGGGCCTAATCAGTCATATCGAGTGTGAAGTGGTGAGGTACGAGACCCTACTGTCCACATTTCCTATCTAGGCTGGCCTAATCAGACATATCTTTTTTGGTACATTAGTTGTTTAAGCAGGGGAAATTTCAGTCGCAGACGATTGGTCTTCCTCATTCCACTGCTCCTTGCCCTATCCCAGTAATGCCGAGCGTCTGTCTAGGAAGCGACAAGTATCAATTTTTAAGTCATTGGTTTGACTCGACCAGGATTCAAACCCACAATCCTGTGATCTACCAACACGGGAGACGGATGCTCTAACTCATTTGGCCATCCCATCAATTAAGGGGATTAAGGGTGGAGTGGCGAAGTATGAGGCTATACTCTGTCCGTTTCCCTTCTCGGTGGGCCTAATCAGTCATATTGAGTGTGAAGTGGCGAGGTACGAGACCATACTGCCACATTTCCTATCTAGGCTGGCCTAATCAGACGTATTGAGGGTGGAGTGGTGAGGTGTGAGGCTATACTGTCTCCGTTTCCCTTCTCGGTGGGCCTAATCAGTCATATTGAGTGTGAAGTGGCGAAGTACGAGACCATACTGTCCACATTTCCTATCTAGGCTGGCCTAATCAGACATATTGAGGGTGGAGTAGCGAGGTATGAGGCTATACTGTCTGCGCTTCCCTTCTCAGTGGGCCTAATCAGACATATTGAGGGTGGAGTGGGGAGTTACAAGACTATCCCATTTCCCTTCTCGGTGGGCTGACCTGTGTTGGGCTTAGGGCAGCGCTCACACTGCTGCCCCCACGCAGCGTTCATGACACAGCAGCAGTCGCGCTTTGTAGTGCGCGCCAGGCGGCTCCCACGTGACACGCAGCGTCCGTTCGTCAGCGTCATGAAGCAGTAACCCTGGCGACGGTCTGCGGCAACAAGTAACGCACCAACGCTCTGTTACTTCGCTACTTAATCATTTATTTATTTGTTGATCTATTCTTTAAGTATACTCGTGTCATTCGTTAATTTAAGCACATATGTACAATATATATATATATATGACCCCCAATAGCCGATGCTTTTTTTTTTCTGTGGGGGGTTGTTAAACAAATAAACAAACACACATGCATATATGTATATACATACGTACGTAATATGTACATGGACCTACATTCATACATCAAGGAACATTTTGTTCACAAAATTTTGATTGGCAACACTTTCCCAATAATTTACAAATTAACTTAGCAGTTGCTTATTTTGTGTAGCAGTTTACATATTAATAATATTCTCGCCACATCTGGTTAGTAATTTAACGCAATGCACTTTACTATTGCGTAGCGATCTGTAGAACTTCTATTATGATTACTGACACACATCCAACAGTATTCATACATAAATACACATGTGCAAACATATGTAGGCTACATACATACATATAATATACATACAAACATATGTATGTGTATATATATATATGAGTCAGCCTCACGAAAACAGGCCAATCGGTGGTCAAGTGAAGATGTTGGCATCGCAATTCTTAAAAGTGTAGTGCATTTCTTTGTTTCATATTAAATTATCCTAGAAACAAATAAGGTTATCGTATTTTCTCGACCTTTAGATTCAGTATAAATTTAAGGACTTTCCAACATCTCTGTCAATACTAAACTATAATTATACCGATCGACACCGACATCCAATGATCGATGCCGACAACTTTAACAGATGTCGGCCTTGCAATTCTTAAAGTCTCGTGCATTTCTTTGTTTTATATTAAATTATCCTAGAAACAAATCAGGTTGTTGTATTTTCTCGACCTTTACATTCAGGATAAATTTAAAGACTTTCCAAAACCTCTGTCAATGCTAAATTATTATTATACCGATCGACGCCGACATCCATGCTCGACGCCGACAACTTCCACGAATTGGCCTCTTTTCGTGATCCTGTCCCATATACATGCATAGATAGGTCAATATACGCACATACATGCATGCAGATAGACACACACAGACAGACATACTTACAACACATACATACAATGCATGCGTATATATATGCATGCATACATATGCATGCATGCATACATACATACATACATACATACATACATACATACATACATACATACATACACACATACATGTATACACCAAACACGGTCCGGGTGCAATAGTGAACCGAAGCACCATTACAGAGTGTTAATTATCCATCAAAGCAACTCTTAAAATCGTAAAGTTGTACAAGGAAAAGCAACAATTATCGCCTGGAACATTTCCGGCGACACCGCACTTACCGACGCACTGCGTGCCGTCCTCCGAGACGACGTAGCCCGGGAAGCACTCGCACACGAACCCGCCCGGCCGGTTCGTGCAGCGCCCGTTCTGGCACACATTGTGAATGGTCACGCACTCGTTGATATCTGTAGTGCAAAAGGAAGGGGTGATGGGGGGTGGGGGAGGGGGGGGGGGGCAAGGGGGGAAGGGGGCCAGAGGGTGGGGGAGAGGGTTGAGGTGTTAGACTCAAACTACAGTAGGGAAAACGGCGAGGCTACGATTAAAGTTGCATAATCCGATGAAACTATTACCTGGATTTTATCTGATATATCTAACTAGGTATCGATGCATTTAATAAATATTTATTGCTGCATAGAATGAATACTAAGTTAATTTAATAGAACCTGTCACTGATGAAGCCAACGATATCCTTACTTTAAATACAAATATCCATTGAAGAAACTGGCTTTTAATTGCGGACATTATATATTGTATACCTTTTCTTTTGCGATGTTAAAAGGCAATTTGACTCGATCGTGCCGAGTGAACCGTGACAGCGTCTATGAATAGCGCATCTTACCTCGGCAGGTACCGTCCCGGCCGACCTGCTGGTATCCCTCAGGACAGATGCACATAAATCCACCAATCAGATTCTTGCACATGTGGGGGCAGTTGTTGGCCGGCGTCAGGCACTCATCGACATCTATCAACAAACAAACATGCATATATATTACACACAAACACACACAGAGGGAGGGAGGTAGCAAACGCACATGTATACACAAAGTGGTCTTTTATCTAATGTAAAATATTTGCTTCATGGTGTCCTCTGTGGCGAAGTGGTTAGAGTGTCTGACTTTTTTCTAGGTCGGACTCCTAATCTGAAGGTCAGTGGTTCAATTGCCCATGCCCCACCTCTGTCAATTTGGATTTCCAGCGCTGTGTATAACTTACAGAGTCATCAAAGGCCAGTTGCTCTCATACCATGTATATGTGATGTGGGAGGCTAAAAATCCCTTGGGTCGGTAAAAGTGTAGGCTCGGGCTTTCTATCGATAAACTTTCTAAATGTGAAAACAAGTCTATTCAGACTTATCCATGACAGGCAGTATAAATCTTCAAGAAAAAAAAGAATAATTTAACTGACAATCTACATTTGAAACAAATGTAATGGAAGAAACCTACTAAGTTTTGTCTACATTACAGGGAGATGCAAAGACAGGAAGAATCAGAGGTTGGTTGGTTGTTGTAGTTTTACATCCTGGCAACATCTAAGGTCATATCAGGACGGGTACCGACTTATGGCGACTTCATAGTGCTGCCCTACTGGTAGACCAGGCCACCAGCACCATGACCTGATATCCCACTCAGTCATATTATCCTGAGACTGAGCGAACCAGTCCTTGCCCTATTCTAATAATGCTGAGCGCCTGGCTAGGAAGCGACTAGGATCAATTTTCAAGTCATTGGTTTGACTCGACCAGGGTTCGAACCCCACGATCTACCAAAACGGGGAGGCAAACAGAGGGAGAAGTAGACAGAGGAGGAGGAGGAAGACGGAGGTGGAGGCAATGTTCAGATGTTGGTTTAGCAAAGATTCATCGACACTTTTAGTAGGAAGGTCCTCTTACCTCCGCAGTGGCGCTGGTCGGGGGAAAGTTGGTAACCCTTCGGACAGATGCATCTGAATGAACCCTTGGTGTTGACGCATCGGAAGGCACAGGTGTTGATGATGTCGTCATAGCACTCATTGATGTCTGCACAGATAGCAAAATGTGACGTCACACTTATTGAACACAAGTACTTGGATTCCCTAGAGTAACCTTACCTAGAAAGGTCAAAAGGGCAACAACATTCACGCAACTTGACCTATTCCTACCTTATTATCATGAATATGATCTGTCTTCATTTGTGCATCTTGAAACAACCTATTCTATGGGAGTAATTTAGCGTCCAATTAAGAAGCAATAAACTGTGTTTAAGTTAAATTATAATTTATATTAATTAAGATGGGTCTGGTAAATGGGGGTGGCAGCCAGAGAGGCATCTCAACCATTTTATATGTGTGTTTTTGTTATGAGGTATATCAAATATTAATAATGATCAGTATTAAACATTAATAATAACCATTTGTTTGTTTAACGACACCCACACCCCCAGCACAAAAAGTAAACATCGGATATTGGGTGTTTAATAATAACTAATACAAATAAATAATAGAATGATAGGACTGCCATCGATGGGCTCCTACATTATGTTACGGCGAGACTGGTAGAACAGTATTAGCATACGCTGATAGTGCTGCGGTTATGTGCTGCACATCACACTTCCAGTACCAATATGAATATACAACGGTAAATATAGATGTATTCCCATTGGCTCCTGGTCACAGTTATTACTAGACATTATTATTATTATTATTATTATTATTATTATTATTATTATTATTATTATCCTCTTCATTGATGCAGGCTTGTAGTAGCCTATACAAAGCTCGTAGCTCTCAGCTCTCGTGGTATGCAGCCTCGAAATAATACAATATGGGTGTTTTGTTATGGATAAAAACAATGCACAAAACTATGAAAATTTGAAATTATTCTCCCAGAAAGCCTGGCATCGTGCTTAGAAGGAAAACAAAAATGATCATGATGATTTCAAATATCGAATTATCTTTGCTCTTTTAAGAATCCGTTCACTCTATTTTCTGATCTTTTAATCCTCGATTAGAATGAAAACCCATATGGTGGTGCATTTGTTAGAATTACAATAGCACCAGGCGTAATGGCGGTATGGGTTGAGAATCTTCTTCCAGTCTGGTAGGTCATGAGATTTGAACCATGTCCAAGTCAAACCTAAACGTCTCTACTCAACTTCCTGCTTGGCTATACTAGGATAGAGAAAGGAGCAGTGGAATGAGGAAGACCAATTGTTTGCGATTGAAATTTCCCCTGCTTAATCAACAACGAATGTAACAAACAAAACCAGTGTCATCTAAGTATTAGAATATGTACGTGACTGGAATAAGGAAGTGCTTCTTGGTTGTTCATCAGTGGCGACGATGACAGCAATTCATCATTTTTTGTGAACTTGTCAATGACTGATGAATGTAATTTGTGCTCGGAATGTGCGTTGGCATGTTGGACATGTGTGTGTAGCTGCTGCCAGAGAGTCTGGTAGATGAAGGAGATGATCTTTTCTCTGTTGACACTTTTGTTTAGTTTGAGATATACGGTTGGCTATGGATAATGTGAGTGCTTGGCTACCTTCGCAGACCATGGAGCGCCCTGGACTGTAGCCCTTGTTGCACTGACACTCGAAGCCGCCGACCACGTTCACGCACGTCCCGTTACCACAGATGTTGCCGACGGCGCACTCGTCTTCGTCTAGAGACAGCGGGCAAGGAAAGGTTTATTCACTACACTCATTATTCATTACACTCATTATTCATTACACTCATATAGTGCGAGATTAGAAAATGCTGATGCCTGGATTGGTCAAGTGTATACCGTGTATACTCGAATTTAAATCGAGGAAGTTTACCACACAACAAAATCTCCTATTCCGACCAGTCAAGTGTACAATTATTCTTTAAAAGCTCCCAAAATAGAACCTACCACACACACTGATGCCCCAACTAGTCAAGTGTACAATTTTTGTTTAAACGCTCCTAAAATAGAACATACCCCACACACTGGTGCCTCAAGTGGTCAAGTGTACACTTTTTCTTTAAAAGCTCTCAAAATAGTAGATAAAAGATTCACCGCGTACTTACAGTAGGAGTGAATGTCAACATAGTCTAAATACAGGCAAAAATAGCTGTCGATTTCACTTTTAAAATTGATTAAAGAACATGTTTAATTATATTTTTCAACTCAAAAGTAGCAGGTCAATATTAATATATATGCGAAGAATATATTTTGCTTCTTGAATTAAGAATTTATCAGCTCAGTTCATTTACCCAGCATGTCAAAATCTTTCGCCAGCTTTTATATAGGGTTGTTCTTCACCCGTCCAGTGGCTACTGCAGCATTACGGGGTGAATCTTTTATCTACCAAAATACAACCTACCCACACACTGGTGCCCCGACCGGTCGAGCGTGTAGCCGTCAGGACATTCACAGCGGAACGACCCGTCCGTGTTGATGCACTGGCCGTTCTTACACTTCCCCAGGTGCATCTTACACTCGTTAATATCTGCAACAAAACAGCCACAATGTGGGCGTGTGTGTTATTTAGTTTGCTATTCATGAAATAAAAAGAAAATGGGGTTGCTTCATACATTAACCACTAGGGATATCTGATGCGATGATTGTCTTCGCAGCATTAGTTTGGTATAAAGTATTTGTTTGTTAAGTATTTGTTTTTTAAGTATTTACGCTGACAATTGTGTTATTCTGAAGAATACAAATAAGAAAGAAAAAGAATATATATATAATAATGAAGATAAATAATTCATCTTAATTTCCTCTAAATGTAGTTTAAAAAAGAAAAGGAAAAAAATAAAAAATATATATATAATGAAGCTAAGCAATTAATAATGTCCTCTAAATAATGTAAAGAAAAAGAAAAAGAAGAAATGAAGATAACAAATTCATTTTAATTTCGTATAAATATTGTAATCGACGTGGTTAAAGTCAGTGGAAAATTCCAGGTTAAAGTCGAGAGGGCAATTGCTGTAGTCTTTTATTTTAACCAAAGGAAAACTAAATGAGAATGTTGGTCAAATGTTCCACTTAATCGGTGATTTGGCATCTTTGCAATAGTTGTTGAAACTGACTCACCTGTTTTATCGTCGTATCCAAAGCCCTCAGGGCAGAGGTCATGGAATGTTCCTGTAAAAAGATATAGTTATACAGTGTTTATTTGTTTATTTATACAGGGTTCATACCCATTTTGACATATCAAATTCCAGGACTTTCTAGGTTTTCAAGGACCCGAACGAACCCTGTTATATATTTATTTATGCCAGTGTAAATACAGTCATCTTCCAACCACTTTTTAATCAACCCTAAACGACGACAAGAATTACCCCCCCCCCCCCCCCCCCATCACACACACACACACACACAACACGCCACATTCTAGGCCGTGTTCAGGGTACGCCTCCGAGACGTCTCGGGGAAATCCCTGACGTCACACTAGTCTGAACGGCAAAAGCAGTTGGTCGTCTCGAAAATGCAATGAAAAAGAAGCGCTCTGATTGGTTGAAACTACTGAATACGGCAGCCATTTTCGAGGTGCTTTTTGTCCCCTATCTGAAAAGGGGGACGTCGCGGAGACCCACCCTAAACGGAAATAAGCCAAAAAGCATCGCGTAGATGTCGGCCCAGATGTCTGCACACCTAAACAGTGAGTAGTGTATTGCCCAAACCGACGCAGGGAACTTCCGTATAGGTTCCATGCTGACTCAGTCACCTAGCAACCAGTAAACAAACGATAACCCCCCCCCCCTAATCGTTAATGGGGCTTGGCCTATAGTGGTGAAATGGACTTTCGCTCTTCGAAAAAAAATCATGGATCATACGCAACATTTACAACAGATGTTTGCATAACATCATTTGCATATTTTTAATCAATGTATCTGCTAGACCAGTGCTACAACGTTAACTTCAGGTTTTTTTTATTCGTTGAATAAATAATTTGACACACACACACACACACACACACACATAGAGAAGAAGCAGCAAGGGATGCTGGGAATGGGTGTGCGGGATGGGGGAGGGGAAATAAGGAGCTGGGTTGGGGAATAAGAGCTAGGTTGTTGGAGTTTTACGTCCTGAAAAATCTAAGGTCATATCAGGACGGGGAGGGGGGAATAAGAGGTGGAGAAGGGGGGGGGGGTCAAGATTGGAGGTTGGGGGGTGAAGGGATCAGTAGTTTGGGTGGGTGTAGGGGGGGGGGGATAAGGATCCATGCTATGTTGCTTGCTGAAGAGCCTCTTCTTTCAAAATGGGTTCTTGCTGGTGTTTTCTTTTTCTTCATGAAGATTTATACTGCCTATCATGGATAAGTCTGAATAATTTTGTTTCATTGGTCGATGAAAGCCCAAGTCTACACTTTTACCGACCCAAGTGATTTTTAACCTCCCACACCACATAGACATGGTATGAAAGCAACTGGCCTTTGATGATGCTATAAGTTATACACAGCCGTGGAAATCCAAATTGGCAGAGGTGATGGCAAGGGGAATCGAACCAGCAAGCTTCCGATTAGGAGTCCGACCTAGATAAAAGTCAGACACTCTAACCACTCGGCCACAGAGGACAGCACTCGCTCATACTGGAAGCACCTACCCTCCTCAGGGCCCGGGCAGACCTCACAGGGCACGTTGTTGTACTGCCAGGCCGCGTTGTTGCTACAGCAACACTCTGACTTGGTCACCTGCATGCGCTTCGGGTGTCGGCACTGGCCGTCAAATGTCCCGTAGCACGTCCCGTTACGCTGGTCTGCAAGTCAGACAGGTCTATGTGTATACATGCTAATTAAATGATTGATTAATTGACTGATGGAGTAATTCAATGATTGAGTGATTGCAAATGGTTTAATGCTGTGTCGGCAGTAAGGGCCATATTCACGGCGAAAAGCTAGTGGTGTTTATTCTGTCGTTCTTGTTAATCACATTCACATGCCTACGTTGAAATTTACACACAATTCTAAAATGGTTAAATGACAGGACACATTATTTCTGATGCAATTTTAAAGTGCATATCACTTTTACTTATGCAATTTTGAAGTGATTTAAATCACAATGCCATTTACATTAAAACAGTGTTGAAACAAGACCATGAAACCTCGGATTTGTGGTGGAAATAATCGATTGTAACCCATGTTAGTTTGGCGCTAACACACCAGACGCAATGGCCAAATGAGTTGAGCATCCGCCTCCCGTTCTTGTAGGCCATGGGATTCGAACCCCCGAATTTCGAACCCTGGCGGAGTCAAACCAATGACTTAAATACTGATATTTGTCACTACCTAGCCTGGCACTCGGCATTACTAGGATAGGGCAAAGGAGCAGTGGAATGAGGAAGACCAATTGTACGCGATTGAAATTTCCCCCGCTTAATCAATTAATGTACCCCCCAAAAAAACATCGACATCTACACACTGGGTTATGTGAATTACGCTGCGTTTGCAGTAAAGTGCACCATGGCAAATTGTCTGACTGTGTCGCAGATCACGTCAGCGAGACGCTGGTTACCTCTGCAGGAGCGTCCGTCCTCCGACAGTCGGTAGCCCACCGGGCAGACGCAGAAAAAGTCGCCCTCCGTATTTTCACACGATCCCCGGTAACAGATTCCCGGCTCCTCAATGCACTCGTTGATGTCTGTAATGAACACGATCAGCGACAGTAAGCAGTTAATGACGGATACGACGCTTGAGGCCCGAGGCTTGCGGCGATGGGAACCGGAGGGAAAGATATATACAGTAATGGTTGCACGGAATGCCAGCAGAAAAAAGAGCGACAAGTGGAGCGAGCTGCAAGGGGCGGGGGGAGGGTCGCCATCCCCCGGAGAATAATTTGGATTTTGACTTCTCCTAGAATCATTTTTTACTTGTGCTGTGAAACTCATGATGCTTTCACATGAGGATAAGGATTGCCAGATTTGAACAGTAAAAAAAACAGCATACAGTAAAACTTCTCTAACCGATCACCTCCACAGATCGACCACTACGCAATATTGTTCGCTTTATTTGGGCCCCAACGATCCTAAATCGACCCCCTCCCTAAATGGACCATTTAAAGTCAGTCCCAAGGTCGGTCGATTTAGAGAGGTTTTACTGTAATTTGTTTTCAATTCTTCATTGCAGAATATGCTCAGTATCTTGGACGGAAAAACAAAATGGAAATATAATCTATGGGCCAATGGCGTAATACGAAGCCCAATTTGTCACCCAAATCGCAATAGTTGGCATGTCTGGTATTGACTGAGGTAAAACCGATTCAGATGCCCAAGGGATCAAACCCCATATTTAGCGGGAAAAGTCTTTGTTAATTAAATGACTTTAGCATTCAGATTTGAGGCAATTTTGTTCAAAAGAAGTTGAAAGTATATGAATAAATAACCAAAAGGTGATATAGGATTGACCAGTCAGCAGTTTAATCCGACTGGGCAGGTCGCTAGATACTACAAATATCAGAAATATTGGAAGATAAAAGATAGTAAGACTAAGATATCAGAAATAGTGGAATATAAGAGATAGTAAGATATCAGAAATATTGGAATATAAGAGATAGTAACTTGAGTAAGATATCAGAAATATTGGAATATAAGAGATAGTAAGATAGTAAGAAATTGTGGGATATGGGAGATAGTGGGATATGAGAGATAGGGGGATATCACAGCTGATGGGATATCATAGGTAGTGGGATATCAGAGATGGTGGGATATAGGGGATAGTGGCCATAAGATATGGTAGGATATCAGATATTGGGATATCAGAGATAGTGGGATAATGGAGATAGTGTGATATAAGAGATAGTGAAATATAAGATATTGGGATATAAGAGATCTTGGGAGTATAAGAGATATTGGGATATACAAGATAGTGGGATATAAGAGATAGTGGGATATCAGAGATAGTGGGATATCAGAGATAGTGGGATATCAAAGATAATGGAATAGCAGGGATATTTGGAAATAAGAAATACTAGGATAGATAATAGTGTCATCAACATCAGTTCTCATTTAATGATAGAGACTGTGCTTGTGGGGAAAATACATGAAGTTATATCGGTATGTGTGTCAAATTAGAACGTTCTAAAGCCGCACCTGCGCACTGGATGCCCCTGGCGTTGAGGCGGTAACCCTTGTGGCACTTGCACTCAAATGACCCTTCAACGTTCCGACACACACCGTTGTCACAGATTGGTTGTAGACATTCATCGATATCTGCAAAACATTTCCACCTGTTAGTTCTTTCAAAAATCCATACTCCCTAAAGCTGCATATTCTGATAACATTTTGGAAACCAAAACATCTATTCTACACATTAAACTTAGTTGGACATTGGCGCACATATTTAAGCATTTGTTTCTGGATAGAAAGGAATACTGAGTCAATTTAATAGAACCTGTCACTGATGAAGCCTTCGTCGTCAGTTTAGACGTGCACGCCAAAATTAAATTAGCATATTTGCACTTCAGATATCTCCAAAATTAACCATTTAAAACAAAATAATTTAAAACTATAAGTAAGGTAGATAATAATGATCAACCTAATATATCTATATCAAAATGTGCTTTAAACAACGGTCTTTTCTAGCTTTCACCTTTTACTTGTAGCTGCATAGTCCGATGAAGCATCAAATTTTCAAAACCAAAACAATTATCTAGATTTGATTCTACATATCTAACTTTGATACTGATGCACTTATTAAGCATTTGGTGCTACATATAAGGGAATATTGAGTCAATTTAATAGAACCTGTTCCTGCAGAAGCCTATGGTGTCAGACTTTTGGCGTGCTTGCCAAAACTAATTTGACATATTTGCACTTCAAATATCTCAAAGCTTAGCGATTTAAAATAAAAGTCACTTCAAACTAAAGTAAGATAGATTATAGCAATCAATTTAATATATTTATCTCAGAAAAATGTTAGAAACCCAAAATCATCGGACTATGCGACTTTAAGCAACATTCAAGGCGTTTTCCAGGGATTTTGCTTTAAAGAAAAGAATTCTGGACCTTTTTAACGGCATTTACAAAATTTAAAGCCTTTCCAAGAAACACTCAAATTGGAAGCAAGTTTCAAGATTGTGTGACCACTTAGCAGTTAGAGGGCCATCCAAAGCTTTAAAAATGTTCACGGTCATACAAAGTGTCAGTTTACTTTTCCAGATCTTCCCTACTCCTTCCTACCTCATCTCACACATAGAATAGTAATCACATCACATGACAGTGGTTTAAGTTGATCAACATTCGATTAAATCATAAAAGTAGTACATGACTGACACAGAGGTCTCAAGTCTCCTGATATGGTGGGAGATCTCCCTAAACTATAGCAAAATAACCTCAATCTCCCTCTTTTAATTTGTAATCTCCCACAAAAGAATTATTTCAGATTGTTTCTTTTATTTGTACGCATATTTTTCATCAAAAGTCACCGTAATGAACCATTTATATCACTCTTTTTCAAAGACCCCCCCCCCTCCCACATCAAATCTCTTCAGCCATGCTATTTCTTTCTATTTACAATTTGTGTATTCGGGAAATCCCCCTACTCACACTCTTATCTACTTGGCACCTCTCCTCACAACACATACTTACAGATTAACTTACAGATCCTCTTCTGGCTGATCTAGGCCCTATTGGGCCTCTAATGCCAGCTCATTATGGTTAAAAAAGAACTATTGTTTTTCACACATATAGAGGTCAACGGAGCCCTGAAGTAATATAATTGTGGGTGTCCTCTCCAATGCCTATCCAGCCTTCTCTCAAATGTTTCTACCATTGCTGCCTCAACCACTTGGTCTGGAAGACTATTCTATGGATCTGTCACGCGAAAGAAAAATTTGTGTTTCCTGACCTCCCCCTCCCTGCGTCGTATGCTTTAGAATACCGTAAATCTGTTGAAAACTTTGGATTGCCCTTTAGCCGATGTGATAAGGACTGACCGAAGCAGTTCTGCTGGTCGGAGGTGAGTTCGTAGCCCTGCTGACACTGACACGTAAAACTGCCGATGGTGTTCTGACAGCGACCGTTCCGACAGATGCCGCGGTGACTCTGACACTCATCCACGTCTGGAGGGAAAAACCCCAAAGCACACGCACAATATAAGTATGGAGCTTACAAAAATACAACAAAAACAACACACATGCAGGGTCCGTACACATGTGAAGATATGGAATTCAAGGCTATTTCAAGGCTTTTCAAAGCTGTTTTTGATAGGAATTCAACTCTATTCTCATTTGGATTTCAGAAAAATCAACAATGGCGAATGGCGATTTCAGACTAATTTAGATCAGTGGGGACAGTTTAATGGAATTGAAGGCTTTTCAATACTAATTACCTAAAATAGGTTAAATTCAAGGCCTTGAAATGGGTAAAATTATGTTCAAGACTTTTCCAAGACTTTCCAGGCCCCGTACGACCCTTATCTAAGGTCATATGAGAACCAGGTTCGGACTAGTCAATTAGCATTTTGTGAACATTAATCGGTGAATATAAAAAATCGCGGAAATCCACGAAAACCTGGAGAACTTATATCACTGATACATACATAGATACATTCATACATACACGCATACACACATACATAAATACATAGAGAAATTATGTTCATGTTTACTGTTCATATGGACCTGTGTACAAGGACTGGTTGGTTGTTGGAGTTTTACGTCTTGGCAACATCTAAGGTAATATCAGGACAGGCCGTGTACAATGGATATGGTGAGAAATAGAGAATTTCTTATGAACATGAACTAGAACAAACTTGCCGAAGCAGTCGCCATTGTCGGTGAGTGCGAAGCCCTGGTGACAGATGCACGAGTAGGAGCCGACCGAATCCTCGCACGTCCCGTTACGACACATGGTCGGCTGCATCACACACTCATCCACATCTAGGGAACAACGCCATGCAGTGGTCAGCTCCATACCAGCAACAATAACAACAACACCGCTTCCCTAGTGACCACACAATACAGTACCGGACCTTTATTGGAGTAGTTTTTTTGTTTCAAATTTAATTATTGTATTATTTTACTCCAGTGGAGCATAGTTTCATTTTGTGCAATAAACTAACACAGATTAGGTCATTCTGATCGGTTTAATGTCAACGCTGAATACTCATTCTGACTGCAGCAATTTCGTTTGTAAAAACCATACTAAGCATACACATCGCATTACCCTCCCACCCCTCCTTCTGCACATTACGATGGCCCCTTGAGGACCTGGCTGGGCAGCGTGGGGAGGGAACTGAGGAGTGCTGTTTTCAGTCCATACACATATGAAGATATGGAATCCAAGGCTATTTCAAAGGCTTTTCAAAGCTGTTTTTGATAGGAATTCAAGACTATTTTCATTTGGATTTCAGGAAAAAACCAATAATAGCGAATGGCGATTTCAAACTAATTTAGATCAGTCGGGACCGTTGAATGGAATTCAAAGCTTTTCAACACTAATTACCCAAAATAGGTTAAATTCAAGGCATTTCAAGGGCTTGAAAGGGGGCAAATGAAGTTCAAGACTTTTCAAGACTTTCCAGGCCCAGTACGGACCCTATGTTTTATTTAATCTCCGCTGGCTGGTGACCCTAACATTTGTCGAACCACAAAGACTTTAAAATGGACACTTGTCACTTGCTTGCTTGGCGCTCGGCATTACAAGGATAAGGCAAGGAGCAATGCAATGAGGAAGACCAATTGTTCGCGATTGAAATTTCCCTTGCTGAATCAACTAATGTACCAAAAAGAAAAGGACTCACTCATGCAGCTGTCCCTGTCCTGCGTGTGACGGTACCCGTTCTTACAGATACACCGGAAGCTGCCCATCAGGTTGACGCAGTCTCCATTTGCGCACACTCCAGCCCGCTCTATGCATTCATCAATGTCTGTGAGAAAAGAAGGCGGAAAAAACACCATTCGGCGCGAAATAAATACTTGTATGGGTGACCACCTGGGAATACAAGGTGCCATTGACATCCTGATACAGGCACACAGTCTGCCAAATCAAATAAATAATTACTTTGTACAAATTGATTAAAGCTGAACAGTCCGATGAAGACATCAAATTTTCAAAACCAACACACTTACCCAGATTTTATCCTATATATCTGAGTTAAATATTGGTGCACTTATGAAACATTTGTTGCCACATTGAAGGGGATACTAAGACAATTTAATAGAACCTATTACTGCTGAAGCCTATGGGGTCAGAGTTTTGGTAACCCGCCAAAATTAATGTTCATGCTTTCACATAAAATATCTCCCAAGTTAGTCATTTTAAAGCAATGTTACTTCAAACTAAAGAAAGGAAAATTATAACGATCAACATAATATATTCATCGCCGAAAATTACAGAAACTCAAAACCATCGGACTATGCAACTTTAACCTCATACTAATTGATGATAAACACACTACATTGAGATACAACAGTACGTAGTGCATGTCTTCAACGGAAACTATGCATCAAGACGAATCTTGTCCTGTAATTCAGGAAGAATCAAATGAAACAAAAAAAACCCTGTTTTTTGTTTACATCGAAAAATTATCCACACCTGGCAGGTATTAGCTGTGAAAGTACGACGTCTGAACACTTTGACTTCTCGATACTGAATGCTTTATTCACCGTCCAGGGACCTGAACCGCCGTCACCCTGTGCCTCTGACATCATCTCATTGACATATTCCTTTGTTCTCCGCTCGTGTCTGGATGTCTTTTACACATATATTACATTAGCCGATCACATGGGTCGTTGAAGGCAGGTGATACTGTACTGTACTACTATGATCAAAAGATTCACCCTGTACTTGCAGTAGGGGTGAAGAACAACCCATTAGAAAAAATGGCGAAAGGCTAGGTAAATGATATCAGCACATAAATTCTTATTTTAAGAAGCAAAATATATTATTCATATACATCTTTACATTTACCAGCTACTTTTGAGTTGAAAAATATAATAAAACATGTAGTTTAATCAACTTTAAAAGTGAAATCGACAACATTCTGTCGTCACCATTTAGTCTTTTTGCATTCTCTCCTATTTCACCAACTCTGTGCTGATATAAGTAGCCATTAGATACTGGAACCAGGAATTCCACTTTCTGTTCGATACTTAGGCTATTTTCGCCCATATTTAGACTACATTGTGATTCACCCCTACTGCAAGTACGGGGTGAATATTTTATCTACGGAAATATGTGAGACAAGAGTAACGTTACCACCACAGCGCACACACCTATGCAGGTCCGCAGACTGGCAGTCAGCTTGTAGCCGTCTGGACATTTACACCTGTAACTTCCGGCCGTGTTGTCACAGATGGCGTTCCCGTAGCAGGGTGGGTTTGGTTGTCCACATTCGTCCGTATCTATGGCAAGGAAACACACAATGAGTAGCTTTACTCATACTTATTGAAATGCGCATGCAACCAGCTTTCGTACATACATGAAGATATGGAATTCAAGGATATTTCAAGGCTTTCAAAGCTATTTTTGATAGGAATTCAAGACTATTTTCATTTGGATTTCAGGAAAAAAACAACAATGGCGAATGGTGATTTCAGACTAATTTAGATCAGTGGGGACAGTTTAACGAAATTCAAGGCTTTTCAAGACTAATTACCCAAAATAGGTTAAATTCAAGACTTTTCAAGGCCTTGAAGTGGGGCAAATGAAGTTCAAGACTTTTCAAGACTTTCCACGCCCCATACAGACCCTGCAGATTTGACATTATATGCTGCTAGGATGGAAACCCCCCATTAAACCAGGCCAGACATGGACATACCTGCGCAGACATGCGTGTTGGCATCGTAGAAGTAGCCCGTGAAGCATTCACACCGAAAGCTGCCCACGGTGTTGTGACACCGCCCGTTCTTACATAGCTCCGTCATCAGACTGCACTCGTCAAACTCTTCACCGAACACAAACACAGAGACAGTCATCACCAGCAGGGGGGGGGGGGGGCAGGGTAGGTAAAAGATTCACCCCTTACTACAGTTGCCTGAGTAGGGGTGAAGAACAACCCTACATAAAAGCTGGCGCAAATAATCTACATGCTGGGTATATGAAATGAGTACATAAATTCTTAATTTAAGAAGCAAAATATATTGTTTATATACATCTTCATATTTACCCACTACTTTTGAGTTTACAAATATAATAAAACAGCATTCTGTGGTCGCTATCTTGTCTTTTTGCATTCTCTCCCATTTCACCAACTCTGTGCCGATATAGGTAGCCATTAGATACCGGAACCAGTAATTCCTGTTTCTGTTCCATAGGTCTACTAAAGCTATTTTCACCCATATTGAGACTACATTGTAATTCACCCCTACTGCAAGAAAGGGATGGATTATATATCAAGTCTAGTAGGAGCCCGTTGAGGGCACCACCAGGCATATCATGGATTCCTATTAATTGGGAGACGTGGCAGATACTAGTTGGGTTTGAAGGTCTATGGGTATGAGGGAGTGTCCGGCTCCTTACACAGTCTGACTGACCCCAAAGACCCTATAATACTAAGATGGCTCGCTCAGCCTGTACTGTGTAATCAAAATGATCAAACCCACCACTTGGTGCGCTGGCTGTTCTCTTGGTTAAACAGTTGCTATATTATATTTATAAATGTATATATGAATGTGAAAGATGTGTGATGATGGCAATGATGATGATGATGCTGATGATGATGTGTATTTGTTCATAGCAATTACATATTGATGTGTATTCATACTTACCTATCTCATGTATAATATAATTGTATGGGTTTACATGTGAAACACCAACCAGCAGCCGGGCTGATCAAACCCAACACAATTTAAGGTGGCACTGCAAAATTTACATTACCATAGGAGAGATAGGGAGTGAGCCGTCTTAGTATTTTAGGGTCTTTGCTGAACCAAGGCTTTGATGCTTCTATCCTTACCTCCGATGGGGCGACCCGGTATTTCAATCGTCCCACCGTTCATTTTACAGAGGACCAGGTATTCAGCTGAAATAAGAAAAATGATAAATTTAAGAAAACGTCCAACAGGTATATTTTCCAGAAACAGGTAACTTGTGAATTAAAATTGTGGAGAGCCTATCTCAAATAAATAGTCGAGTCACTCGTATTTAGTAGAACAAAAAAGAAAAAAAAGAAGAAGAAGGAAATCGTAAATATTCCCTGTTTTAATTACATTCGCTGATTACACTTGGGAAATTTCAATTGTGGACAATTACTCTTTCTTATTCTACTACTCCTTGCGCTATTCTAGTCAGGCAGAGAGCCAAGCCAGGTAGTGACAAGTATCAATTTGGCAAGTCTTTGGTTTTACTCGGCTGAGAACTGAAGTCACTTAGGCTACTACTAAACGAGAAAATACCACACACACACACACACACACAACTAAACATTTTCGCTGAGAGTGGAGATGCTATCGAGCGAGATATATATTCACTGCGAAAAGTCAACAAGACCGGACGACCAGTTGATTGATACATTGTATTCTAATAAATAAAACCATTTGCACCCTCTCTACATCCTAAAGTAAACCCTACATACAAACCCATCAAAACAAGAAAAGGTTTCAAATCTGTGTAAAATATATTTAAAAACGAAAACAACTTTAAAAAAAATTAAATATTTTTTAAAGAGAAAGAGTTAATGTAGTTTCCGACCCCACCCCCCGACGCTGGCTGGCGCTGGTGGGACTGTACGTACGCGTGCCCTTCCTGGGGCAGGGCTCGCAGGGGTCGTTCCACCCAGCCCCCAGGGTGCAGCAGCACTCGCGTTTCGTCATCCTGCTGCTCACGTGACGATCACACACCAGGCGGTGCGGCGGTTTGGTGGCGTTCCGGATCTGGTGGAAGCAGCTCGCCTTCCGCAAGTCTACAAGGTCAACTAGGCAAGTCTGAGAGGGCAGCAAGACATTCATATCAAGTGTCGGTATGATTATGATGTTTATGATTTAGATGATTATTATTTTTGATCCCGCTATTTCCTGACAAACCTTTCGCCGGTCTACAAGGTCAACTAGGCAAGTCTGAGAGAGCAGCAAGACGCGCATATCAACTGTCGGTATGATTATAATTATTATTTTATCCCACTATTTCCTGACAAACCTGCCACAGGTCTATAATGTTAAGGAGGCAAGTCTGAGAGGCTAGCAAGATGCACACATCAACTGTTGGTATGAGTATGATTATTATGATTTACACGATTATTATTTTATCCCATTATTTCCTGACAAACCGTCGCACGTCTATAATGTCAAGGAGGCAAGTCTGAGAGGCTAGCAAGATGCACATATCAACTGTCAGCATGATTATGGTTATTACGATTTCCATGATTATTATTTTATCCTGCTATTTCCAGACAAACCTATAAGGTCAAGGAGGCAAGTCTAAGAGGCCAGCAAGACACGTATATCAACTGTCGGTATGATTAAGAAAACACCGTATTATTATTATTTATGATTATTATTTTATCCCGTTATTTCCAGACAAACCTTCCGCAGGTCTACAACATCAAGGGGGCAAGTCGGAGAGGCCAGCAATACGTGCATATCAACTGACAGTATGATTATTATGATTTCCATGATTATTAGTTTATCCCGCTATTTCCTAACAAACCTTCCGCCGGTCTACAATGTCAATGAGGCAAGTCTGAGAGGTCAGAAAGATGTGCATGATTATGATTATTATGATTTATAATTATTATTTTATCCTGCTATTTCCTGAAAACCTTTCGCAGGTCTACAATGTCAATGAGGCAACTCTGAGAGGGAGGCCAGCAAAATGTGCATATCAACTGCCGGTATGAATATGTCTATCCAGCCTTAATGTATGTGTGCCGTCTACTAACTGGTGGTGAGGAAAAACTTTCTTCTTGATAGAGCGGCAAACACATGGAATGTACATGTTGCTAGTAACATGGGTAATTCATAACGTTGGAAACCATTTTAGTGTTGCCTAATGAAAAGTACCTACCAGATACAAGTATAGCATTCAGAGGTACCTGACACCGTGGGGACAGCTGGTAAGGCATCCAAGATTTAATGCGTCTCTATGGAGAAATAAGGCTAACGCTTTTTAACTAAATCCGAACTCCCAGACGTTCACTAACGGAGCATGATACAGAGTAGACATATAGACTCAGCTTCATATCGTCATTACTTCAGAAATAACTTTACCACCCACTCTCCCTACACTATCTAACTCTGTTTATGTCATAGGGCTGAATGTCTGGTCTGTCTCTGTATTGGGATTCGAACCTGGTGAATTAATTTCTAAATTGAAAGAATAAAGTTTAATTAATGTGTAAGAATTTCCGAACCTGATAATACAATGAACCAGTGTCTATGTATCGTCAGTAGCATTTAAAATAAAACTGCAATATAAGACTCGTATATGGAGTACGGTGTATTAGATATCTATGATTATATAAATAATATATATATGTAATGAAAAAACCAACAAAAAACAAAGAACTATGCATATCAAATGTGTACTTAATTTGATATCTGTTAAAGCTGGATGTATATAAATTAATATTTCTGTTACTGTGAATAAACATTATCGGTTGACTGCACTAAAATTCCGTTTCGAGCATTATCAATTAGGCTTCCACCCGAAATAGTTGAAGCTCCATCACTAAATGCATTGAAAAACAGACTTGATCAATTTTGGACTCAGTATCGGTATAGTCAGTCCTCGTCGCATGACCATTATGATTATGACAGGTCATATATAGACAGACTGAATCTGCTAACAGGCTATTATGTCTAAATATATAAACAAAAGAGGATAAGTAAATAAGATACTATGAGAACTTACCCATGCAATGCTTGTCAGGCATCAGTTTGTGCCCATTGGGACACATACATGTATAGTTGCCCTCCTGGTTGATACAAGTGCCAACCCCACATATATGTGGGTCCCTCTTGCACTCGTCCACATCTACAAATACCAAGGCCATCAATTTGTTTGTTGGGGTGTATGTCCTAGCAACATCTAAGGTCATATCAAGCCGGGTACCGACTTGTGACAGTGCACACTCATGGTGACCACACTGGCGGAACTGTATCTGCTAGCACCATGACCGGATATCTAACTCAGTTGCATTATCCTGATACTGAGCTAACCAGTCCTTTCCCTATCCTGTTAATACTGAGCACCAGGTGAGGTAGTGAAAAGTATCAATTCCGTAAATCATTGGTTTGACTCGGCTGGTATTAGAACCCCCGATGTTCCACACTGGAAGCCATTGCTCTTACCGATTCGGCCACCTCGTCCGGTAGGGGGCCTACCGAGGTCATCAAGGAAACACAACTAAGGTCAAGCAAGGCAGTTCACACACACAACCAAGGGATATGGATTTAGCCATCTTTAATCAATGTTTTTCTTAATGAAACAGGTAAATCACAAGGTTTATAACGAGCATAGCGCATGGCCAGGATTCCTTGGTTGCTGTACATACATCTCAAAAGATACACTCATGTGTAGCCGGATTTCATGAAGTGAAGCAAGGTGACTGCCACACGTGAGTGTGGCCCTCAAGATTTGAATCAGGGGACACTACCCCAAAGACCTTATAATACTAAGACGGCTCACTCAGCCTCTACTGTGTAATCAAAATGATCAAACCCACCACTTGGTGCGCTGGCTGTTCTCTTGGTTAAACAGTTACTATATTATATGTATAAATGTATATATGAATGTGAAAGATGTGTGATGATGGTAATGATGCTGATGATGCTGATGTGTATTTGTTCATAGCAATTTCATATTGATATGTATTCATACTTACCTATCTCATGTATAATATAATTGTATGTGTTTACATGTGAAACACCAACCAGCAGCCGGGCTGATCAAACCCACCACAAGGTGGCACTGCGAAATTTACATTACCATGGGAGAGATAGGGAGTGAGCCGTCTTAGTATTATAGGGTCTTTGACTACCCATGCTCTTTCCTTTAAGTAAAGGCTCTTTCCGTTGATATAAAAGTTGCATTGTCCGTTGGTTTTGAGTTTCTGTAATTTTTCTGAGATAAATATATAGAATTGATTGCTATAATCTACCTTACTTTAGTTTGAAGTAACTTTTATTTTAAATGGCTAACTTTTGAGATATTTTAATGGCAAACATGTCAAATTAGTTTAGGTAAACACGCCAAAACTCTGACACCATAGGATTCTGCAGTAATAGGTTCTATTAAATAGGCTCAGTATTCCCTTCTATGTGACAACAAATTCTTACTAAGTGCATCAGTACCTAAGTAGATGTGTAGAATCAAATCTAGATACATTAAAACCTCTTCATCGACCAACCATGGGACCGACTTTAAATGGTCCATTTAAGGAGGTGGTCAGCTTAGGGAGTTTCTTTTTATCATTGCAATGGTATAGTATGGGCGATCATTTTGGACCCAAATAAAGCGATCGATATAGGGGAGTGGTTGATTTGTGCAGCTGGTCGGTTAGAGAGGTTTTACTGTAATTGTTCTGGGGCCATATGCAGGAAGCGGTGTTATCGAGCCAAAACGCGTTTAGTCGGGATTTCTGGTTTAGCGCCGAAAAGTCGGTATGCACGGGTCAGTGATAGGCCTAACACCACACGTTTAAGGTCCGCGACACTAACCCCGTTTCATATGACATTTATGGGTGGTGTTAGCATAAGGTTATGACCAAATCTATTAAATGCTATCATATTTAACAGAATTAGATACGCAATATGTGAAATTTGATTAAATTAACCCTAAATTCGAAGCAATATTAACGCTGCCGCCGTAACGGCGGAGATATTAATAGTTATATTTTCGAATCGACGAACGTAAAGTAAACAAATCGCCGTCGCCGCCGCATCGACGTCGCTGTCCATACTGGCGGCGGGGACGGTTTGTTTACTGTACGTTCGTCGATTCGAAAATATTAATATTAATATCGCCGCCGTTACGGCGGCAGCGTTAATATTGCTTCGAATTTAGGGTTAATTTCCTCAAATTTCACTTGTTACGTATTTAATTCTGTTAAATATGATCGCATTTAATATATTTAAGCCTAATATATCGCTACAGACGCAGAGGGATTTCCCAAATCTATAAATAAATTCACGTTTAGCTATAATGAAAGTGTTACGCGCTCCTGCATACGACTTGACACAGTTCGCGACATCGGCGATAGCTAACCGGTAATAGGCTCTAACACCAAACCCTGCTAACACTGACTCCTGCATATGGCCCCTGGTTTTGAAAATTTGATGCTTCATCGGACTATGCAGGTGGTGTCCGTACCGACGCATGCCCACTTGGTGTCGTCCAGCTTGTAGCCGGTCGGACAGATGCAGATGAAACTCCCAAATGTATCCCGACACTTCCCGCCTCTACACACGTTCGGGATCTCTAAGCACTCATCGATATCTGTAAAAGAAATAGTGCCACCAAAAACAAACTTTACTTAATACAGAAGTTGCAGCTTAATGTATAGAATTTAAACTTTAAAAAAAATCCCCCCCTAAAAGCGCGCTTTTTTGAAACGGCTTAACTAGTTCATTACAATAAGAGTGACTAGCTCAATACCACATGTGTGGTTAGTTTATTACCACAAACATGACTAGCTTATTACAAGTGTGACTAGTTATTATCAAAAGTCTGAATAGTTTATTGCACAAGTGTAACCAGCTTATTATCACTAGTGAGGCTATTTTATTACCATAAGTGTGACTAGTTCATTACCAGAAGTGTGATCACCTTATTACAAGAAGTGTGACTAGTTCATTACCAGAAGTGTGACCACCTTATTACAAGAAGTGTGACTAGTTCATTACAAGAAGTGTGACTAGTTCATTACCAGAAGTGTGACCACCCTATTACCAGAAGTGTGACCGGTTCATTACAAGAAGTGTCACTCCCTTATTACCAGAACTGTGACTAGTTCATTACAGAAGTGTGATTACCTTATGACCAGAAGTGTGACTAGTTCATTACCAGACTACCTTATTACAAGAAGTGTGACTAGTTCATTACTACCTTATTACCAGAATTGTGACTAGTTCATTACCAGAAATGTGACTACCTTATTACCAGAAGTGTAACTAGTTCATTACCAGAATACCTTTTTACCAGAAGTGTGACTAGTTCATTACCAGAAATGTGACTATCTTATTACCAGAAGTGTGACTAGCTCCGCACCACTAGTGCGGGTGAAATGTTTTGTATACGCATATGCCTAAATTTAAGGCATAAATGGCGTCCTCTGTTGCGGAGTGGTTAGAGTGTCTGACTTTTTTCTAGGTCAGCCTCCTAATCTGAGGGTCGGCGGTTCGATTCCCCGTGCCCCCAGCTCTGCCAATTTGGATTTCCACCGCTGTGTATAACTTACAGCGTCATCAAAGGCTGGTTGCTCTCATACCATGTCTATGTGGTGTGGGAGGTTAAAAATCCGTTGGGTCGGTAAAAGTGTAGGCTCAGGCTTTCTATCGACCAGCAGTGGAATGAGGAAGACCAGTCGTCTATGACTGAAATTTCCCCTGCTTAAACAACTAATGGACCAACAACAAAAAAGAAGCCTATTGCAGATTTTGCAGTAGTCAGCCAGCCATGCCCTGTACAGAGCTCTGATTAGCTGGATTAAATAAAGTGTGATTGGTCTTACTTTCCAGGATCACGGTGACTTGGTCAGGCCTGAATCCCGGGCCACCAGGGCAGAGGTCTTTATAAACCCCTGTAATATAAGGAGGAATTATTATTTGTAATCACTATATACAACACATGAAGACAATCTACAGTAGATAGGTTTTATAAACATTTGCATGCTATATATCAATTTCACAATATAGGTGATATAAGTCCATTTCGCCACTATAACCCAATCCCTACTAAAGGTTGAGGGGGTTATCCTTTGTTTACTGGTTGCTAGATGACTGAGCCATTTTGGGAGCCATGTGAGATTTCTCAGCGTCAGTTCGAACATAACTCTACTCGCTGTGGAGGTGCTGACATTTGAGCGCAGCCAATTGGCCCATCACTGTAGAAATTAGCTGGTACCAATGAATTTGATATGTCGGGGAAGCATCAATGTCTCACAGCGTACGCAATGTTTTGCAGTGTTATCGTTTGCGCAGTTCTTATTGAAAACCATGCCAATTGGTGTATTAATGTATCAAAGCAGGCGTAAAACGCTCGTATGTCCACACCAATTGGCAACAAGAGGCGCAAACCTCACAATGGCACAGCCTAGCTGACACAAATGATAGCCTGTATCTGGCACTAACTGATAAAAGTTGCATAGTCCGATGGTTTTGAGTTTCTGTCATTTTCCTGACATAAATATATTAAGCTGATTGTTATAATCTAGGTTACTTTAGCTTCAAGTCCTATTTATTTTAAATGGCTAAGTTTCGAGATATTTGAAGTGCAAAACATATCAAATTAGTTTTGGCAAGCATGCCAAAACTCTGATGCCATATGCTTGAGCATTAACATGTTCTATTAAATTGCCTCACAATAATATTTCAGGCACAAAACCCTTTAAACGCCAATCCACATATTGAGATAAACATTGGTCTCAACCGTTCAAAAGATTCACTTTTTACATTTTTATTTTTGTGTTCTTTGCTCCATAAAGATTTCATCACAAGCAAAGTGGAATTAATGAGAATTAAAATTAGCTTCAAGTAAAAATCTTGTATTTTAATTCAATTTTTCGATTGGCGTTTATGGGGATTTTCTCCTGAACTCTTCAAATGCTTAATAAATGCATCAGACATTAAACATTCTTTATTCACAATTTCCATACATTATTCCACAAACATAGCAATTCTGTTAACAATAGAAATTACAGGAACAGTGTAATTATTAATGGTTGTCTTCCCACTGCCCCTGATAAACAAAATAATCTGCATCAGTATCTAAGTTAGATATGTAGAATCAATTCTAGATAATTGTTTTGGTTTTGGAAAATTTGCTGCTTCATCGGACTATGCAGCTTTAACGATACCCTAAACCTTACTCACGGGTGCCGTTCTGTGGGCAGGTCTCGCACACACTCGGGTTCTCTCCCCACCCTCGCCCCACTGTGCAGCAGCAGGTCGCCTTGGAGACGTCGGGCCCCACCTCGGAGCTGCACGCCCCCAGGTGAGAGTACTCGGGAACCTCCAGGTAACAGGAGCCCTGACGCAGGTCTGGAAGAGCAACACGGGGAGGTAGGTGTCCTGCACCAAGGTACACATGAGGAGGCAATGATAATATAGCAGGGTCCGTACACACGTGAGGATATGGAATTCAAGCCTATTTCAAGGATTTACAAGGCTATTTTTGATAGGAATTCAAGACTATTTTTATTTGGATTTAGTTCGAAATCACCATTCCGAATGCTGATTTCAGATTAATTTAGATCAGTGGGGACAGTTTCATGGAATTCAAGGTTTTTACAAGACTAATTACCAAAAATAGGTTTAAATTCAAGGCTTTTCGAGGCTGTGAAATGGGGCAAATGAAGTTCAAGACTTTCCAAGCCCCATACGGACCCTGATCTAGTCATGGGGAGGGGCTGTCCCAAACTAAGGGGTAACTCCCCTAGAGAGAGACTCGAACCCACATTCCTGCCATTTCAGGACCAGCCAGCCGACCTAGTCATAGTAATTGAGTCTAGTTTGATATCAATCCATGATAGGTTAAGTTCTGTAAGTGTAGTGGTGGAAGTGTCATGCTAATTATTTATCACACCACCCTAGTATTGTTTATTATTAGTTAGATATGTCAAATGTGTGATAGTTCCTAGTTCGATATCAATCCTCAATAGGCATGTTCTATAACCAGAATGGTGGAAATATCATGCTAATTATATATTACATCACGTGACTATTATATTATAGAGATGCCAAATTTGTGATAGTTTCATTTGAATTGAGTACCAAACTAGACAGCCACGCAGCAGTCGAGTCTTTGTTTGATATCAAGGTATGATAGGTAAGGTATGTAACTTTAATTGAGGAAATACAATGTTAATTATTTATTGCAACACTCTAGTATTATGTTCATTATTAGTTACAAAATGCCAAATTTGAAATAGTTTCCTTTGAATGAAGTATTTAACTTGAAATGATTAACCACCTCGCATGCACCAATAACTTGTTATTTTCGGTAGTGTAATAAAAACATAAATCGTAATAATTGTGATTTCCTAGTTGTCATCACCCAAATGCACTACAGTAAAACCTCTCTAACCAACCACCTCCACAGATCGACCACTCCCCTATGTCAATCGCTTTATTTGGGTCCCAAATGATCGCCCATACAATACCATTGTAACGATAAAGAAAACCTCCCTAAACTGACCACCATCCTAAATGGACCATTTGAAGTCGGTCCCATTTAGAGAGGTTTTACTGTATTTGCCTTCGGGCCAACATGGCATGCGCATGCGCCTACCGACACATCCGGTGCCCGACGGGTTCAGCTGGTAGTTGGGTGGACACTGGCAGATGTACGTGCCCTGTCGGTTGATGCAGGTCCCGTACTGGCAGTTGTCAGGGTTATCACACTCGTTGATATCTGCGGGACAGCAAGCACGCATCTAGTCAGGCTTGACTTCAAGGCTGAACCCAGACTATAGAAAGAGCTAGCTATTCGGCCTACTTACTCCATGGCAGAGACTCTATCTTACCACGCCCACCCACCCTCTATTTAAATTCTCTACTTCGTAGGGGTTGGCTCCGGCGTCCTCCTCCGAAGTCCAGGTCATCAGCCAGAGCGCCCCCCTCGACTTGGAAGACATTCACTGATTGTCCTCTCATTTGCACAAAAAATAAACCTTCCTTTCCCAAACCTGTCTCTGGCTTCCTTCCTCCGAATCAACTGGATATTCGTCTTTATTTTAGCTCCAATTGCGTAAAGTTGCATAGTCCGATGGTTTTGAGTTTCCGGATTTGTTCCGATATAAATATATTAAATTGGTTTTTATGATGTACTTAATTTTACTTTGAAGTAACTTTTATTTTAAATGGCCAAGTTTTGAGATATTTGAAGTGCAAACATGAACAAATAATTTTGTCAAGCATGCCAAAATGTTGACACCATAGACAGGTTCTGTTAAATTAACTCAGCATTCCCTTCAATGTGGCAACAAAAGCTTAAAACTATAAAAGGCGCATCAGTATCTAAGTTAGGTAGGTAGACACAATTCTAGATAATTGTTTTGATACATTTAATAAATAGATTATGCATTTAGGTCATTCAATAATAACGATTAACAAAGCGCGTCCTATATATTCGAGTCAGCAGCAGAGTGGTAGTCGTAACATACCTGTGCAGTTGCCCCCGGTGACGTCAAGGATGTAACCTTGGTTACAGATGCAGCGGAACATTCCAAACACATTTTCGCACCTGCCGTTGACGCACAGATTCCTGAAGACCACGCATTCGTCGATGTCTTGTTGAATTGTAAAACGATAAAATGTTATATTACTGCTGTCCTTGTGAGCCTTGTAAGCACAGGGAACATTGCGCCACGAGCGGGATTCGAACCAACACTTCTGCCATTCCAAGGTGAGCATTTTAACCATTAGACTATCTAAGGATTCCTGCTGCAATCAACCTACCCACGCCTACCTGCTCAACATACAGCGCTTAGCACATACAGAATTCTAAAGCTTGTTTTATCTAAGGACGCCCCTAGAGCACATTGATTTTTATCATAGGCTATTGGATATTAAACATATGGTTTTCTGACATATTTCTTTGGAGGAATCCTGATGCAGCTACATAGGCTACACTTAGTGATAAGCAGCAAGGGGTCTTTTATATGCACTTTCCCACAGACAGGACAGAACATACCACAACCTTTGATGAACTAGTTACGGACCACTGGTTGGACCGGAAAATAACCCAAAACCGCCAATGGGTCCACTGAGCAGGATCGATAGGATTACCGACAACTTCACAGGTGGACACTACCACCTGAACTACGTCCCGCCCCTATTTTTATTAGCAAAAAACAAACCCAAACTAAGGAAGTGCCACTTACCATCGCAGGCGCGGTCGTTGTCCTTGGCCATAAAACCCATGTCGCACTCACACCGGTATCCGCCTGGGTGGTTCAGGCATTGCCCGTTGTCGCAGAGGTTTGGGTTCAGCGAGCATTCGTCCACATCTTCAAGCAATACACAACAACGTCAGCCGCGGTAAAGATGCAGACACATGATATTAATTCACTACACTCATAAAGAACAAGCCGGAAGAGGAGCTTGGGTAAATAGATTTATTTATGTAAAAGTAATCAAAACTTCTGGGGAGATCAGGCGATACTTGGGAAAGTGGGGGGGGGGGGGGCAGAGACCCAAATGTTTAGTGCTTGTCAGCAGCTGTATTCTCGGGCGCGGTCAGGCAGTGAGGCATTGGCGACACTTGAACAGGTGAGGTAGCAGGACACGAGCAGGTAGACTCAGTACAGGTGAGATCAGCGCTCAGCCCCCAGTTAGAGGGTGGATGGGTGGGGAAGCGAAGTGAACAGGGCAGTGCTCAGGCAAAAAGTGACTGACAGCGGTCGAGTGACGACAGGAATAGACTACCCTCGTTAGTAAATGACCCATGTTAGCCTCGCCAGCATGTTTAACATGTGCTCGTTACGTGAATATTTACCACACCCTAACAGAGTAGTCATATTCTATAAACATCATCATTGTTGGCTGCACTTAGAACCACTATACTAAGGGTAGTCATGGGATACTTGATATGTTGTACATGTAGATTGGAGAATAGCCATTTACCTTTAGACTATATCATTGACATGCTGATCATACCTGGGAGGAGACATTAATACAATGAGGATGACTTACTGTTATAGGTAGTAGTGGATTTGGGATTACGCAGATAATGGTTGCATGATTCATTTAAATTGTCTTTGTCAACTATAGCTTTGGAGTTAGTACCTTATTCTCGTGGGTTAACACCCAACCCCCCACTTGGCCAATATTTAGTAAACGCCCACCCCTTAAACGCCCATGTGTGGGTAAACGCCCCCCACCACCACCACCACTTCAGTGATTTGCCAATTTAAACGCCCAGGGCGTTAACTCGTGAGAATATGGTATATGTTTTTATTAGTTTGTTCAGGTGTTATAGGGTGGTGGTTATACTTTGGTAGTTGTTGTTCATTTTACTCTTTTTTCCAGGGGGATTGGTGGAACACAAACCAAACAACAAAGACCCCACGACGATGCCGACTTACCGATGCAGGTGAAGCCATTTCCTTCGAAGCCGTCATCACAGACGCACCTGAAGGTTCCCGGCGTGTTGATGCAGGTGGCGTGCTGGTCGCACCCTCCGTTCTCACGGATACACTCATTGGCATCTGCACAAAAACAAGCATGCTCAGGTGGAGGGGAGGCGACATTACCAACACAACTTTACTTATTCACAAGTATTCTTTTTTTAATAATATATTATGTTGATCACTATAGTGTTTATAATATAATATAAACAAAGAATAATTTTAAATAAGCAAAGTTGATTAATTTTTATATAATTATTAATATTAATATGTTATATTATATAGACAATGCTATAATTTAATATATTCATTTATTAAAGCTTCAAAGTCCGATGAAAGCAAATGTTTTAAACTAAAATACTAACCTAAATCTATTCTGACATATCTAAAATAAACACAGGTGCACTTATTAAACATTTGTTACTAATCAACCTCCCCATGCCTCCCTGTGTATGTGGCATTTCATCTCGGGAGGTCAGTGCACCTCACTACACTTGGATACATCTGGTTTAGGCACTTTATTTTCTCGCTCTACATTTTGGTGAATTTGACTTATTCTTCAATATGAGGGACAGTCACTACCAATACATTCACGTGGCGATGTTTACATGGAATACCTCGCTGTCATTGCGTTGCATCGGGTTCCAAGTACAGTTCCGGTTAGAACCCAATGCAACGCATCTCGCTGAGATCAGTATATGCAACGAGGCAAGCAGCAGTGGTCAGCATATAGACGTGGTTGTGAAAAGGCTGTAATTTTCAGGAATGAGAATGGGAATTGAAAAAAAGAAGCTAAAAAAAGCAACACCGAGAAAAGCACTTGAAAATATATTCAGTCTTATCAGCCAATCCTTTGTGACTATGACTGAAAGAGTATATAGTAATTCTCCTGCTATCGCATTACCCCCCCCCCCCCTTTCCACCTGACTTCTCTCTCGGATTTAGATGTTTCACAAATATGACCCAAATGCTGACCCCAATAACGCCCAACCCCACCCCCCACAAAAAAACCCTATATATATTATTAATAATAATAAAAATCTACCAAAAGATGTTTGGTTGGTTGTTGGAGTTTTACATCCTGTGAACATCTCAGATCATATCAAGACGGGTACCGACTTGTGACAGTGCACTCATGGCGCCTTTATAGTGCTGCTCCACTGGGAGATCAGGCCGCCAGCACTATGACCTGATATCACACTCAGTCACATTATCCCGACACTGAGCTAACCAGTCCTTGCCATATCCTAATAATGCCGAGCAAGGGATAAGTATCAATTCTTAAGTCATTGGTTTGACTTGACCAGGGTTTGAACCCCTGGGTTCGAATTCCACGAACTACAAAAATGGGAGACGGATGCTCAACTCATTCAGCCATCCCGTCTGGTATCCAAAAGATGGTAAATTTTCATCCCTGACTTATAATATCGAGTGTGCCTTACCTCTGCAGTTGAATCCGTCGCCGACGAAGCCCTTCTTACAGTCACACTTGTAAGAGCCCTGGGTGTTGAGACACGCGGCGTTCAGATCACACAGCGCCGTGTCCAGCACGCACTCGTCATCATCTAGAAACACACGGTCAGCATACAGCTAAGCTGCAGGGTCCGTACACATGTGACGATATGGAATTTAAGGCTATTTCAAGGCTTTTCAAGTCTGTTTTTGATAGGAATTTAAGACTATTTTCATTTGGATTTCAGGAAAAAACAACAATGGCGAATGCTGATTTCAGACTAATTTATATCAATGTGGATAGTTGAATGGAATTCGAGGCTTTTCAAGACTAATTAGGTTAAATTGAAGACTTTTCAAGACTTTCATTGTCCCATATGGACATTGAAGCTGTCACAAGCACAAGTTTGCGTCTGTTTTTAATTAGGATAATTGACGATGCATGGAATGTAAATACACTTTTAGTAGTTCAAAATAACTGCCAATATCACTTTGGATCCATTGATTCTTGTCCGATCAACCAAGTTTCAGAACATTAGGCCTCGTCAGTATTTGGATGAGTGGTTACCTGGGAATACGAGGTGCCATAGGCATCTTGATACAGACTTATACTAGTTATAGTTGACTAAAGCAGTTGTAGATAAGTAATAGTTGAGCATTATCAGTGCTTAAATCAGTGACCACCTGGGAAGATTAGGTGCAATAGACATCCTGATACAGTCTTATAGTGGATAAGTATATATACAAACAAACACAGTGAATTATAGTTTTGTTTTCAGGTTTGTTATTTTTGGGGTCCTTTCATCAGTACTTGTGTACATTATTTCAATGTGTTACAAGATTACAATATGAGGGAGTAAAAAAAAAGCAGGTATACTACCAGAAAAGGAACAAATATGTACCGACATTGCTTGTTCTTGGATATTTATAGGAAGGGCATAAACAGTGGCGATAATGATTATTAATCAGTTGTAGTTTACAGGATGATAACAGTTAAGATGACAAGGCAATTACCAAATTGAGACTATTGCTGTTCAGCGAGGAAAACAAGCCGCGATGCGACGTACTCATTATGGACAGGTTAAATAAGCCATCACAATTTTTTTTTTTAAATGAGTTAAGGTTGTAGCTATTACGTGAGGCGCTGTCAGTGATAATCATCCATGCATGACCTACCTGTACATCCAGGTCGCCCCGGCTTGACCGAGTAGCCGTCGGCGCAGTTACACACGAAGGAGCCCAGTGTGTTCTCACAGTCGCCGTTCAAGCACAGGTTCCGGTTAAGTTTGCACTCATCCACATCTGGGCATCAGAATATGGTACAACTATAAAGCTGACTAGTCCGATGAAAGCATCGAATTGTTGTTTGTTACAGACCCGAAAAAACCCACACACATTAAAAAAAACCACACCTACTTAGATTTGACCCTACATTTCCAACTTAGATACTAGAGCAATCATTAAAACATGTATTGCTGCATAGAAGAAATATTAGAGATGCATAGTCTGGTGAAGCATCACATTTTCAAAACCAAAACATTCACCTAGATCTGATTATATATAGCTAACTTAGATACTGATGCACTTATTAACCATTTGTTGCCATATAGAAGGGCATACTGAGTCCATTTAACATAATCTTTGTTGGCAGCAACCTACACATACTGCATATAACTTAGTATAAGTTTCCACCAGCTCTACCGATTCCTGCCATCCCTTTCATACCAGCTCTACCGATTCCTGCCATCCCTTTCATACCAGCTCTACCGATTCCTGCCATCCCTTTCATACCAGCTGTACCGATTCCTGCCATCCCTTTCATACCAGCTGTACTGATTCCTGCCATCCCTTTCATACCAGCTGTACTGATTCCTGCCATCCCTTTCATACCAGCTCTACCGACTCCTGCCATCCCTTTCATACCAGCTCTACCGATTCCTGCCATCCCTTTCATACCAGCTCTACCGATTCCTGCCATCCCTTTCATACAAGCTGTACTGATTCCTGCCATCCCTTTCATACCAGCTCTACCGACTCCTGCCATCCCTTTCATACCAGCTCTACCGATTCCTGCCATCCCTTTCATACCAGCTCTACCGACTCTTGCCATCCCTTTCATACTAGCTCTACCGATTCCTGCCATCCCTTTCATACAAGCACTACCGATTCCTGCCATCCCTTTCAAACCAGCTCTACCGATTCGTTCCACCCCTTTCCTGAATACTGGGGAGACCATTGGTACCTTTATAGTGCTGTCCTACTGGGACGCAATGGTGCCTGCACCACAACTTAATACCCAACTCAGTTACATTATTCAGACACTCATCATCATCATGCTGTCGTTTGTGATGTGACGAAGACTGCTTTCATTACTTGACTGTCGCTCTCCATTTAGCTCTCTGCTGTGAGAGTGATGTCCATGAGTCAGGACAGGTACCAACTTGTGACAGTGCGCACTCATGGTGACTTAATATTGCTGCCCCACTTGGAAATCAGGCCAAAGGCACCATGACCCGATATCACACTCAGTCACATTATCCTGACACTGAGCTAACCACTCCTTGACCTATCCTATTAATGGCGAGCGTTAGGCTAGGAAGCAACAAGTATCAATTTTAAAGTCATTGGTTTGACTCGACCGGGAACCGAACTCCCGACCTCTCGCACGCGAGGCCCGCGCTCTACCGATTAGGCTATCGCGCCAGGTCAGTGGGTATGGGGCCCAGGACATGAGCGTATGAGACTGTAACTGTAAGTAGCACAGTGAAAGTGGCATAAGTAGTATATATCAAGGGTAACCTGGTACTGGCGCTGTTTGACTAAAACCCTAATTATTAGGTGCATTGCATTTCTAAAGACGGGGTCACACATACAGCGTTAAGCCGACTTAGATGAGGCGAACTTCATGAGTCGAACTAGCGGCGTGTTCACACATACAGAGTTTTCAAAGTGTGTCGCGTTCAGACACGCGCGTTAAACCGGCTCAGATCAATGTTTGTTTGTTGTTGTTTTATGTCCTGGCAACATCTAAGGTCATATCAGGATGGGTATCCACACACACATACATCCACACATACATCCACACGTACATCCACACACCACACATACATCCACACGTACATACATACAAACAAACAACATACCTAACGAAGAGATGGGAAGAGTAGGACAGTCCAAACATGTGCTCCAACGACTATCAAAAGCAACTAACTACCTGTTAGGAAGCAGTCTCCATATATGAAGAAATGGGACGGTCCAAACATGTGGGATGGTCCAAACATGTGTTCTTACCACTAGGAAAGCAACTGCCTGTCAGGAAGCAGTCTCCATCTATGTGCTTAAGCTGCCTCAACTAAATCAGTTGCGTTCACACATACCACTTAGGCCGACTCAAGCTAGTTCGCCTCATCTAATCTACCTCGCGAAGCGGTTTACTTGAGGTGAACTAGTTGAGTTGACTCAGCCCTGATTCGCCTGAGAGGAGCATTCACACGTGCGATCTAAGTCGACTTAGATGAAGCGAACTAGTTGAGGTGACTTAAGGCCTGTGTGTGAACGTGGCTAATGGCGAGCGTTAGGCTAGGAAGCAACACGTATCAATTTTAAAGTCATTGGTTTGACTCGACCGGGAACCGAACTCCCGACCTCTCGCACGCGAGGCCCGCGCTCTACCGATTAGGCTACCCCTTCTAAAAAAAATTCGTCTATATAACTTATTATCTATATAACAGTGCACACGGTGTTTTAAATATAACAAGTGTACATGGTCTACATACACTTGCTATAAATATATAACAGATGTACATATTATACATATATACATATTATACATATAATATATATAATACATATTATATGTACAATATATATATATATATAACCGACATATTGGTGACATACTAGTGCAGTTATAGTTATATATGACAAGTGCGCAATATCTACATACACTTGTTATACACACATATATTATATATATAACAAGCATACCAAGTTTATACACATAATAATTATGCTCTATATACACTTGTTATATAATACATATAACAAACATACAAGGTTGGTACATTAACAATGTACCTATGCAGTTCTGATAATGGTTGGTTATTGGAGCTTTACGTCCTGGCAACATCTAAGGTCATATCAGGAGGGAGTTCTGATAAAAGAAAGTTTAATAACAAATATACAAGGTCTATATACCCATGTTACATATTACATATATGTATAGATATGTACATAACAAACACACGTACCTATACAGTTCAGGTCGTTGCGGCTAGGCATGAGTCCACCTGTACAGGTGCACCGGTATGACCCCGGAGTGTTGTTGCACCGACCGCCATTACAGATGTCCACCTCTTCCTCGCACTCGTTTATGTCTGCGCATCAACAGGAAGAGTTAGTAAGAGCAAAGACCCTATAATACTAAGACGGCTCACTCAGCCTGTACTGTGTAATCAAAATGATCAAACCCATCACTTGGTGCGCTGGCTGTTCTCTTGGTTAAACAGGTGCTATATTATATGTATAAATGTATATATGAATGTGAAAGATGTGTGATGATGGCGATGCTGATGATGATGCTGATGATGATGTGTATTTGTTCATAGCAATTTCATATTGATGTATATTCATACTTACCTATCTCATGTATAATATAATTGTATGTGTTTACATGTGAAACACCAACCAGCAGCTGGGCTGATCAAACCCACCACAAGGTGGCACTGCGAAATTTACATTACCATGGGAGAGATAGGGAGTGAGCCGTCTTAGTATTATAAGGTCTTTGGTAAGAGTGAACAGATACGAATGTTTAATTTGTCTGTTGGGCTTTTATATCATAGAAACAGTTGATATTCGGGACAGGTATTAAACCGTTGCATGCCTACTAAGATTACTTGCGCAGGGCCTCAGGCCATGATCAGTGCTGCCACTCTGGATTTTACAAAGAAAAGTATCAAATCTTTTTATTTGTTAAGGATCAAATGTGTGCACTCACTATGGAGTCACCATGAGAGCACACTATCGATTGTAAGTAGATATCCATTATAATAATATGGTTTCAGATGTGACCAAGACAGAAAACCTAACTGAGACATAAACAGACAAAGAGCAGAACTGATGGAAAAAGCCAATTTCAAACCACACCACGTCCGGTATGGTCTGATATGGCCCACATTGCAGCGATTTGCAAGTGTAGTGAGGTGCAGTCACCTCCACAGGTGAAATACTACATACACAGGAAGGATGGAAAATTGATTGCACCAGGGAACCTAGATAGGCTAATGGTTAGGACACTAGCCTCTGAATGGCAGAACTGTAGGTTGGCACATTACTCCTCCAAAGACACTAGCAAAGCACATCGCTCAATCTCATCAAATTTCTAATTCTAAGTCTGAAGAGCTTTCAATTACCAGATTGGCAATATTTTGCAGAAAAAGTATTTAAAAAAAGTATGTACACCTGAAAAAGTATGAAAAAAAGTATAAAAAGTAGTTTTTCCTTGATAAAAGTACAATACTGCCAGCATTTCATGATGCTCTAAGCCCTTTGTGGAGAGGGAGAGGTGAGTTTGTCTTGGGGGAAGTTGGATGTTGGCTGACAGTGAGCGTGATGCTGTGTTGGTGTGTGCCGCCATGTTGTTGTGACGTACCTTTACAGCGCTTCCCGTCCGGAAGTAGCTTGTAGCCGGAGTGACAGCTGCACTCGAAGCTTCCCAAGGTGTTGGTGCAGATAGAGGAGCATCCACCGCTACCGACCCGACACTCCTCAATGTCTGCAGAGAGCAATACACACGTGACCCGTCACATCGAATCGGGTCTTAGGTAGCAGTTTGGGACAAAATGAGTGATGCACATATTCATATTCGGGGAGTAGTAATATTAATAACAGGGTCCGTACACATGTGAAGATATGGAATTCAAGGCTATTTCAGGGATGTTTTTGATAGGAATTCAACACTATTTTCATTTGGATTTAGTCTGAAATCGCCATTCAGAATGCCGATTTTGGACTAATTTAGATCAATGGAGACAGTTTAATGGAATTTAAGACTTTCCAAGACGAATTACCCAAAATAGGTTAAATTCAAGGCTGTTCAATGCCTTGAATTGGGGTAAATGAAGTTCAATACTTTTCAAGACTTTCCAGGCCCCACACGGACCTTGTATTAAGCTTCATTTTGATCCCACTCCGATCTCTGTATCCTGTTTGGTGACTGAGATATCGCTATATATGATGCAGAGAATTGGTCATGTTACCGCCCATTTAATGCAGCAACAAAATGATTAATGAGTGCACCTAAATCTCACTTGGATATCTAGAATCAAATCAAGGCAGGTGCTTTGTGTAAGGTATGGTGACTCAACACCAATAGGTCCAGTCTGGCTCCATCCTCTATGTGACCAAGCAATCGCTACAAGCACTGAGTCACCATGCCTTACACTTTGGTTTGGACAATTTTAGGCTTTCATCGGATTGTGCAGCTTTAATTGTTGGAGGCTCACCGATGCAGCGGGTCTTGGCGGGGTTGTGCACGTAGCCCCGGTCACAGATGCACTCGTAGCCACCCATGTAGTTCTCACAGTGTCCGTTAGAGCAGATGCCACTCGTTTCGGAGCACTCGTCAATGTCTGCATGTAGGACAGCAGAAATGTAAGAGACACACATAAGTGAGTTGGTTGTTGGAGTTTTACGTCCTGGCAACATCTATGGTTATATCAGGATGGGCACCCACTTGTGACAGTGCACACTCATGGTGACTTTTATAGTGCTGCCCCATTGGGAGACCAGGCCATCAGCACCATGACCTGATATCCCACTCAGTCACATTATCCTGACACTGAGCCAACCAATGGTGAATGCCTGGCTAGGAAGGGACAAGTATAAATTGTTAAGTCATTGGTTTGCCTCGACCAGGGTTCGAACCCATGGGTTCGAATCCCGTGATCTACCAAGACGGACACTCAACTCATTCGGCCATCCCCTCTGGTCACACACATAATTAAACACACAGACTTTGCAAACCACTACCAAAGACTCTCCAAAGTTAGACGAGGAAATAGGATACATTGGGCGTGAGAACATAAGTGAAGAATGTGATAGCGCGGTTAGAATTTAGTGAATATCTCACTGCTACATTAGTACTGAAGTGTAGCTGGGTGCTCGTCTCTATATTGTTATAGTGACAGAGGGGTAGGGACTTATTAGCATTGCTCCCGGGCACATAAGACAAGGAGGCTGATGTTGGGACAAACATGACGCTTTATTCGGGCGTCCCCCCCGCCAGCAAGTACAACTTTGATCTTGTGATTGCATATACAGGCCTCCTTGGTAGTCCCGACCGACACAAGGTCATGTGATATGATAACGGATGGGTATGTAATGGGAATACAGTTCAGGATGACATAATGGACATAGGATATTACATAGACATTGGTATACATGAAGCAGGGTAATAGAACAATATGAATTTACGTTCAAACGTGATGATTTAATAACTGTTGGTCGTTCAATTGCTCGGGTGTCAAATGTGTCGTGATTTCATTGAATGGTATATTTTAATTTTATTATTTAATAATATTTTTTGGGGTTTATTTATTTTTGTGTTTGATTGGCTCGGCCAATCACTCAGCCAAGCCATATGATAGTGATGGTGTGAGAATTAGGAGAAACTTGATGGTGTGAGAAATAGGAGAACCTATCATTACACGTGGTGCCACTGCTACTCATTAGTAAAGTGCCATTATGGTGGCATGATGGGAAGATTTAGCAAGTTGTGGATGATAATAACATACATCTACATATTATAAGTGGTCTGACAGTGGTGCGACTTCCTAAGTAGGTTGGAAGTGGTCAGGGAACAGTCCAGAGAGAGTAGTCTTGATGTTAGGGGAGAGTAGTCCCGATGTTAGGTGGAGAGAGCAGTCCCAACATTAGGGGAGAGTGGTCCCAATGTTAGGGGTGAAAGAATAGTCCCGATGTTAGGTGGAGAGTAGTCCTGATGTTAGGGGAGAGTAGTCCCAATGTTAGAGTAGTCCGGATGCTAGGGGTGAGAGTAGTCCCTATGTTAGGTGGAGAGAGTAGCGCCGATGTTACGGGAGAGTAGTCCAGATGTTACGGCAGAGTAATCCCTATGTTACAGGAGAGTAGTCCAGTAGTCCCGATGTTAGCAGAGTAGTCCCGATGCTAGGGGTGAGAGTAGTCCCGATTTTAGGGGAAAGTAGTCCCGATGTCAGAGTAGTCCAGATGTTAGGGGTGAGAGAATAGTCCCAATGTTAGTTTGAGAAAGTCCTGATGTTAGGCATGAGAGAGTAGTCCCAATGCTAGGGGTGAGAGTAGTCCTGATGTTAGGTGGAGAGAATGTAGTCCCAATGTTACTATTGTTAGAGTAGTCCCGATGTTAGGGGTAGAGTAGTCCCAATGCTAGGGGTGAGAGTAGTCCCAATGTTAGAGTGGTCCTGATGTTAGGAGTGAGAGAGTAGTCCCGATGTTAGGTGGAGATAGCCCGATGTTTGGGGAGAGTAGTCCCGATGTTCAATCAATCAATAGTTCCATCCTCTAGTCGAGGGTTGGATGCAATGGTTCTCCACTTGTCCCGATGTTGTGCTGTTCTGATAGACTGTGAATAATTCAAGCCTGTCCACTGTGAAATATTTGTAAACCATGATGTTCTTGGTCTCCCTCTCCCTCTGCTGCCATTCACCTTCCCTTCATGTTCATGTTGAATAGTATTCCAGCTTTATTGATTCTATTCACTACATCTTGTAGGTTTTTCTCACTGTCTGCTAGTATTACACTGTCATCGGCATATCTAAGATTGTTGACGTTCATGCCACCTATTGTCACTCCCTTGCAATCTTCAATGTGTCTGAAAATCATCTCTGTGTACAGGTTAAATAGACATGGTGACAATACACACCCCTGTCGAACTCCTCGTTTAATCATAACTTCATCTGATAGGCCTTGCTCCATTTTTATAAATGCACGTTGTGTCCAGTATAAGTTCACAATTAGTTTAATGTCTTTGCCATTGACACCAATATCTTGTAAACATTTGATTAACAGTTCATGATTGACTCGGTCGAAGGCCTTCTCATAGTCAATAAAGCAGGCATAAACATCCTGGTTCACTTCACAATAACGTTCACAAATCATTCTCATATTGAAAATCCCTTCACGTGTACCTCTTCCAGATATAAACCCACTTTGTACGTTACTGATTTGTTCTTCAATTTTCTGTCTGTTTCTCAGTAAAATTATTTTCAGGATCATCTTCAACATATGACTCATCAGGCTTAGTGTTCTGTACTCAGTACACAATGTTGGTTTTAGCTTCTTTGGGAGTCGTACAAATATGGATTCATTCATATTCAATGGTATAAATCCAGTCTCATAGATGTCATTTACTAGCTTATGAATGATTTGAATCCCCACGTCATCTAGTCCTTTTATCATTTCTGATGTTATCTGGTCACTTCCAGGAGCCTTACCTGACTTTAGATCATTGATGTTAGGGGGAGAGAAAGTAGTACCAGTGTTAGAATAGTCCTGATGTTAGGGGTGAGAGAGTAGTCCCGATGTTAGGTGGAGAGAAATTAGTCCCAATGTTAGAGTAGCCCTGATGTTAGGGGTGAGAGAGTAGTCCTGATGTTAAGGGAGAATAGTTCCGATGTTAGTGAAAGTAAGAGACATACCTTTGCATACTTTCTTGTCGGGGGTGAGTCGATGTTACTATTGTTAGAGTAGTCCCGATGTTAGGGGTGAGAGTAGTCCCAATGTTAGGGGTGAGAGAATAGTCCCGATGTTAGGGGTGAGAGTAGTCTCGATGTTAGGAGGAGAGAAAGTAGTCCCTATGTTAGAGTTGCCCTGATATTAGGGGTGAGAGAGTAATCCCGATGTTAGGGGAGAGTAGTCCCGATGTTAGGTGGAGAGAAAGTAGTCCCAATGTTAGAGTAGTTCTGATGTTAGGGGTGAGAGTAGTCTCGATGTTAGGAGGAGGGAAAGTAGTCCCGATGTTAGAGTTGCCCTGATATTAGGGGTGAGAGAGTAGTTCCGATGTTAGGGGAGAGTAGTCCCGATGTTAGGTGGAGAGAAAGTAGTCCCAATGTTAGAGTAGTCCCGATGTTAGGGGTGAGAGTAGTCCCGATGTTATAGTCCCGATGTTAGGGATAAGAGAGAATAGTTCCCATGTTAGTGAAAGTAGGAGACATACCTTTGCATGCTTTCTTGTCGGGTGTGAGCTCGTGTCCGTCCGGACACTCACACTGGTAGCCCCCTATCGTGTTGGTGCAGTCACCACCCCGACACAGCCGGGCGTCACGGCCACACTCATTTATATCTGTGTGGCAGACACATTACACTGCATGAGTTCAACATTTTACCAGCACCCTATAAAGCTATCAATAGTTGTATGGCGCCAGATTACATTCAGGGATGAAAGTGGTCTCTGGTAAAAACTGCGGAAATCAAGCTTATGTTATTACACTGACAGCGAATTTCTGTGAAAACGCTGATTTCCCTCCATATGATTAGCACTGTCAGGGAATAGCTGAAAAATGCCGGAAGTCAGGTTTCAAGTGTCCTTGTTGTGACTGTATTATCACCCATAAGTAATTATTCCTCCTTAACCTATCATTGTCAATCTACTCCTATCCTAGTAATGCCGAGTGCCATACTATATAGCTTTTAAGTCATTGGTTTGACTCAGCCAGGGTTCGAACCAGTCTATTCATACCAACCTTTACGTAAGTGCACACTAATTTCAGTGAAATAATACTCCTAACCTAATGGGATTAACTCGCTAAAACGGACGAATTTTATTTTGAGCAGACGATATAATACATCTAGTTAGGCCAAATATTTAAAAAATGGTGATCGTCCTTTTGAAATAAAAATCACGGTTGGGCGGGCGGTTTTTATGTTTATTTTATATTTATTACATAGATGTAATACGTAACCAGACGCGATGGCCGAATGAGTTGAGCGTCCGCTTCCCTTTCTGGTAGGTCATGAGATTTGAACCCCTGGATTTGAACCCTGGCCGACTCAAACCAATGACTTAAAAATTGATATGAAAGTTGAATTGCTGCTAGCCCAACACATTTTTAACAGTTTAGAAAAACAATTCAAGGGCAGGCGATTTTTCAGGCACGGGCGGGGACGGTCACCATTAAAAAATAAAAGTTGTTGTCCTTAGCTTAATTTGATAGAACATTCCATTTGAACCTACCCATGCAGACCAGCATCATCATGGTGCTCTCAAAGCCGTGGAGACAGTCACAGGTGAACCGGCCAGGTGTGTTTACACAGGTCCCATTGCCACACACGTTATGAGAAATGCGGCATTCATTAATGTCTGAAAAATAATACCATATATTATGGAATGCATTAATTTATTATGTTTAATATAAGTATTATATTTAAATGCGGCATTCATTAATGTCTGAAAAATAACACCATACATTATGGAATGCATTAATTTATTATGTTTAATATATAAGTATTATATTTAAATGCGGCATTCATTAATGTCTGAAAAATAACACCATACATTATGGAATGCATTAATTTATTATGTTTAATATATAAGTATTATATTTAAATGCGGCATTCATTAATGTCTGAAAAATAACACCATACATTATGGAATGCATTAATTTATTATGTTTAATATATAAGTATTATATTTAAATGCGGCATTCATTAATGTCTGAAAAATAACACCATACATTATGGAATGCATCAATTTAGTATGTTTAACAGAAATATTATATGTATATAAATTGGCGGTGGTGCTTCTCATATTTATTCTAGAATTTATTGCTATTTATTATTTATTTATTCACATATATTCTCAATGTACATAATATTTGTTGCGGGCCGGTGTGGCGGTTTCAAATCACTGTCAGTTTCAGCCGTGCGCATAGACTCAAACTCAAGGCATTGTCAATGGTCGTGAGCTATCTTCATACAGAAAATCAAGAAAAAGTGAAATATCTCTAAAACCACACCACCTCTTAACAAATCGCTTGGTACATATATAGAAAACATCTTTACCAAAAAGAGTATATTACATTTATACGGTTAGGGTTCTTGATTTCTATTAATTTTGAATAAAACTAATGTTTTGCACTGCGCGTACCATCAAACTCAAGGCATTGTCAATGGTGGTGAGCAATCTTAATACAGAAAATCCAGGAAAAGTGAAATATCTCTAAAGCCACACCACCTAGAAACAAATCGCTTGGTACACATAGAAAACATCTTTATCAAAAACATTATATTAAATTTATAAGGTTAGTGACTCACGACCATTGACAATGCCTTGAGTTTGAGTCTATGCGCACGGCTGAAACTGACAGTGAGCTGAAACCGCCACACCGGGTATCCTACCCCGACGCTGGAGCCACCACCTTCACTTCCGGTGCTAGTGCGCGCCAAATCTATTCATTCGCCATACGACTTTTATACACGTATTATTAATTATATAATTGTCTTGTAATTGTAATTGTTATCTACTCTCTTTGTAATTGTGCTGACATGTATCAAGTAAACTACTATAACATCCAACAGCTATTTGAGGTCCTTGAGGAAGGCAGTGAGCAACCTGGGAGGCAAAGTGGTCTGCTACTAGGCAGGCACCCTTCTGTTTCCAACTACTCCCTCCCAGGTGCTGCTGCTATCGCCCTGCATCTCCCCATTTCCTCACCGAATTCTGCTTTAATAAACTGTAACGGAGGGTCTTTTGGGACAGCCAGAGTGATCGACTCGCTCCAATAATATCGTCTGTCTTGGTTATTATGGAATATATTAATAATATTATAAATTGACTAGCCCATTATGTTTTCCTTTTTCCATGTGTGTGATGAAGGTTCTATTTAAAAAAATCTTTATGACTCAAGGCTACCTGTAGACAATGGTAAGATGCTGGCCTCAGCCAGATCCATTGCTGCCAACATTTGAAAATGGGAAAGCGTAATTTCTTTTCACGAGAATTGTGACAAATTGAGTGAATCGCGACATGTTGCACTCATAGCACATTTCCACTAGGGATTTGTGGCTTAGAGAGCCTAATGGTTATGACCCTAGCCCGTGAATGGTAGAAGTTCGGGTTCGCGGTCAGCTTTAGTCGTCATGTTTCCCTTCGTTTGCAAAAGACACCCTCAATGACGTATCCATATAAGCATTTAATCACTCACATATGTATTGTGTATATGTGTGTACGTTATATATACTGATATATTACACACATATGTATGTATATATATATATATTATATATATGTATATATATATATATATATATATATATGAGTCAGGATCACGAAAAGAGACCAATTGGGGAAAGTTGTCGGCATCGAACATGGATGTCGGCGTCGATCGGTATAATTATAATTTAGCATTGACAGAGGTGTTGGAAAGTCGTTAAATTTATCCTGAATGTAAAGGTCGATACAATACAACAACTTTATTTGTTTCTAGGATAATTTAATATAAAACAAAGAAATGCACTACACTTTAAGAATTGTGATGCCGACATCTGTTAGTTGTCGGCGTCGATCATTGGATGTCGACGTCGATCGGTATAATTATAGTTTAGCACTAACAGAGGTGTTGGAAAGTCCTTAAATTTATCCTAAAAGTAAAGGTCGAGCAAATACAACAACCATATTTGTTTCTAGGATAATTTAATATAAAACAAAGAAATGCACTACACTTTTGTTGGTGGTTTTTGTTGGTTTTCGCGAGGCTGACTCATATAAATATATATGTATATAATATATAAGTGTGGAAAAAGGCGAATTTGCCCTAATGTTTCAGTACACGGGAGTAATTGCGGAATGAAGGGCAGACAATCGTAATGATTCCGCAGAAATCGTAATGGTTGGCAGCTCTGCAGACCTGGTGTTGACATACACTTGGTATAAGCTGAGACAATGTCTCGCTTCATGAAAAGTTGAATATGCTTGTTGGATCGTTTGCTTATTGTATTGACTTATGACAGTGCACACTCATAGCAACTTGGTAGTGCTTCCCCACTGGGATATATTATTCTAATAGGCCCTACCATCACTACTATCATGAATATTTTGTTCACGACTGGAAAATGAGCGCCTTGTTCTGATACAAGACTATAGACTATATTCAAATGAATAATTCCTAATTATCAAAGAGCCCACTTACCAACACAGTTAGTGCCGTGGTCATCCAGGTCGTAGCCGTCATGGCACCGGCAGATGAAGGAGCCAATGGTGTTGCGACACTTCCCATTCTGGCAGATGCCCGGGAACTGCACACACTCGTTTATATCTGCATGGTGAAGTGGTTAGTTCCAAGGTCAAGTTCAAGGTCAAGGCCAAGAAAATGTACAATGTCATCGTTATCGATATGGAAGCACCACCATTCACGATTCAATGCAAGAACCAGGGTGTAACCATTAACTTTCTCTGATCGATTGATGTTTGTTTATTGGAGTTTTACGTCCTGGCAACATTTAAGGTCATATCAGAACGGGGTGATTGGTTGATTGATGGTTGCGAACGATATTTTTTCTCAAACTACTACACCATATTTAATCTTTATCTTTCTTTTCAGAATAACCATTAACAGAACCATTCATTAACACTATTAAGTACACTATTTAACTATAATAATAGTAATTATTGTTGTACGATATTTACTCTTTAGCTTTGTCTAAAAAAAAGGCCATCTATTAAATATTAAACAGCGCAAACACATAATTAGATTTGATTCTAAATACCCAACTTAGATACCGGTGCACTTATAACACATTTGTTGCTACATAGACGGGAATATCAAAACAATTTAATAGAACTTGTTACTGCTGAAGCCTATCGTGCCAGCGTGTTGATGTGTATGCCAACATTTTTCCTGTTTGCACTTCAAGTATCTTTCCAAAGTTAGCTATTTAAAAATTGTTACTTCACACTAAATAAAGGTACATAATAACGATCAACCTAACATATCTAATACCAAAAATCACTCTAAAAAACATTGAAGTACGCAACATTGGCTCATAATTTAGAATTGTGGTTGATCCAGCGGAGGAAGCCCGAGACGCTCACATCACTAAGCGGCGCATGCGACTCCCCTCCGCCTCCTCCCCATCCCCCCTCTTGACCCGCATTCGGGCTGCAGGTTCAAACGTGTACTATTTTTACCACACCCACCCGCCCTCTATTTTACTCCCACTCTGTGGGATTCGGCTCCCGGGCCTACCTCCTCGAGCTCCCAGGTCCTCCCTCTACCATCGGCCGACAGAGACCAAGTGGACTGAACTCTAACTGACATTGATTTTAACCCTCATGATTTAACCATATGTACAACCTAATAATGAGTCAATAAACCCTCCTTCTCCCACTCCAGTCTCGAGCTTGCTCTGTCCGAATCAAACAAAATCCTGTTGTACTGACCTCTGAAGAAATCGCTGCCTGCTTGTGGTCCAAAACCTGGTCCACTATGACACAACGCCTTATATTCAGCTACAAAGGAAAGGCTAAGAGATAGTCAAATTACACAAGATGCTAACTAGCAACAGGCATAAGTTAGTTGGTGAGGGAGTAGGGAGTAAAGATGGAGCAATCTCCCATCCAGACCACAGTACAGCTCCAAATGTTTCAATTCTTTACTTCAGACTACATACCTTGTACACAGCTTGTATATTGGGGCTTTATGTCCCAGCAACATCTAAGGTAATATCAGTGTGGGCATACTCATGACAAACGTTACAGTGCTGCCCCACTGGAAGACTGGACCCCGTCAGCATCATGACCAAATATCCCACTGTTACATTATCCTGATACTGAGATAACCAGTATGTGAGTTATCCTATTAATGCTGAGCGCCAGGCCAGGTGGTGACGAGTATAAATTTGGTAGGTTATTGGATTGACTCGATCGGGATTCAAACTCCCGACCTTCTGCATGAGAAGTCAGTGCTCTTACTGATTTGGCCACCACGTCCGGTCAAGTCAATCAAAGGTTTTCTCCGTTTTGGGTTGGTTGGAGTTCAAAGTCCTGGCACCATCTAAGGTCATATCAGGACTGGTACCAACTTGTGACAGTGTGCACTCATGGTGACTTTATAGTGCTGCCCCACTGCTAAATCAGGCCGCTGGCACCATGACTCAATATCCCACTCAGTCACATTATCCTGACACTGAGCTAACCAGTCCTTGCCCTATCCTATTTAATGCCGAGCGCCAGGCTAGGAAGCGACAAGTATCAATTTTATAAGTCATTGGTTTGACTCGACCGGGAACCGAACTCCCGATGTCTCACACGCGATGTCAGTTTTGGGTGTGTGTTTGGGAGGGGTGAGGGGGATTATGGAACTGGCGAGAACTTGCAGATCTCTCATCACCGCCATCTTCCTCAGCTTACCTGTCGCCTCGTGGGGACACGGCGTGCAGGGGTCGCCCCACGCCTCGCCAATGGAGCAGCAGCAGGTGCCCCTCATGTGGACACCGAGCAGGGGCCGGCTGCAGCTGTTCTGGTGGAACTTCTGGAAGCAAGTTGCCTCGCGCAAGTCTGCAAAAAACATTTAAATTTGATTGCTTGTTTATTACAGAGGCGCCGGATTTAGTGTGAGATATCCCCCCCAAAATATAGCAGAATAACCCCTAATCTCACGATTTCCCGCTTTTAATTTGTATTCTCCTGATTTTAGCTTGTTCTTTTATTTTTACACATGTTTTTTGTCAAAATATACCAGAGTGCACCATTTTGTATCACTTTCCCCCCAAGATTTTCCTGGGGAGCCCCCCCCCCCCCACGACACCCCTGTGCGGGGGGGGGGGTGAACCCCCATGCCAGATTTAGCAATGCACATAATACAACTAGACATTTTTCATGATAAGGATTCTTGCATGTGGATACATCCCTTGCGACAATCCCTTCATACCGTGGTGAACATATTGAAAACATTGGGCGATGCTTTTTTAGAATCACATTTAAAAAAAAATAATTGTAAAAAATATTTATCCTTTTTTTTTTTTCTTTTTTAAATTTCTGCGACTAGGCACTTGTCTTCCAGTTATTATTGGCATAATCATTTACGCTCGATAAACAAAATGGCCGCAGCACTTACCGACACATCGGGACCCAGTCGGGTCGATGCTGAGTCCGGGGGGACAGTTACAGATGAAAGAGCCGTCCGTGTTGACACAGTTGCCACCCCCTTTACAGATGGTTGGGAAGACATCACACTCGTTCACATCTACAGCCAGCAACAGAGCAGTGGAAGAGAGCATTACTCACACTACTCACATTACTCAAATGATTACTCACATAACAAAACCAAGGCAGCGAAGCATTCATTTCGCACCTAGGAAAATGCAAAAAAGTTTGTTATATTTAATGACGCCTCTAGAGCACATTGATTTTTATCATCGGCTTTTTATCATTGGACGTCAAACATATGGTCATTCTGACAGATTTCTTTGGAGGAAACCTGCTGCCGCCACATAGGCTACTCTTTCCGATAATCAGCAAGGGGTCTTTTATATGCACTTTCCAAGGAAAATGCAGTGTGTAGTGGCATGAATATGTGTCTTCACCGCTATCAGAGAGCGAATGTTAATATTATTTCTCCCTTCAACGGTCTTGCCCCAAGTCCTGAATTCTGGGTGTTTACAACACCTCGTATTCCAAGGTGATCACCCATCTACCTACTGATGAGACTCAACTATTACTTATCCACTACTGATTAGATTGATTGGTTGTTGGAGTTTCACATCCTGGCAACATCTAAGGTCATGTCAGGGCAGGTACTGACTCGTGACAGTACGCACTCATGGCGACTTAATAGTGCTGCTCCACTGGGAGACTGAGCCGCCAGTACCATAACCTGATATTGCATTCAGTCACATTATCCTTACACTGAGCCAACCAGTCCTTGTCCTATCCAAACAATGCTGAGCACCTGGCTAGGAAATGACAAGTATCAATTTTTAAGTCATTGGTTTGACTCGACAAGTGTTCGAACCTGTGGGTTCAACGCTCAACTCATTCGGTCATCCTTCAGGTCATCTTTGAATACATTATATGCATTATCACTTAACCTAATTAAAAACAGACTTCACTGTATGGTTCTTTTGTGACGTCTAAATGCATAAGAAAAGTCTGGGACTTACCAACACAATGAACACCATCCTTGGCAAACTGCCCAATGGGGCATGTTAGGTCTAGAAAAATAAAAGGTACACTTGAAAGACAAACATTTATTATGCATATTACAGATAAACGCTTTGATAACAACCTAGCGTCATGAATAAAACTTTACTGAAATAACCCAGGCGTGCCAATTTGAAAAGAAAATACTGCTTCTGAATAGAAGTGACGAGCATTCTACCTACTTTTAAAATATCTTATTTTGTTATTGTGATTCCCCTCCCCCCCCCCCATACTTCTTTTTCAAATGATAGTGTAATGGCCCACGGCCCTCCGACTCCCACTCTCATGGTCACTCACGGAAGAACACCAAGATTCAATTAGAGTATGCTTCAACTTGGTTTATTGAACCCTCTGCTCTCCGCGGCGTCAGTAGTTTTCTGACCCACCCCCTGACTCGCCAGATCCCACATCGACTCTATAGGTGTGTTTGGGGGGGTTGGGTCAGCCACCCGCAGTAGAGGGCAGCCCAGTTGGGGGTCTGCCTGGTGGCTACCCGTGCCGCCACCTGGCGCAGTATAGTGCTACTGCGCTGGTGCACAGCGTAGTCTCTGCTGCTACCGCGTGGTAGTAGAGCTCATGTACAGACTACTACAATAGTAACATCATTGGGTGGAGTGAAGGTGGATCTCGCTACAGCCCGATATGTTCACACAAAGGCCAGAGCTATGTAAAGAATAACATTTTTAACCATAGATGCAGACCTGTCACATGATACAGATTACCCGTATCCGATGCAGATGTTGGTGCTAATCTTTTAGTGATATGGCCATACTCCATTTTTATACGGATTTTTAGTTAAATTTATGGAAATAAAAATGTTGATCTGAGATGCTGAGACTGGCGAAATCAGTGACACATGCAGCTGATATCAGCCACAGTGATGAATGTTGTATGTGAATATAATGTAGTTTATTGTATATAATGTTTGAGTCATAAAGTGATGTAATTGTATTCACATGTTTTGTATGGTATGCAGGACATAGGTATATGAATTAGTATGTGATACAGATTCATATAGGATTTTAGGTGAAAAATACAGATTGTCATCCCAAAAAATGTGGCAGGTCTGATAGATGTCAACACGACACACAGCAGCATATGCACCATTTCACGGCATTATTCATTGAGTAGTTCTCGTTGAAAACCGCACCAATTGCTATATATATAATTTTGTGTGTGACTGTGTATTTATGCTTCCCATAACGGTTAAGTTTAATGACTTGTTTTCGCTGCAAGACAGTAATAGTCTTGGGATTACCCTTGTTTTGTCACTTTCAGTTGTGTAACAATCTAATGCATGCATTCTTTCTCTGTTAGTATTTTCGTACATCTCCCTACCCTCTGTGAGATTGTTGGTTCTACAATTGATTAGTTGTTTTGGTACCTATATATAGTTACTTTCCGTGATGGCCTCCACAGTGTTATGTTAATGGTCATTAACCTTTGGTTTTAAAGTTTAAAGTTTCCCTCCTGGGTGTATCATGCCTGGCATTTAGACACTTTTGCTTTAATCATTTTGCTGTAAACATCAGAGACTTTATAAAACTATTTAGAACTATATTAGTGCGCCAAGACAGCACAAAGCCCTGTCATATATGCGCCAACTGCCAAAAAGAACACGTAGATCCAGCAATAGCTCGTGGCAACATCTAAGGCCATATCGGGACTGGCACCGAATTGTGAGTGTGCACTCGTGGGAACTTTATAGTGTTGCCCCACTGGGAGACCAGGCCACCAGCACCATGACCTGATATCCCACTCAGTCACATTATCCCAACACCGAGCCAACCAGTTCTTGCCCTATCCTAATAATGGTGAGTGCTTGGCTAGGAAGTGACAAGTATCAATTTTTAAGTCATTGGTTTGACTCGACCAGGGTTCGAATCCGTGGGTTCGAATCTTGCGATCTACCAAACTGGATCACCATTCGGCTATCCTGTCTGGTGATCCTGGTGTGACATAAATAAAGGATTCACCCTGTACTCGCAGTACATGGGTCAATACCAACCCTATAGAGGGGTGTAATGACGTCACGAGGCAACTTCCGGTGGCCATATTGGATTACATATGCAAGGCTTGGAAGTGCTTACATTGTGTTTATTTACCGATTTGTTGGTTTGTTTTTCACTGTTTTGAGCAGTTTGGCCTCAAAAGTTGGGAGAAAAGGGTTTTTTGATGGAGGGGAAGCATTTTTAAAATCATGTAGCCTCACATCATTGCTGAAGTGCAGAATGTTGACACTGTGGATGCTGTCAAAGAATTAGAAAGGTTCAAGCAGTACCCACTAGGTGGTGCCACATACTTCAGCAGCCCTGATTATAGGTAGGCCCAGTGATGGCCATAGTGTCCTTGGTATAAGACAGGGGGCACGATAGGTGGTTTTAAGTGTAATCCAAGATAGCTAACCACCGAGTGATGACGTCACGTGCACTCCCTCTATATAAAAGCTGTCGAAAAAGCGGGGAAATGAAATGAGAGCCTAATTTCACAATCTAAGAAGCAACAATTATTCTTTTTATATGTCTTCATATTTCCCCGCTACCTTTGAGTTGAAAAATATAATAAAACATATAGCTTAATAGAATTTAAAGGTGAAATCGACGGCGTTCTATGCCCGCCGTCTTGTCTTTTTGCATTCTCTCCCATTTCACCAACTCTGTGCCGATATAAGTACCCATTTGATACTGGAGACAGCCATTCTGCTTCCTGTTCCATACTAAAGCTATTTTCGCCCGTATTTATGCTACGTTATCTTTCACCCATGTACTGCAAACGGGGTGAATCATTTATCTAGGGGTGACAGTGTTGTGTGTCAGCACCCGTGCCGGCCCTACCTACCTGACACGGGGCACGGCTCGCACGGACTGCCCCAGCCTTTGCCCAGTGTGGAGCAGCACTCGCCCTTGAGCGTTTCTGTGGACACCTCCTCCTCACACCGGCCGTACCGCATCACCGACCAGCACGCGCCACGACGGTTGTCTGAAGGGCATTCGGTTCAATATGACGTCACTTTAGTCCGAGGAAAGCATCACATTTACTTTCGAAACCAAAACACTTACCTAGATTTTGATCTCAATTTATAATATTAATGGTCTTTTGTTTACTAGCGAGAAGGTAGGCTACGACTCTCAACAAACTAATTTTGTGTTATATCGCCTTTCATAAAATACCTTAATATAATAAGAATGAAGAATAAGAAGAAGAATATGCATAATAATAATAAGAATAAAAAGAAGAATAACAAGAAGAATAAGAATAACAATACGGGAGGTAAAAGTGCATTTCGGCGCTATACTCCTTGGGCCCTACAAAGTTCGGGGCAACGGAATCGGAATTGTTTACTGGTTGCTATGCAACTCGGCCGGAACAGGACACACAGGATTTCATGTAATCAAAACAACAGTACCCTACTGGCTACCAGGCCCGCCAGACATGTTAGCACAACTTTCTTGAAATAATAAAACAGTGATAATAATGATGACGAGAAGGAGAAGACACCGAGGAAGAATTTCTATTTTGTTAAACACACACACAAAAACAATAATAATAATGAGATGACTGAAGAAGAAAACAAGAAGAAAAAGAATATGTGTTTGTTTGTTGAAGTTCTACGTCCTGGCAACATCTAAGGTCATATCAGGACGGGTACAGTCTTGTGACAGTGTACACTCATGACAACTTTATAGTGCTTCCCCAAGTGCTGGGAAATCAGGTTGCTGACACCATGACCCAATATCCCACTCAGTCAGATTATCCTGACATTGAGCTAACCAGTCCTTGCCCTATCCTAATAATGCCGAGCGCTTGGCTAGGAAGCGAAACGTATCTATTTTTAAGTCATTGTTTTGACTCGACCAGGGTTCGAACCCGTGGGTTCGAATCCCACGATCTACCAAAGCGTGAGACGGACGCTCAACTCATTCGGCCATCCCGTCTGGTCGGATAGAAGAAGCAGAAGAAGAAGACCCCAAAAAAAGAGGATAACATCTTTTTCAAAGACATTTTTTAAATATATGTACAAATTGAATTTCCCACAATAAACATAAACAAACAATTTACATGTACTGCACTCACCGACGCAGACGAGTCTGGAAGAGTCGAGCGTCATTCCTGCGACGACGCACTCACACCGGAAGCTGCCCAGCATGTTGACGCAGTTTGCGTTTGTGCACGGACTCACGCCCTGGTCAGCACACTCATTCACATCTGCACAAACAGCGAATGCCAGAAAATAAGACACACGCAAAGCCGCCAACGAGACCTGCACCTCATCGACAGTAGAAGCCTTAGCCCTTAAAGTTGAAGAGTCAGTAGATAAAAGATTCACCCCGTACTCAGGCTCACTCTTTTATCTACATAGGCCGATGCTTTTAGTTGGTTGGTTTTCGAGTTTTACGTCCCTGCAAGATCTAAGGTCATATCAGGACTGGAACCGACTTGTGACAGTGCACACTCATGGCGACTTTATAGTGCTGCCTCACTGAGATACCAGGCCACCAGCACCATGACCAAATATCCCACTCATTCACATTATCTTGACACTGAGCCAACCAGTCTTGCCCTATCTCGATAATGCCAAGTGCCTGGCTATGAAGTGACAAGTATACATTTTAAAGTCATTGGTTTGACTCCACCAGGGTTCGAACCCATGGGTTACGGTTCTAATCCTATGATCTACCAAAACGGGAGACGGACCCTCAGCTCATTCGGCCATCTCGTCTGGTCCCGATGCTTTTGAGTTTCGACTATTTGTTGTTGTTGGTGTTGATAAATATATTATAATCTACCTTGCTTTAGATTGAAGTAACACTTATTATAAATGGGTAACGTTGGAGGCTATTTGGACTGAAAACATTTCAAATTAATTTTGGCGTGCAGGTCCAAATTTTGATAACAGTAAAAGCACTAAAAGGTTCTATTGAATTGAATTAGCATCCCATTCTATGCAGCAACAAATGCTTAATAAGTGCAGCAGTATTTAAATTGGATATGTGGGATCAAATCTAGGTAAGTGTTTTTTTTTTTTTAATTGCTGATTTCATTGGACTATACAACTTTAACACAATACAGATGTATACAATATTATGAAACTATTATTATTATTATGGATCAATCATTATTTGGTTTATATTTATTATGAGTTTACATTGCATATGGACATGTGTGTGGAACAGCATGAGCTGTATGCAACTTGCGGTAAGAAGGCTAGTAGGTTATATATCGTAGCTAAATTCTTAGCAACACTATAAATACGTCAAAATCTTTGGAATGAATACATCATTAAATATAGGAATATATATATAAACCTATGATCTTATAAATACATGGCTATATTCATAACTATGTAATTAGATATATTTATACATAACAAATTATATATATATATGCATAATTTTGCGATATATATATACAGATGAACCTTGATCCAACAGACACCGATGCAACGGATTCCGGATCCAACGGACACAATCCGCTAGAGTGAATATCTGAACATTTGCACACTTTAAGAGAACTAGTTATTCTCTGAACCCCAGCCTTCCACCAGCAATACTTCAGTAGCCACCACCAGTGCTTCAGATTTCCTTGGCTTTGAGTCTGAAGACTCTGACTCAGAGTAATAGCTACTCTGAGTCCCACTATACGATCACGGCAAAAGAAACTCATCTCTCCACCATGGTTTCGTACCCCCCGGAAAATTTTGTAACAGCAACGGACAAACGGTTTTAACGGACAACTGCTCCCCCCTATTAGTCCGTTGGATTGAGGTTCATCTGTATATATATATGCTCTATCATACATTATGGGAGTATAAACAAGAACATTACTATTTTAGTTCTATCATTGTATATCAACCCACTTATGCTAGCTATCCATACTCACAGGTCTAGTTCCGCTCTCGCCAAGTGCGGCGCCACCTGCGTGTTGACATATCTACTATCAACCGGTACAGCGGCGTGGATTTTGTGCAGTTGCCCAGCACTCATCTAACTACTTACCTTCGCAGGCGTTGGTGTAGGGATCGAACTTGAATCCCGTCTTACAGATGCAGTGAAAGGAGCCCGGGGTGTTACGGCAATGGCCTCGGTCACACAGGTTCGCCCGGGTACACTCGTCCTCGTCTGCAGCCAAGAACAGGGATCAAAGTGGTCTCCAGCAAAAAGCACGGAACTCAAGCCGAGATTATTACACCGACGACGAACTTCTCCCATAAACTTAGACTTCAGACTGACCAATTGCTATCATATATTCTTGTAATTATTTTTATAGTTAATCGGTGATTATCAAAAATGGCGAAAATCTGTAAAAGCGCGGAGATCTTTCATCCTAGATAAACGATTCACCCCGTACTTGCAGTAGGGGTGAAAAACAACCCATTAGAAAAAAGTGACGAAAGGCTGGGTAAATGAAATCATCACATAAATTCTTAATTTAAGAAGCAAAATATATTCCTCACGTTAATCTTTATATTTACCCACTACTTTTGACTTGAAAAATATAATAGAACATATTGGGTAATAGACTTTAAAAGTGAAATCGACAGCATTCTACGGTCGCTATCTTGTCTGTTTGTATTCTGTTCCATTTCACCAACTCTGTTCTGATATAAGTAGCCATTTGATACTGGAACCAGGAATTTCACTTCCTGTTTCGGCCATAAATTAGACTACGTTGTCATTCACCCCTACAATCCAGAACAGTCCGGGGTGAATCTTTTATCTACTTATGCCAAGTACACACCTACCGTATAGGATTCGCGCACTAAAACTCGCGACTCGACACGACACGCTTAAAGCTGAAAACGGGCCGATTCATTTTTCGAATCACGAATCGCAATCGCAATCGGCCCATTTTAGCCCTAAAACTGAGTTTTTAGTCGCGAATCGCAATCGCTAGGTGTGCGCGGGGAGCGCACACCTAGCGATTTTTGTGCGCGAAACAGGCAGTTTTAGATCGTATACGGTAGGTGGGTGCGCACAAACGGTAGGTGTGTACCTGGCATTACACTCCTGTTGAAAATTGTCCACTCACCGACACATCGCTTGCCGGTTGTGTCCATCTTGTAGCCAGGGTAGCATATACAGCGGTAACCTCCAGGAAGGTTCTCACAGTCGCCATTCATGCACACGCCGGGGTTGATGGAGCACTCATTGATGTCTGCAAACAACCAACGCAGTAGCTATTAGCATGGCTAATGTGGTGTGCGAGGGATCAATATCACATTGGGAAGGCCGGTTCTCGACCGATTATCGAAGTTAAAGTTGCATAGTCCGATGGTTTTGAATTTCTGTATTTTTTCTGAGATAAATATATTAGATGGATCACTAGGATCGACTTTACATTAGTTCAAAGTTACTTTTATTTCAAATGGTAAACTTTTGAGATATTTTGAGTGGAAACATGGAAAATTAGTTTTGGCAAGCTTGCCAAAACTCTGACACCATCAGTTAAATTGACTCAGTATTGCTTTCTACTCAGAAACAAATGCTTAGTAAGTGCATCAGTATCTAAGTTAGATATGTAAAATCAAATATAGATAATTGGTTTGGTTTTGAAAATTTGATATTTCATCGGACTATGCAGTTTAAATATTTGGATATGAGATGACGTAGATATCCTGAGACTATAGGTTATACATATGTAGTCTACTAAATTACTTATCCACTAGCGAAATAGCGAATGGTAGACAGGAAGTGTGAACACTTATTTGTCTCTTACTAATTTTGTAGGCAATATAACCTTAGGCCTACATCAGAATGTCTACAGGACCCCATATTCCCAGGTTGTCACCTATCAAAGTACTGGCAATGTCCAACTATTACTTATCGACTAATAATTTAGTAGACTATAACCTATAGTCTCAGCATGTCTACGTCATCTAATATTCAAATACTGAGTGGGGACAGTTTAATGGAATTCAATGCTTTTCAAGACTAATTACCCAAAATAGGTTAAATTCAAGGCTTAAAATGTTCAATGCCTTGAACTAGGGCAAATGAAGTTCAAGACTTCTCAAGACTTTCCAGGCCTCGTCAACGACCCTGGTATGCTCACCTGTGCCCCCGTTCGTCATGCCGGGCCCGTGCCGACACAGCTCCTTGTACTCGCTGTCGGACATGGAGGGGCACGGCTCGCACGGCTGGCCCCACCCGATGCCGACAGCGTCCATGCTGCCGATGGTGCAGCAGCAGGTCGACTTGGTGACGAGCAGGTTCGACGGGTTCAGGCACTGGTCACCGCGCAGACTCATGAAGCACATCCCATTTGTCGTCTCTGTACAATAATCAGGGAAGGAAGTAGATAAAAGATTCACCCCTTACTGAAGTAGCCTGCGTAGGGGTGAAGAACAACCCTATATAAAAGCTGGCGAAAACTATCTACATGCGGGGTAAATGAAATGAGCAGATAAATTCTTAATTTAAGAAGCAAAATATATTTTTCACATATATCTTAATATTTACCCGCTACTTTTGATTTGAAAAATATTATAAAATATGTAGTTTAATAGACTTTAAAAGTTAAATAGACTGCATTCTATGGTCTCTATCTTGTCTTTTTGAATTCTCTCCCATTTTCCCCAATTCTGTGTCAATATAAGTAGCCATTTGATACTGGAACCAGGGATTCCACTTCCTGTTCCATACTAAAGCTATTTTCATTTGTATTTAGACTACATTGTCATTCATCCCTACCGCAAGTGGACGTCAGGTTTCAACTAATCTTGTTGCGACTGTATTATCACCCATACCCAACTCGTTCTTGCTTGGGTTTCATGTTCTAGCAACATATAAGGTCATATAAGAATGGGATTCGAACAACCCAACTGTTGTTATATGCATACAGATTTTTTTTAAATTTTGTTTGACATTATTCGGTAAATTACAAAAATTGTGGAAATCCGCGAAACTGCGAATCCGCTGAACCCTGTGCAGATGATTTTCTGCTAAACCCGCCCTCTGACGGCTTCACAAAGAACTAATGTCGTGGATAGCAATTCACTGCGTAGCATACTATGCAGAAAAGGTCTTGTTGATTATTCCCCCTACTGACTTGCCCTCTGGTGGCATTATTAAGAACTACCAGATTGGGTAGCAGTTCAACTGCTCTCTGAAAGACGTATTATATTTATAGATGATTTCCACCACCGACCCGCCCTCTGAAGGTAATGCCAAGAACTAATCCATTGAAGAGCAGCTCACTGCGCATACTGCACAATAAAGCTAAAGTCTGTGCTATATACAGGATGCTTGGTTGGTTAGGTTGGTTGTTGCAGTTTTACGTCCTGGCAACAATTAAGGTCATATCAGGACAGGTACCGACTTGTGACAGTGTGCACTCATGGTGACTTTATAGTGCTGCCCCATTGGAATACCAGGCCACCAGTACCATGACCCAATATCCCACTCAGTCACATTATCCTGTCACTGAGCTAACCAGTTCTTGCCCTATCCTAATAATGCCGAGCGCCAGGCTAGGAAGCGACAAGTATGAAATTGTAAGTCATTGGTATGACTTGACCAGGGTTCAAACTCGTGGGTTCAAATCCCACGATGTACCAACACGGGAGACGACCGCTCAACTCATCCGGCCATCCCGTCTGGTCTCTACAGGGTGCTGACGCTGGTTATTCTGTGCACTCACCGGTGCAGGTCTTGCCATCCGGACCCAGCGTGAAGCCGCCATAGCAATCGCACCGGAAGTTGCCAGGTGTGTTGACGCACGTGCCCTGCACGCAGGAAGTCGGCAGTGAACACTCATCAATGTCTGCCGGATCAAAAGGATAGTACTTAGTAGCACGGTTACCCAGCCCTTAACTTTAAAAAAAAAAAAATTACATTTTTTTATTTATTTTTTTTAAATTCAAAATTAATTAAGCATGTTGGAACTTCAAATATCACCAATGTTCTTAATTTATAATAAGTTACTCCAAACTAAACAAAGGTAGATTAAAATGATCAACCTTTAATACATTAACCGAAACAAATCTAAGAAACCCAAAGGCATTGGACTAAGCAACATTAAGGAGGTTACAAAATATGCCGTCGCCATTGTTTAAATCACATTCACTCGCTTGTTAAGGTTTTAAGCCCTAGATAGGCGTACGGTCATGGCGGGACGGGGATCGACTGGCGGTGCACTCTCACACTCATACTCGTAGGGAGTTGATGGTCCTTCCCCAGTGAGATACTGCTAGGAGGTGGGGCAGGTAGGCCTACCTGAGTGTTGGTTGGTTGTTAGGTTTACGTCCTAGCAACATTTAAGGTAATATCAGGACGGGTATCACTTGTGACAGTGCGCACTCATCGCGACTTTATAGCACTGCCCCACTGGGAGACCAGGCCACCCAGCACCATGTCCACGACCTGATATCCCACTCAGTCACATTATCCTGACACTGAGACAACCAGTCCTTGCCCTATCCTAATAATGCTGAGCGCCTGGCTAGGAAGTCAAATTACTTATCAGCAGCTACTGTGTGGTAAGATAACACCAACACTACAACTGGCCAGCATTGAAAACAAGCCTGGGTACCCGGGTTTATATGCTATGGACAGTATAAATACAGCCTCAATAAAAAAAAGGAAAAAATAGGAAGTGACAAATAAAAAATTGTATGTCATTGGTTTTACTCGACCAGTTTTCGAACCTGTGGGTTCGAATCGCACGATTTACCAAAACGGGAGACGGATGGTCAACTCATTCGGCCAGCCCGTCTGTTCGGTACCTGAGTTAGTAAGTGAGTAATGTGTGCTTTACACCATATCGGCAAAAAGGGCCATCATCGCGTCGAGAGGTGGGTACCTACCAATGCAGGTGTCACCGCTGGAGTGTAGCGTGTAGCCCGGGTAACACATGCACTTAAAACTGCCGTCCGTGTTATGGCACCGTCCATTCGAACAGATGCCCGGTGTGGCGCACTCGTCTTTATCTGCAAACATAATCCTAACTAATTAGGTCAGAGCAATTAATAACAATGTATGTGATGCATAGCTTTAATAGGTCTGTAATCTGTCGCTGGGGCTGTTCAGATAGTAGTTCCGTTAGTTCTCACTACCCGGAACTGGCGCTGGCCACCCGGTTCTGCACCGCCGAAGTCGACTAGGGGGCACCATCCGCAACGCTATGGGGCGCCATCCCCAGCACTAGAGGACGCCACCTGCAGCACTCGGGGGCGCCACCCCCAGCACTTCGGGGGCGCCACCCGCAGTACTAGGGGGCGACACCCCCAGCACTAGGAGGCGTCACCCCCAGCACTAGGGGAAGCCAACCGCAACACTAGGGGGCGGCACTCCCAGTATTAAGGGGGGGGGGGCACCCGCAGCACTACCAAATCAATAGCCTACCACATTTGTAGTGGATAAGTTATAGTTTACCCTCATCAGTACTTGGATGGGTGTCGATCTGGGAATACAAGGTGATGTAGACAGCCTGGTACAGGCTTATAACCTAATAAATAGTAGCGGATAACAGGTCCGTACACATGTGAAGATATGGAATTCAAGACTATTTCAAGGCTTTTCCAGGCTATTTTTAATAGAAATTCAAGACTATTTATATTTGGATTTGAGGAAAAAACATCAATGGTGAATGGCGATTTCAGACTACTTTAGATCAGTGGGGACAGTTTAATGGCATTCAAGGCTATTCAACACCAATTACTCAAAATATGTTAAATTCAAGGCTTTTCAAGGCCTTGAAATGGGGCAAATGAAGTTCAAGACTTGTCAAGACTTTCCAGGCCCCATATGGAATCTGGCATAGGTAATAGTTGAACCCTGTCGATACTTGGATCGTGTCGACCTGGTGATGTAGACATCCTGATACAGGTTTGCAGTCAACCTACTGAGCAGAGAATAAGAGCAGAGACAGGAGAGGTACGAACCGATGCAGATGCTTCCTCCCGCTAGGAGTCGGTACCCATGGTCACAGATGCACATGTAGCTGCCTGGCGTATTGTGGCATTGGCCCTGCATGCATTTCAAAGAGTTTGTCTCGCATTCATTATCATCTGTGCAATGGGAACAAAATACAAAAAAAGGTTCAATAATCTATTTAATTAAAGTCGTATAGTCCGATGGTTTTGAGTTTCCATAATTTTCTGAGATATATATATATATTAGGTTGATCATTATAATCTACTTTACTTTAGTTTGAAGTAACTTTTATTTTAAATGGTTACCTTTTGAGATATATGAAGTGCCATCATTCAAACTAAATTTTGGCAAGCACCCCAACACTCTGACACCATAGGCTTCTGCAGTAACTAAGTTTTATTAAAGTGCTTCAGTATTCCCCTCTGTGTGGTGACAAAGGTTTAATAAATGAACCAGTATCTAAGTCAGATATGTAGAATCAAATCTAGATAATGTTGGTTTTGAAACTAACATGTCTTTTTTTATATACTCAACAAGCAATCCAGTTGAAATTAAAATCCTGAGTGGCACACATTTGAATCAGTTGATAGCATAGCCAATGACTTAACAAATGTACACTTGTTGCTACCTAGCATGGCGCTCGGCCTTAGTAGAATAGAACAATGAGTAGTGGAACAAGCAAGACCAATTGAGCATTTCCACCACCAACCCGCCCTCTGACGGCAGTGGAAAGAACTTGTCTCCTGAGTAGTACTTCAGAACTAATGCATTGGACAGTATGCAAAGCTACATAAGCCAGCAGAAAAACTGGAGGTAACTAGAATAGACATACCAATTACAATAGCACATTTTTAGAAAGGCAGGGTATTTCATTCAGTGTTATCTTAATAAAGGCATTACGGTGAAACAAGTTCATCTCAACACATTTTACATCTGCATTTACATCTAAAAAAAATCTAGATTAAAATCTAGAATAAGAGTTGCTTTGACGGCCAATTTCTACCACGATGGTTCCTCGTACGTAGAGAGACTGTGTCGAGTACAGCTGTGATTGTATGCAAAGCCCTTGTTGACAAATTGATATTCTTATTGTATGCAAGCTTCTGAAGCAACTTCTTGTTTACAAAATTGACATTCTCTGCATTATTCTAGCACTAGACAAATCAAGATTTAGAGATAAGACATATCAAGAGTTACTAATTAGGTACTAGTTTTCAGCTGTTTATATTTCTGATTAAGAAGCCAGAACAACATCTGGTAATCTCTTATTTCATTAATTTATTATTTATGGACTGGAGCATTTAAAAAGCATTGCATTAATGATAATATCTCTATTCAAACTTAGTACCCGCCTTCAGAGTTGACCCACAAGCAGAATTTCTGATGAGTGCATATATGCTCTGCAGAAACCATCAATTGTGTGCGATAGAAACCACCATCACTCAACGAATGTAAGAGTAAATCAATAAATAAATACTTGTAACCCCATTGTCATCCACGCACCTATACACCTTTGGAAGTCAGCCGATGAGTGGTAACCTTGGTTACAATTACACTTGTAGCTACCGTCCATGTTGACGCATACTCCGTTCTGACACATCCCGTCGTGCGAACACTCGTTCCTGTCTGAGGGAAACAATACACAACCAGTTAGACGCTAAGCAGGTCAGCAGGCATTGGACAAACATTTGAGAGAAGCTCATAATAACCGGAAGTAGATTTGGTTCTGATCGGAAGAGGCTGGAAGCGAATAACCGGTCATGAAACTGGAATATGTTAGTTTATGTTAATTTTTTTTGTTTACGTCCGAGCAACATTTTAGGCCCTAAAGGTCGTATCAGGAACCGGAAGGTAGGTAGTGTTTGATTTTTGTTGTTTATTAGGGTTTTATGTCCTACCAACATCAAAGGTCATATCTAGACGAGTAGGCCTACCGACTTGTGACAGATGACTTTATAGTCAGGGATGAAAGTGGTCTCTGGCAAAAGAAGCGGAAACACGGATATTCCCCCATTGCCTTAGCACTGCCAGGGAGTCGGGGAAAATTCGCGGAAGTCAGATTTCATACATATTGGTACACGCTGATAGTGCTGTGGCATTTGAACCACATATTAGTATATGCTGACCATACTACGGCGTTTGAACCACATATTAGTAGTATACGCTGATAGTGATAGTGCTGCCGCGTCTGCACCACGTATTAGTATACACTGATAGTGATGTGGCGTTTCAACAATGTATTAATATGGCCTATACGCTGATCGTGCTGCGAGATTGCAGTAGGGACCTACAGTAAAAATCGCTGAAATCCGCGAAATCACGGAGATCTTTCATCCCTGTTATAATAGTGCTGCCACCATGAGCTACTACGAACCAGTATTCCAATAAAATAACATTATCCTAAATCTACACTGGTAGGAGTGACACAAACTAAGCCTACCTTGACAATAAGTGCCATCGTCTGAGATGACGAAACCCTGCCCACAGGTACATCGGTAGGACCCTTCCATGTTGATGCATCGCCCGTTGCGGCACAGTCCTGACACATCACACTCGTTGATATCTGTCGGGTTCAACGATATGCATATAGAGGATCAGCTAGAGTACAGAAGGAACACAAGTCAAATATAGTGGGATGAGTAAATATATTCTCCGGCTCTGGAATAATAGCCCTTGCCTAAAAGAAAAAATCCTCCGGTGCGAGTGGCGGTTTGGCGTGCAGGATAGGGAGGAGGAGCGCCGGTGGTGGCGCCACCAGTCATGAGCATAGGAAAGGAGGTGGCAAAATATAGAATGACAATAATAATAACAATCATAATAATTGTAATAATTCCTTTCCGTGCCTTTATAATCGCATAATGCGTTATACATCACATGTTTTTAAAAGGTTTTGTTCAGCTGGATTTGTTCCTGTGAATAACATGTCAGTGCCTCGGCACTGGTCTTCTAGCCATAATGACAAATGATGTCACACATAGCGCTATAGGTATCACAATAGATAGCCAGTTGCAAGGACATGCAGCGCAGACATTGATATCAATGTATAGGTAAAGAATTTGATCACAGATGAACAAATCATGGGGAGAGTAAACTATGTTAAAGTTGCATAGTCCGATGATTTTGAATTTCTGTATTTTCTCTGAGATAAATATATTAGATCGATCACTAGTATCTACTTTACATTAGTTCAAAGTTACTTTTATTTTAAAAGGTAAACTTTTTTTTAGATATTTTGAGTGCAAACATGGAAAATAAGCTTGCCAAAACTCTGACACCATAGACTTCTGCAGTAACAGGTTCTGTAAAATTGACTCAGTATTGCCTTCTATGCAGAAACAAATGCTTAAAGTTGCATAGTCCGATGAAAACATAAAATTGTCAAAACCAAAACAATTATCTAGATTTGATTCTACATTTCTAACTTAGATGCTGGTGCACTTATTAAACATTTGTCGTCACATATGAGGGAATACTGCGTCAATTAATATAACCTGTTACTGCAGAAGTCTATGGTGCTAGAGTTTTGGCAAGCTTGCCAAAATTAATTTAGCATGTTTCCATTTCAAATATCTCAAAAGTTAGCGATTTAAAATAAAAGTTACTTCAAACTAAAGTAAGGTAGATTATAATGAACAACCTAATATGTTTATCTCAGAAAATGAGAGAAACTCAAAACCATCGGACTATGCAACTTTAATAAGTGCATCAGTATCTAAGTTAGATATATGTAAAATCAAATCTAGATAATTGGTTTTGTTTTTAAAATTTGACATTTCATCGGACTATGCAGCTTTAAACTGGCATGGAGATAGTAGGGGTGAGGGGTGTGTGCAGTTAATACTACTAACACTAATAATAAAACATTTATATAGCGCCCGATCCAGCAAGCCGTTCTCAGGCGCTTTACATAACAAACGAATATACAGACAAGTAAATTTGATCGGTAGTGGTGCGCTGTAGTGTGAGCCTTATGTGTTGAAATGACCTTCGGGAAATCTCAGGTTCGGCCTATCGTTGGTGTACGTGGATTGGCATTAATTAATTAATTAATTAAATACCTCTGTAGGATCCAATTAAATGCACCCCCAGGCTCACTTAGTCGGTAGATAAGGATTATGTAAACTAGTCCTGTCCTGTTGTTATCAACAACTGCATCGCTCATTGCGGTACTAACCATTGCATATGCCTGTGTGGTCGAGCCGGTAACCTTGGTAACACGTGCAGATGTAGGAGCCGGGGACATCCTCACACTTGCCGTGACGGCCACACGGCTGGTACTTGCACTGCGGCCCCTCCAGCGGCAGGACCGAGTCGGGGCACAAGCGCAGGTACTCGTCTGCAACAGGCCATGTGCACCCAGTTTCAAAAAACGCCGAATCAAGCCGAGACCTTAGCATCAACGGCGAATTTCAGCGAAAACACGGATCCCCCCCCCCCCCTCCCCATAGGATTAGTACTGTCAGGGAGTCACAGAAAATTGCCGGAAGTCAGCTTTCAACTGCTGTTCTTGTGACTATATTATCCCCCATACCAACCCTTTCTTGCTTGGATTGTATGACCTAACAACATTTAAGGTCATAAGACCGAGATTCAGACAAATTAATTGCTGTTATAATTTTCATATATGAGATTTTGTTTAACGTTAATCGGAAAATATCAAAAATCGCGGAAATCCGGTAAATCGCGGAATCTTTCATCGCTGATTTCTAACACTGTAACAGGCTCTGATCGGTTGATTACAGCTTTACGTCATATCAAAATCAGTAGTGATTGGTGACAGCATTCGCTATTGGTGGCTATGTTTAATAGGACTGCCACATCGGGATGCTGTGACACTGGTATCCTGACATGATAACCCATACAGTAACATTATCCTAACACTGAGCACACCAGTCCAAACCTTATCCTGTAATGGTGCGCGTTTGACAAGATTTCACTTTTCCCTGATTAAAAAACCCAAACACTTTGACTTGTTATAAATCTGAAAGTCTCTTCGAATGAGTTGGTATCTCAAGTCTTTGTACATATCTTGAGAAGGTAGCTAGAGAAGGTACACGTTATTAAAGGCGCATAACTTCGAGAAAAAAAGCCTATAACATAGTCGTGAACGCCAAAAAGAAATAGCAATACAGAAATATCCCAAAAGTAAAAATGACAAAAAACTTGAATGGCTATGTATGGTCATTTGTGGTTCTGGCGCTGGTGCTTGGTCTGCACAAATAAAATATAACAGTACACAGCTGCTAAGTGAGTGCTTTCATTCTATTTGTTTAATTATATATCTATTTTTTTAAATAAATAAAATCAAACTTTGAAGAAATCCTTCTTAGTGCCAATGTGATGGTCTAGTAACAATCTTTAAAGCACCGGTTATATATACACAGTGGAATTTAAAATATTGTTTAAACAGTAATTACTGTACATCTGCTCACCTGTGTTCCTTGGAGGACAGAGCCGGCAGAGTGCCCCGTTCTTTTTCCACCCTTTGCCATGGTTACAGCAGCAATCCTCCATCGACATGCGCCGTGACATGGGGTTGCTGCAGTTCACATGCATCTCCAGGGATCGGAAACACACGCCCAGATGGTCGATAGTCGAAGACCCTGACGAACGCACAGACAACAGCTTATTCATTTCCAATATACCGTATTAAAATAGAATACACCATTTTATATACACGAGCGGGTGGAGAGAGTGGTTTCAAATCGATTTAAATTAAAGGCTAAAGCCCATTTAAACCCATCCCGCCCACCCCCGTTGACTATTAATAATATTATGACAAACTTGCGCGATCATGTCCTTTTTTTAATATATTTATTTGATTTATTTTAATACACATGTATAGAGGTATTTTGCTATGAACCTATATTACTTTAGTAGTGACTTCATATGGCGTAATTAAAGTGTTCTTAAAGCTGCATCGTCCGATGAAATATCAAATTTTCAAAACCAAACCAATTATCTAGATTTGATTTTACATATCTAACTTAGATACTGATGCACTTATTAAGCATTTGTTTCTGCGTAGAAGGCAATACTGAGTCAATTTAACAGAACCTGTTACTGCAGAAGTCTATGGTGTCAGAGTTTTGGCAAGCTTGCCAAAACTAATTTTCCATGTTTGCACTCAAAATATCTCAAAAGTTTACCATTTAAAATAGAAGTAACGTTGAACTAATGTAAAGTAGATACTAGTGATCGATCTATTATCTCAGAAAAAAAATAGAAATTAAAAACCATCAGACTATGCAACTTTAAGCTGAGCAGAATGCACAACTCTATCAAGTAACATGTGCACAATTAAGTACCACAGTATTCCGATGAAAGCATAACCTTTTCTAAAGCAAAACACTTGGCTAGATTTGACCCCGCATACCTAACTTTGGTGCACTCATTAAACATTTATTGTTACATACCTGATTAAATAGAACCTGCTACTGCCTAGTGTGTCAAGTTTTCTGGTGTGTATACCAAATCTGTTTGTTTTTCACCTCAAATATCGTCAAAGTTAACCCTTTTATTATTCTTTTAAGCTCCTGTAAACGAAAGTAAAGTCGAGTATACCGATCAACCTAATACTTTATCTAACACGAAAAATATGGCACACTCAAAACCATCGGATCAATTGCACATATCATAATATAGATTTGACTCTACATATCTAACTTAGATATTGATGCACATATGAAGTATTTATTGCCATATAGAAGGGAACACTGAGACAATTTGATAGAACCTGTTACTGTTGAAGCCTATGGTGTCAGAGTTTTGGCGTGCTTGCCAAAACTAAGTATGCATGTTTGAATTTCAAATAGCTCAAAACTTATCCATTTAAAATCAAAGTTAATTTAACCTGAAATAAGGTAGATTATAATGATCAATTTTAAGTTGCATAGTCCAATGTAATATCAAATTTTCAAAACCAAACCAATTATCTAGATTTGATTTGACATATCTAACTTAGATACTGATGCACTTATTAAGCATTTGTTTCTGCGTAGAAGGCAATACTGAGTCAATTTAACAGAACCTGTTACTGCAGAAGTCTATGGTGTCAGAGTTTTGGCAAGCTTGCCAAAACTAATTTTCCATGTTTGCACTCAAAATATCTCAAAAGTTTACCATTTTAAATAAAAGTAACTTTGAGCTAGTGCAAAGTAGATACTAGTGCTCGATCTAATATATTTATCTCAGAAAAAATACAAAAATTCAAAACCATCGGACTATGCAACTTTAATATATTTATCTCAGTAAAATGACCAAAACGCAAATCCATCGGACTATGCAACTTTAACCTATGTTGTGCCAGGGTCCAGTGATTAAAACAAGATTGGTCCAACATGATTACTGAAGCATTAACGCTATGCGGTAGATATTCTCTCTCAAGGCTTAGTTGAAGTTGCATAGTTCGATAAAGTTATTAAAGTATCAACATTAATTCTGCATGTTTACACTTCAAATGTCTGCGAATTTAGTGATTTTAAATTAAAGTTACTTCAAACTAAAGTAAGGTAGATTATAATTATCAATTGCAGAAATCAAAACAATCGGATTATGCAACCTTTAAGTCAACGCAGTGGTGGGCCCTTTGATGGTGGTGAAGTTTACTTTCAATCATTCTTATCGATACCTGTCTCCGCACACACCTTTTTGTTTGATGGCGGTAGAGTCGCAGTCACACGTATCGATACCTGTCTCCACACTCATATTACACTCTCACCCGTCCACCACCACCGTCACATCTGACCTCTACTTGAATTGTTGGACTTCAAATCCTCCCCCGCATTTTCTCTATCCGAATCTCATCCGTCCGTACCTGGTTATACCCGTAAACCATCTGAACATCCAAACCACAAACCCAAATTACACTCCAAATCTGCCATTAAGAATCCTATCTTTATTGCGACCCTTGACACGCACTTAGCCATTACATGACCCATGCAACACCGCCCCCCTCTGATCCAAGCTGGTCCCACCGACTCGCACTCCCTGTCGCTACATGACTTTCGTCTCACCCGACTCAACCCACGCCTGATCTCGGACCTAGAGTGGCTCAAACCTACTAGGTCGTTACTTCCTTCATGTCCTCATCAGGATTTCCAGACCACTAACAAGCAGGCAATCTTTCATTCAACGCTGTCGTTCGAAGGCCAATTCTTCAAACTTATCTCATAGTAACGCAAACAAACGCGGAACGTCAAGTTTTTGTGTCGCCATCTGGAATTGATTTCCGACCGTACATTGTCGCCACCTGGTGTCTATAAATCACAACTCGCCGACTGTGTCGCCTACTACCATCACGTAGCGCCGCCGTTTGTCCGCCAGGGACGTTTTAATGGGAGCCATGTTTTAGGGTCGGCCGCAGCGTGAGGTAGGTTTTGTACTGTCAGGTCTTTTTCTTTTATCCGAGCTGGGAGTCCATGCAGCCCTCCCCAACCTGCCTCACTGGGTCAGAGAGAAGCAGGACTGCCCGAGGCGGGGGCCACCATGTGTGGGCCACATCCATATAGCCGAACACCCGGGCAGACATTTTAAATAAGCATATAGGCCTAACTCGCCGGTAACTGCATCCTGTCGTCTGCTCAGACAAGTCACAGATGAATTACCCGCTCCCAAATCAAATTCATTTAAGTTATAAGTTGCACACCACACACCGAAAACCTTGTGTTTTCTTTCAGTCAGAGGAGATTGTGCTGTCAGAGGCATTGTAAATAGTGTTATATATTTGGTTGGTGTTTATCGTGGGTAACGCAGAAATATATCTTTATATAAAATAAACAACGATAGGGGGTAGGCCTAATGTATTAAAATTAAAGCAACCATAGATTTCTTTATCTGCCTAAAGCTAAGATTCCTTATATGCGGTATGCGGCATGCGAATGCGAATGTGATGTATGTGGCATAGATATATGCCAACCCCCAATAGCCGATGTTTACTTTTTGTGCTGGGGTATCGTTAAACAAATAAACACACCAAAAAAGTGCCCATATCATTTTTTTTTGGTTTTTCCTCCAAATTTGTGAAGGAAGATCTAAGTTAATATTGTTTTCTATGGCAAACGCAGCAGTATTCGCATTCGCATTCGCACTGATCGGTCCATGGGTTGAACCATTTGCCGCATTCGCATTCGCATTCGCATTCGCGTTCGTATTCACATTCGGACATTTGGAAGGACCACTATTCATTTACATGCTTATCGATTTTTTGCCGCATTCGCATTCGCATGCCGCATACCGCGTATAAGGAATCTTAGCTTTACATCACTCAGAATAGTGTGGATAGAGAGCGGGAGGGGTAAATTGCGAAGTGACCGAAATTAACTGACCAGTCAGTTTAAGTTTTGGGAGTGTGTGGAGCGGGAGAGGTTTGGCTTGGGTGTGTAGGCCTATATGTATGTGGGTAAGTGATTGGGTGTGGGGATGGTAGGCCCAAGTGATAAGATCAGTTTGAAATGCTGCAATAAATCGGATACATCTTTTACTGGAGATGCCCGGCGAAATAGATGCTGTCATGAAAATGGGGAGCAGACGACAAACATGACTCGGCGCAATTATGGCTACAACCTTTGCCAAATATGTCTCACCAAATATGCCTGTGACCTAGGTCTCTGGGAAGTATTTTTTGTGGTGGTCGGTCTGTGGGGTGGGGTGTGGTGGGGTGGGGTGGGGGGCTAATATATAACTTCTACGATATTTTGCAACATGCATGCATGAACATATACATATTGACTGATAGGTGAGTGAGCATCATTAGTTGGTTAATCTGAATTGGCGTGAATACAATGAAGGCGTAATGAATGGGTGTCCTAGAATGATTATGAGTGGCGTTACTCGGGTGAGGGTCACAATGATATATCACTCGGTTGTTATGAGTGTGACAATGTCATCAATAAGTTATTGCAAGTGTCATTAATGTGACAGTGTCAAACATTGACAGGTATGAGTGTCGTGAGTGTCACAGTGACTAAATACCATACATTGATTGTTGTAATTGTGATAATGGCTATGTGCCACATATTGATTGTTGTGACCCAGCAGGCAATTGGACCACACAAAGATCTCCTGACAATCGTAAAGCGACACAAACTGCAGTGGTATAGCCATATTTCCCATTCATGAGGTCTGGTCAATATATTCTTGTAAGGCACAGTGAAAGGGGGAAGAAAACAAAGCAGATAAAGGAACATGTGGGAAGGCAACGCTAGGGAATGGACAGGACTGGAGGTTGACAATTCCCAGAGGGCAGTGGAGAAAGGGAAAACTGGGTGCAAAGTCATATGTGGTGCCCCAACAACCTTCACAGTTAAGGGATTAATGATTATGTGAATATCACGAGCGTCCATTGATTGTGGGGTTAATGGGTTTAATACCATGCTAACTATAATTCTGATATGGGTATTGCGAGTTATGCTGGCCCCTCAAGAAGAATTGAACGTGGAACCCAGCATTCTGGGTCACAGCTTCAGTTGAGACACCGGTCTACCCTATAGTTTTGACTCACTTTGCACCATCAATCCTATACCCCTTTATGACCAAGCTTGCTAAGATTATTGCAGTAATGTAGTTGCAGTGAAATTAGCAAATATTTGGCATTAGATAAAATACCATTTTTTTCTTTTCTTGAGATTCATACTGCCTATCGTGGATAAGTCTGAATAGTCTTGTTTTCACCAGTTGGTCAATAGAAAGCCCAAGCCTACACTTTTACTGACCCGAGAGATTTTTAACATCCCACAACACACAGACATGGTATGAGAGCAACTGGCCTTTGATGATGCTGTAAGTTATACACAGTGGTGGAAATCCAAATTGGCAGAGGTGATGGCATGGTATGGAGAATCGAACCACCGACCTTCAGATTAGTCATTTCCTGTATGTGTATTCACCACCTCCGGCACCTTTTGCCAGATAAGCTGTATCTGTGACCCGGTGTGATGGGTCACATCCTCCATTCTTCTTGAGGTACCAGCGGAACTATTAACAAAATTTGGCCTTGTTAGTTTAATTCGTCCGGTTTGTTCGCGTGATATAAGACCGGTTATGTAGGAGTGACTCTTCTTAGATGCACATTTTGTATTCTTTACCCGGGTGTACGAGGGCAGTGCAGCGCCCGAATGCTTACGCTGACAGTACTTCTTGTCCTCGCTGAGAACGTAGCCGTAGTCACACACGCACTGGTATCCATTGTCGACGTTCTGACACCGCCCGTTTTCACACGCACCCGGGATCTCCGTACACTCATTGATGTCTGCAGGATAAGGACATCATCAATGCAGTTTTAAATTACTCGATCTTATTGCACTGAATTTCATTAGAACAGTAGGCTATATCACTTATCAGATTCGGTCTATTTAATGAATTCCAATGTTTGTGCATAGGCCTAATATGAATAAGCAATGCTTAGGACCGACACCCCCCTTCCCCGCTCCCCCCCCCCCCCTCTTGGTGGGTGTATTCGATAGTATATTTTTTTTACTCACTCGGGTGACCCGAGTCGCAGTCGGGATAATCGAATATGGTTGTCGTTTCCGCGGAATAGAATATTAATATTGCATTTATGCATCCATGTTCATGCCAAATTGTTCTTTATTTCTATTAATTTGGAATAAAATCGATGTTTTGCACTGTGTTACTAGTATATTATTAACCAATGGCTGTCGTCAAACCTCTTTGCTGCGTAGCGAAGTTCGACGATCTATTTCTGTTTCCGTTTGCTGGATTTTGATTATTCAACATGAGTATACAAATGGCGGCGCCCATATAGGGCTATTTCCGTTTCCGTTTGCTGGAATTTGGTGATTTCATCTTCCAGCTCTATCAGTACAGGTATTGTTTATATGCATATATATACATGTACACGTGTTAGTCCTTAGCCTCCCCGTGGGTGGGTCGGTATCAAGGAGTCTAGATAAAGAGTTTGAGTAAGGAGGTCTCCCTAATACACAAATTGTAATTGTTTGTTTGTTGTTGTTTTACGTCCTAGCAACATCTAAGGTCATATCAGGACGGGTACCGACTTGTGACAGTGCGCATTCATGGCGACTTTATAGTGCTGCCCCACTGGAAGACCAGGTCGCCAGCACCATAACCTGATATCCCACTCAGTCACATTATCCTGGCACTGAACCAACCAGTCCTTGCCCTATCCTAATAATGCCAAGCGCAGGCTAGGAAGCAACAATTATAAAATTTTAAGTTATTGGTTTGACTCGACCAAGGTTCGAACCCACGGTCTACCAACGCGGGAGACGGAAGCTCTAACTCATTCGGCCATCCCGTGTGGTCTGTAAATAGGGAGAAATAGCGTGACCGAAGGGGGAAGGGTGTGGGGTGGGGTGAAGGTTAAACAAGTTATGCAAAATGGTGCATTCTGGTGCATTTTGACGAGAAATGTGCATAGCCTACATTAAAAAAACAAAACGAAAATGATTCTTTAGTGGGAGATGGCAAATTAAAAGCAGGAAATTGAGAGATTGTGGTTATTTTGCTATGTTTTAGGGATATATCTCTGATATTATTACATGTCATGTATATTATATATTTATATGTAATGCATATTGCATATTATGTAATTTTATATATTTGATATAATATATATTGTATAAAATAAACAATATATACTATATAATACATATACTATTATGTTTATAGTGCTGCCCACTGGGAGACCAGTCTGCCAGCACCATGACCTGATATCGCACTCAGTCACATTAGCCTGACACTGAACCTACCAGTCCTTGCCCTATCCTAATAATGCTGAGCACCTGGCTAGGAAGCGACACGTATACATTTTAAAGTTATTGGTTTGACTTGACCAGGGTTCGAACCCGTGGGTTCGAATCGCATGATATGTACAGAATAATAGTACTTGCCTGGTTGGAGCCATACTAACCCGTGCATGCGTTGGTGGATGGGTCTCGGCGCTGTCCGTCAGCACACTCACACGTATATGACCCCATTGTGTTGATGCACTCACCACCCACACATAAACCTGGGATTGCCTGGCACTCATCGATATCTACAAACAGTCAAGGAATTAAGCATATGGCTATTATATATTATATATCATATGTCATATATCATACATCATACATCATAGTACATAACACATCATACATCATACATTATTTAATATGAATAAGCAATGCTTAGGACCGACCCACCGATATAACTACAGCAAAGTATTTTATGATTTTTGCTTTACTCCACTCGCGGAGTTCGATTTGAAATTCTATCAACTCGTGTGACCCGAATACGGCTGTCGTTTCCGCGGAGTAAACTATTAATATTTCATTTGTGCATCCATGTTTATGCCAAATTGTTATTTATTTCTTTAAATTTTGAATAAACTAAGTTTTGAACTGCACGTATCGGCAAAGTCTATGGCAGTGGGCATTTGTTTTGATATATTATTAACCAATAGCTGTCATCCACCCTGATTGCTGCGGACCGAAGTTCGACGAGCGATTTCCGTTTCTGTTTGCTGGATTTGGATGTTATTCAACACAATTTTACAAATGGTGGCGCCCATAGAGGGCTATTTCCGTTTCCGTTTGCTGGATTTTGGTGATTTCATGTCCCACCCCTATGAGTACAGGTATTGTTTATGCATATATGTACACGTGTTAGTCATTAGCCTCCCCGTGGGTGGGTCGGTATTATGTGAGTGAAATAGTGTGCCCATGACTACGGGTACCTGCACATGTTTAGACCTTGTTGAGAAAGACCAACAAATATATATATTTGCTTATCAGACACATTTTCTCAAGATTTGGAGCGGGCGGTTTAAAAATAAATCATTAAGAAATTAATGGCGGTGCCTTTTTGAAAATTTAATTGTTATTTGGTCATAGAATTTGAGAGACGGACAGAAAGAGGGAGGGTCGTACACCTAGATTTAATCATACATATTCAATTTAGTTACTGGTGTTCTCATTAGACATTTATTACAGTTTGGTGGTCCTGTGCAAATTGAAATATCACCATCCCGTTAGTATGCTTTACCTGTCAAAGTGGCACTAGACATTTTCTATGATGTTTCTTTGTGTTTCTTTTTGGGGGGTAAACAGAAGATTTGACATTTTCTTCAAAATTAGTATTATGAAAAAGGTTGGGCTGAACTAAAAATTGATGTGCCTGAGAAACAAATTTTCTTTTTGTTTGTTTGCCCTAATAGGTGCTGCATATGGATGTACTTAGATGACCAGGCCTGCACTCCGACAATAGCTCTCGAACAAATCTTTGTACAACTTTCATATATTGGAAAAGACAGGAATAGCCTAAGGTACTACTCTACTGGTACGTAAGTATCAAACAATTTCTGTTTTGTGTGGGTTTTATCGTTGCTTTCAAAGCCTTCTTTTAATTGTGTGTAAATGGATAAATAAATGTATTACTATTCGTCAGGTATTTTTACAAATCTGTTCTCTAATAAAAAAGTATAAATAATATATTTGATGATTGTGCTGTGTCACCTAAATGACACTGGATTTTGCAGATAATATTGGCGAGCATTTTAGATAATCATTCCTTATTTGTTTATGGCTTTCCTCCTTTAAAAAATGTTAAAACTCGTTGGCTTCAGTAATACTAATAGTGTATTACACTTAGCTACAACTGGTGTGCATGCAACGATTATTTTGCATGCTTGCACTCCAAATTTCGTCAATTATCATAAGCCTTAGTCTGAATTAAAATAGAATACTTGTACTCACCAAGCTGATGTATTTAACTCAGAAATGTGATTTATATTTCAACCAAAACATGTGTATTTAACTAGTATAAGTTTATTCTGGGCAGTTGATTCTTGCCAACCTGTACGGCCTGCGCGTAGTTGCATAGTCCAATGAAGCATCAACATTTCACAACCAAAGCAATTATCTAGATTTGATTCTAAATATCAAACTTATGGTGCAGTCACACTACGACGCTTCTCCTGGCGACCCGTCAGCGTTGAAAATAAAATCTTGCACATCGAGAAACGTCCAACTTTTCGGAGGTTTGGGGAAAAAGTTCGGCGTCAGCGCGGCGCGTTATTCGCGTGCGGCCAACGGGTGTCGACGCATGAGGGGAAAAAAAAAAAAAGTTTGGCGCGACGTGCTCATATTACCTTAGATGTTGGTAGGACATAAACCAAGAAAGCAATGATTTGGTGCAACGTGTGGAGACGACCCGCCCGCGCGCGCGCCGTCTGCCTAGCGTTCCCATAACGATATTCCGGCGCGTCCAACGGAGCTCGACGACTGCCTTAACGTCCTTACCCATATATTTGCGCGCGCTGCCGGTCGTTGTTTTTTTTTGACATGCTTAAAACCTTGGGCGACCGGCAACGCGCGCCGACGTTGTCCGCCGACCATCAACGTCAAGAATAGTGTACCGACGCGCGCATAACGCGCCCCCAGCGTGTCTCGATATTTCACCCATTTTCGCCCAAAAACACCACACGTCGCCAGGTCGCCGGCTAGAAGCGTCGTAGTGTGACTGCACCATAAGATACGGATGTACTTATTAAGCAGGTTTATTTTTGCCACATAGAGGGAATACTAAGTCAATTTAATAAAACTTGTTACTGCAGAACCATGTAGTATCAGAGTTTTCGTATGCTTGCCAAAATTAATTTGACATGTTTGCACTTCAAATATCTCAAAAGTTAGTCATTTAAAATAAACGTTACTTCAAACAAAAATATGGCAGATATAACAATAAATTTAAAGCTGTATAGTCCGATGAAATATCAAATTTTCAAAACCAAACCAATTATCTAGATTTGATTTCACATATCTAACTTAGATACTGATGCACTTATTAAGCATTTGTTTCTGTGTAGAAGGCAATACTGAGTCAATTTAACCGAACCTGTTACTGCAGAAGTCTATGGTGTCAGAGTTTTGGCAAGCTTGCCAAAACTAATTTTCCATGTTTTCACTCAAAATATCTCAAAAGTTTACCATTTAAAATAAAAGTAACTTTGAACTAATGTAAAATAGATACTAGTGATCGATCTAATATATTTATATCAGAAAAAATACAGAAATTCAAAACCATTGGACTATGCAACTTTATTATATTTATCTCAGAAAAAGGACAAAAACTCAAAACCACCGGACTATGCAACTTTAACCAGTAGCTGAAGCAAAGCTCACCCTGACAGACGTTGTTGCGCAGGTTGGTGATGAAGCCGCGCTTACAGGGGGTCGGCTCGGCGGGGCATTGCTCACAGGGATGTCCCCACGCCTGCCCGATGGTGGCGCAGCACAGCGTCTTGGTGCACACCACGCCCGTCAGCTGACCCACGCACCGGTTGTTGACGATCTGACTGAAGCAGGGGCCCGTCCGGTAGTCTGTTCACGAGCATATACATTGGAACACCATAGATGGTTGGTTGGTTGTTGGAGTTTTACGTCCTGGCAACATGTATCGTCATGTCAGGATTTGGTTGGTTGTTTGTTGGAGTTTTACATTCTGGTAACATTGATGGTCATATCAGGATTTGGTTGGTTGGTTGGTTGTTGGAGTTTTACGTCCTGGCAACATGTATGGTCATGTCAGGATTTGGTTGGTTGGTTGTTGGAGTTTTATGTTCTGGTAACATTGATGGTCATATCAGGATTTGGTTGGTTGGTTGGTTGTTGGAGTTTTACGTCCTGGCAACATGTATGGTCAAGTCAGGATTTGGTTGGTTGGTTGTTGGAGTTTTACGTCCTGGCAACATGTATGGTCATGTCAGGATTTGGTTGGTTTGGTTGTTGGAGTTTTACGTCCTGGCAACATGTATAGTCATGTCAGGATTTGGTTGGTTGGTTGTTGGAGTTTTACGTCCTGGCAACATGTATGGTCATGTCAGGATTTGGTTGGGTTGGTTGTTGGAGTTTTACATCCTGGCAACATTTATGGTCATATCAGGATTTTGGTTGGTTGGTTGTTGGAGTTTTACATCCTGGCAACATGTATGGTCATGTCAGGATTTGGTTGGTTGGTTGTTGGAGTTTTACGTCCTGGTAACATCAACTGTCATATCAGGACGGGTACCGACTTGTGACAGTGTGCACTCATGGTGGCTTAATAGTGCTGCAACAAGTATTTTGTTAGTTTTTTGTTTGTTTGTTGTTTTATGTCATAGCAACATCTAAGGTCATATGAGGACAGGTACCGACTTGTGACAGTGCGCACTCATGGCAACTTTATAGTGCTAGCACACTGGAAGACCAGGCCACCAGCACCATGACCTGACATTCCACTCAGTCACATTATCCTGACACTGAGCCAACCAGTCCTTGCCCTATCCTAATAATGCTGAGCGCCAGGCTAGGAAGTGACAAGTATACATTTTTAAGTCATTGGTTTGACTCGACCAGGGTTCGAACCCATGACCCCACGATCTACCAACACGGCAGACGACGCTCTAACTCATTTGGCCATCCTGTCTGGTCGCGACAAGTATAATTTTTTAAGTCATTGGTTTGAATCAAACACCGGAGACATATGAAACATCATATACATTTGAAACACCATAGACATTTGAAACCCTATATAAATTTATAAAACTGTAGACATTTTAAATGCCATAGACATTTTAAATGCCCTAGACATTTTAAACACCATATACCTTTGACAATGGAAAGACCATAGAAACACCACAGACAATGGAAAGACCATAGAAATTTGAAGCAGTGTTTTTATGTGTGTGCTCATCCGTATACACTGGTAGATGCGTGCGCGCATGCGTGTGTGTGTTTACGTGCACGTGAGTGTGGTCATGTAGACTGGGTGAGTCGTGTGTGTGGGTAGATGATTGGGTGTGGGTGTGGGGTGTATGTATGTGTGCGCCCTGATGACAATACCAGACTACTATATATATATATACATCCAGCCTGTGCGCGTGACAGCTCTGGATAACTTTCGCTGGTACCAGACGGCGTGCGGCGGACAGGCTACACCGGCCATAGATAGAACCAATTTGAGGAAGTGAGTCCCTCCTCCCTCTCTCTCTCTCCCTCTCTCCCCCTCTCTCCCTCTCTCCCGCTCTCCCTCTCTCTCTCCCTCTCCCTCTCTCTCCCTCTCTCTCCCCCTCTCGCTACCTCCCTCTCCCTCCCTCTCCCTCCCCCTCTCTTCCCCTCTCTTCCCTCTCTCTCCCTCTCTGCCCCTCTCTCTCCCTCTCTCCCTCTCTCCCTCTCTCCCTCTCTATCCCTCTCTCTCCCTGTCTCTCTCCCTCTCCCCTCTCTCTCCCCCTCTCCCCCTCTCCTCCCTCCCACTCCCCCCTCCCCCTCCCTCCCCCCCTCCCTATATTCCCCCTCCCTCCTCCCTATCTCTCTCTCCCTTCTGCTGTCTCTGCCTCTCTCTGCCTCTCCTCCCTCTCTCTCTCTCTCGTCCCCCTCTCCCTCATTCTCCCTCCCACCCCCCCCCCCCCCCCTCTCCCCTCGTCCCCTCTCCGTCCCGCCCCTCCCCCTCTATCTATCCCTCTCTCCCTCTCTCAACTCTCCCTCTCTCTCCTCTCTCGCTCTCATCTCCCTTTGTCTCCCTCTCAATCCCTCTCATCCCCCTCTCTTCCCCTATATTCTCCTCTCTTCCTCTCTCTTCCTCTGTCTTCCTGTTTCTTTCTCTCTCGTCCCCTTTTCCTCTCTCTTCTGCTCTCCCCATCTCTCTCCCTCTTCGTCTCTCTCTCCCTGTCTCCCTCTCTCTCCCTCTCCCTCCCTCTCACCCCATTCTCTTCCCCTATCTTCTCCTCTCTTCCTCTCTCATCCTCTCTCTTCCTCTATCTTCCTGTTCCTTTATCTCTCATCCTCTCTTCCACTCTTTTCCGTTCTCTTCCTCCCTATCTCCCCCTCTCTCTTCCTGTCTGTCTCCTTCTCTCCCGCTCTCTCTTATCTCCCCCTTTCTCCCCTCTCTTTCCCCCCGCTAACCCCCACGCCTCCTTCTCTCCCCCCTCTACCCCCACGCCCCCTCTCTCCTCTCTCCGCTCTCTCTTTTGTGATTATTTTTGTGGAGTTCCAACTGGTCAGACCCCCTCCTATTGAGTCTTAAACAAATCTCGCCAAGTAGGCCGAGTTAGGAGTTGAACAGGTTTAAAGACAATTCTTGAGTCATCTTGTACATTCATTGATGCATGCTCACCAAGTGCATAATACATATGTTGAACTGGAATTGCATGCAGTTACTATTACGACAAATAGTCAATTTATATTATGCTTCTATTATCGAACAGGTTTTTCATGTGGTTATTATTGCAACTGATATTGTTATTTATGTACCAACAAATTGTAATGAACGGCCGGAAGACCAGTGCTCTGGCGCTGACAAAAGACATTATTCGCTGAATAAAATACATTTAGTAAAAAAAAAACAGGTCATCCGCCGCCCAAAGTGCTCCATCACCATGCGGGGTTAGACAGTAACTTTTTTGATCACTTGCCTGACTGAATTTTCTACTTGCCCGTGTGGTAAAACTACTTGCCCAAGCCCAAGTCAGCCAATTAAAACTGAAATCTGCTAGTGCTGATCAGAAAAATAATGACTTGTCCATTCGGGCAGGTCATCGAGAACTTCACCTGCACGACTGAGTAAACGAGATGCCCCACGCAACCGGGCAGTCCTTATTATCTTACCCTGAACACACACACCCCTCCTCGCCCCCCTCCTCCAGGGCTGCACACTAACCACTGTCTATGCCTGCTTTAATGCCCAGCATTTCTGGGGGAAATTCACCAACACCAACATAATTATGTAATCAAGCCAGTGGTTCGACTGTCCGGTTTAAGGCACTCCAGTTGGGTTTAGTTTATTAGGGTGGTACGTCCTAGAAACATTTCAGGTCATGATCATAACAAGTTTTCCGTCCTGATATTACCTTAGATTTTGGTAGGGTATAAAACTCCAACAACCAACCAATCATATCAAGTTTTGGTATATTGGGATTTTACATCCTAGCAACATCTAAGGTGATATAAGGACCAGTACTCACTTGTGGCAGTGTATACTGATGGTGACTTTATAGTGCTGCCAAACTGGGATATTATGTCGCTAATGCCCTGACCTGATATCCCATTTAGTCACATTATCCAGACACCAAGTCCTAGTTATGTTGAGCGTCATGCACGGTACTGGCACGCATTAATTTGGTAAGTAGTAATTGGTTTAACTCGGCCAGGGATTGATCCCACAACCCCCCCATGTAGGAAAGAGGTGCCCTGCCCACTTGGTCATTCAATCTGGTTCTGTTTGAGGACCTTGTGGCCGGTCATGCTCTGTGTGTATTGAACGATGGTTCATACACATATTTGCATCCTGGCTACGGAACATACTCTGCCATCGATCTCAGCATTGTAGAACCAGAAGTGGCGCTGGACTTTTCGTGGAGGGTCTGGGACGACCTCTGCGGGAGTGACCACTTCACAATTATTCCTAATTGTGAGGGGGCATCTCCCGTAGAGCGAGAGAGGAGCTGGCGGCTGCGTAAAGCTGACTGGCCCACCTTCCAGACCCTATGTCGTGAGGAGTTCACTCCAGACATCAGTGACATCGATTCCTTCACTGAGATACTGAGATGGATCGCAGAGAAAACTGTTCTGAAGACCTCGGCAACTCCGAAGCGTCTGACACCTCCATGGTTGGATGACGGCTGTAGGAGGGCTATTAAGGAATGAAAGAAACTGAGCGTAAATTCCACAGGAGACCGACTGCTGAAAATCTGGCGCGCTTTAGAATTCTGTGGGCTCTCACTCGCAGAACAATCAAAGAAGCATGGAGGCAGTGTTGGACACGATTCGTTTCTAGCATCACCATGTGCATGCCATTGGGCAAAGTATGGACAATGATCAGGAGAATCAAACGAAGGGGAGGTAATTCTTCTGTAGTCCAGCACTTGAAAGACAACGGCACCATTCTCACATCACTTGATGAAATAAGTGGAGAATTGGCCCGTGCCTTTGCTGGAAACCGGTCTTTGGCAAACTGCCTCACAGGCTTTCTGGCAGTCAAGGAATGCCAGGAGCAAAAGCTCTTGGATTTCTCCTCTGATGGCGAGGAGCACTACAACTCCCCATTCAGTATGGGCGAGTTGAGGTGTTCTTTGGAAAGCTTTCATGACACAGCAGTTGGACCTGATGGAATTCATTATCAATTTTTTAAACATCTCCCCGAACCTGCGCTGAGACTGCTGCTTCAACTCTTCAACAACATCTGGGTGTCGGGTATCATCCCCGCCTCTTGGTGGGAGGTGACAGTAATACCGATTCCCAAACCTGGTAAAGACCAGAGTGAAGCCAACAACTATCGTCCCATAGCCCTCACAAGCTGCAGCTGTAAAACCATGGAGTGTATGGTAAACAACCGCCTCGTCTGGCTACTGGAGTCAGGACACCACCTGTCCAATCTCCAATGTGGCTTCAGACGGGGCCGCAGCACCCTCGACCATTTGGTTTGCATCAAGACTTTCATAAAAGATGCTTTCCTTAAGAAGGAGCACGTTCTGGCCATCTTTTTCGACCTCAAACAAGCCTATGACACAACATGACAGCATGGCATCATGGAAGATCTCCATGCGATTGGCCTTCATGGCCAGCTGCCAATTTTCATCCAGAACTTTCTAGCCTTCAGGCATTTCTGGGTCCGCATCAAGACTACCTATTCCAGCCTACACTCACAGGAACTAGTAACTCAAGGCAGCATACTGGCCGTTACCATTTTTAGCGTCAAGGTCAATGGCATTGCTGCTGCTGTAAAGCGGGGGGTCTCCTGTAGTCTTTTCGTGGACCACTTTGTTATATATTACAGCGGTGCTAACATGAATGTCATTGAGAGACAGCTACAATTAAGCATAAATGGGATCCATCGATGGTCAGTTCTGAACTGATTCAAATTCTCCAAGACCAAACCAGTCTGCATCCACTTCTGCCTGCTGCGTAGAATGCATGCGGAACTGGAGCTAACCCTCGATGGGGATCCTATTAAAGTCGTTGAGGAAACCACATTTTTGGGCCTCATTTTCGATGAAAAACTGTCTTTCATGCCACATATAAAGTACCTGAAAACAAGATGCCTGAAAGCGCTAGATATTCTGAGGGCGCTGTCCAGCTTAGAGTGGGGAGCGGACAGAGATGTTCTGCTCTCTGTGTACCAAACCTTGGTTCGGTTATGAGTGGATTACGGCAGCATAGTATACGGTTCCGCAAGGAAATCGTATATTGGGCTGCTAGACACGGACCACCAACAGGGGCTGTGCCTGGCCCTTGGGGCCTTCCACACCTCACTGGTTCAGAGCCTCTATGTCGAAGCCAACAAACTATCACTTATAAACAGGAGAATCAAACTAGCCATGCAATATGTAGTCAAGATAAAAACTAATGCATTGAATCCTGCACACAATTTTCTATTCAAGCCACATGACGAATCCAGGTATGAAGCCAGGCCGAATTACATCCGGCCACTGAGGCTCCGAATGGAACCTCATTTGGAGGCCTTAGGTGTGCATTTGGATGTGTTGGAGGATGCCAAAGTCCCAGAACATCCCCCCTGGTCGTTGAGGAAGCCAACGGTTATCCCCTGACTCACGGAACTTAGGAAATCTGGAACACATCCACTCGGATACCAAGGACTGCATGCAGAGATTCACAGCCAGTTTACAGACCACCTCTCCATATCCACTGATGGTTCGAAAGACCAAAGGCGGGTAGCTGCTGTGGCAGTCCACCGACGGAAAAATTTGGAGCATCACAGCTCGATTTTCACTGCAGAAGCCCAAGCACTCCTTCTCGTGTTGGAGTGTATCGAGGTATCTAACCACTCTAACTATGTTATGTACAGTGATTCGTTCTCCTGCCTCCTGGCTGTTGCGCGACTGAAAATGGATCACCCTATCTATTCTAGCAACGGACATTTATAAAATGAACCAACTGGCAACAGATGGGTATGACATCCACCTGTGCTGGGTGCCTGGCCATGCTGGCATACAAGAAAACAAACGAGCTGATCGGGCTGTGAAGAAGGCCCTGAACTGTGATCTTGAATGCTGTCTGATCCCTCACTCTGATCTGGAACCACTAATAGCCACCCACATAAAATCAAAATGGCAACATGAGTGGGATGAAAGCATTAATATACTTCAAGAAATTGAACCATCTGTGGGAAAACCACCACAGACTCATGGGGGAGGTCGCCGGGACCAAGTGGTCCTTAGCCATTGCTATATTGGCCACTCGTGGCTTACATATGCTTTTCTGCTCAACGGGGAACCTCCCCCTGAAAGTATTGGGTGTCAGTCATCACTGACACTCAAACACATTTGACGAAGTTGTGTTGATTTTTTGGCCCTGTGCCAATAATTTTACACTGCAGGCAGCATCCATGACCTTTTTTACTAAAGTAAAACAAGAAAACATTTTAGGCTTTTTGATGGCAGCTGGTCTGTACCACCTCATGTTGTTTACTAAATAATTCTATCAATTATTAATCAAACTTTTCTTTTTTTTTACAGGAATTGGTTTCCCTTGGCCACAAATATATAATTGTGAGCTTTTTAATTTAATGAGTGTCTATTGGAACATAATTGATTGTCTGCTTTTACATGTAAAAGTGATGGTTTGAACAAAAAACAAACCTTTCTCGCCATGAATATGGCCTATGCTGCCGACACGGTGGAAAGCAACCACCAATCAATCAATCAATTAAGTCATTGTGCTGACAGCCTGATTTCCAAGTGGGGCAGCACTATAAAGTTGCCATGAGTGTGGCCCTTTTACCTTATCATTTCTCTCGCTTTGTTCTTGTTGCTGGAACCGTTGAACCCACCTTTACCCTTCTTTTCCTCCTGAACCCTTGCTGCTGTTGACTGAATACAAGTGCTCTGCTACCGCTGGACCAGAGAGATTCGGGGCCACCCCAATGACTCATCATTTGATAGATTGTAAAGATGTCCCCAGCTTCTACAACCGCCCCACCAGAAGATTAATCTTCAACCGAAGATTGGCCCGATTTATCAGTGCCTATCTATATTGCTGCAGTTCTGCAGCCGGTAATTGTCATAAGGTATGAAGCCCCCAGAAGTCAAGTCTATACTAACGCACCAGACGCATGTGAGGCCCACGCTCTACAGATTCGGCCACCGTGCTCGGTGGTGCATTAATTGTGGTGCTGGTGGTTAGCACTGTCACATTATTGATTACTGTCCCTACTTTGTGTAGGCCTACTATGCATCATATTTACCGGAGAGCAATTCCTTCTTATTTGTATAGTGCATTCATACCTGCTTCGCACCTGCGTCCCGTGTATCCATACACGCATGCGCATCGGTTGGGTCCAATACACCGGCCACTGTTCTGGCATCCATCGCTGCAGGTAGCTGTAACAAATCACCAACCAAAAGTAAAGTATTTAATTAAGCTTGTTTTATTTAATGTCGCCTCTAGAGCACATTGATTTTTATCATTGGCTATTGGACTTCAAACATATGGTCATTCTGACATATTTCTTTGGAGGGAACCTGCTGCCGCTACATAGGCTACTCTTTCCGATAAGCACCAAGGGTCTTTTATATGCACTTTCCAACAGACAGGACATCACATACCACAGCCTTTGATGAACCAGTTGTGGACTACTGGTTGGAACGGAAAATAGCCCAAACTGGAAATGACTCCATTGAGTAGGATTGATCGGATAACCCACACACAAATCACCAACTATGATGATTGATATAATTGTTTTCACCCATTATTTATTCTGTCTAACCGTATTAGGGATCACCCGGAGAGTTATTTATCAAGACCACCCACTCTCTTCAATAAAGTAGTACACATTGATATTTTATCACAGAACATGATAATGGTTTATGTCATATAAAATTGTTGTATGAAATAATAAAAGTTGTACATAACTAACAAAACCCTTCCTCCATCCCCACCCCAGTCGAACACTTTGTACAACCATGAAAATGTTTAAAGCTTTGGATGACCTTAATTTTTTACACACAAAAGCTGTATAGTCTGACGAAAACATCAAATTTTCAAAACCAAAGCAATTATCTAGATTTGATTCTACATATCTAACTTAGATACTGGTGCACTTATTAAGCATTTGTCGCCACATGAAACGGATTATTGAGGCAATTTAACAGAATAAGCTACTGTAGAACCCTGTACAGTACTGTAGAGTTTTAGCATGCTTGCAGAAATTAATTTGGGCATGTTTACACTTCAAGTATCTCAAAAGTTAGCCATTTAAAATAAAAGTTACTTCAAGCTAAAGTAAGATAGATTATAATGATCAACCTAATATATTTAACTCAGAAAATGAAAGAAACTAAAAACTATAGGACTCTGCAGCTTTAAACACCGCTATGTTTTCTGCATTTCTTGTTGCAACTGGCAGTTTATTCCAGATATTGGCACTCATGTTAGCTATACTGCTACACACTCTCGGGCACGAATGACACATTAGAGTGTCCAGGTTCAGGCTCGTGCCGGTGGCGGCGCCACTGGTCATGTGGGAGGGGCCATACATTGAGTAAGGCACCTAATCAATACATACAGGAGTATTCAATACTTTCTTTCAGACTCAACATTATGGTAGTTACATAAATTGGTCCCTATTAGGTAAATATAAAAATAAATGTGACTACCATTTTAATAAGCATGTAATTCCCTTCCATGCCTTTATACTCGCATAATGCGTATACATCAAATATATACTCACGCTGCCCACAGTAGGGCCCGGCGAAGCCCTGCCGACATAGACAGGCGGTGCCAGAGCACGTGCCTCCATTCATGCACCGCACAGCGCACTGAGTAGGGGCTGCAAAACAAGATGCACCAATCAAAACACAACACTGGCAAGTCCACACACGGGTAATAAAGGAAAGTTTGTTTTATTTAACGAGCCTCTAGAGCACATTGATTTTCATCATCGGCTATTGAATGTCAAACATATGGTCATTCTGACATATTTCTTTGGAGGAAACCTGCTGCTGCCACATAGGCTACTCTTTCCGATAAGCAGCAAGGGGTCTTTTATATGCACTTTCCCACAGACAGGACAGCACATACCACAGCCTTTGATGAACCAGTTGTGGACCAATGGTTGGAACGGAAGATAGCCCAAACTGCAAATGGGTCCACTGAGCAGGATCGATCGGATGACCCACACCTTCACATGTGCACACTCTACCGCCTGAACTAGGTCCTGCTCCTGGGTAATAACGGATGTCCACCACCAACCGGCCCTCTGGTGTCAGTGGATGAACTAATGTGGGTAGCTGCTCATTGTGCAGCATGCTCTGTGAAAAAGGTCCTATCGAAGATTTCCACTACCAACCCAGTCCCTGACATTGTGGGTAGCTAACTGCTCATTGCGCATGCTCCGCAGTGAAGGTCTATAGACAGATGGTAACTTGTGAAAAGGGAAATGAGCACCTGACACACCGGGTGCAGATCGGTCAACGTCCGTCTCCCGTTTTGGTAGATCGTGGGATTCGAACCCACCGGTTCAAACCCTGGTCGAGTCAAACCAACGACTTAAAAATTGATACTTGTCGTTTCCTAGAATGGCGTTCAGTATTATTAGGATATGGCAAGGACGGGTTGGCTCGGTTTCAGGATAATGTGACTGAGTGGAAAATCAGGTCATAGTTCTGGCAGGCTGGTCTCCCATGAATGCGCACTGTTACAAGTCGGTACCCGTCCTGATATCACCTTAGATGTTGCTAGGACGTAATGCTCCAACAACCAACCAACCAACTTCATATTATCAACAGCTTGATTTGTGCTGTCTCTAATACCCCTGTCACACTACAACATAACGTGGTAGCATAAGCCGACATATGTAAAATTTGGCCATTATGTCGAGATACATTACTCATTTGTTAAGCCTATGGCGAGATACATTGTGTTACGTCGAGATACAGTGACACAGGTCAAGGTTTCGGACATACCCAAAACTTTCTATGTAAGGCCGTTACGTTGGGCTTACGGTGCGCTCACGTTAGGCTTACGTTGAGATAAGTTAGATGTTCATTAGAGCTACATCGGTCTACGTTGAGCAACGTCAACTTAATGTAGACTGACAGAGAGCTGGGAGGAACGCGCAGCCCGCGCGCTGACAACGTGGTGTTAGCGTGTCTCTGACATGTGTCTAATTTTAGTATAACGTGTCTTGATGTAATCGACGTAGTTGATGAACGGCTGGTGCGGGTGTAATGTATGTAACATGCGCCAACTTTCTTCGAATGTAAGCGAACGTGCTGTGAAGGTGGTGTGAACGTTTTGCCTCGCTGTCCTTACACTGAGCACACTGGACTGTCGTTAGACTGATGCTGCTCACTCATGGGCCTGATGTTGACTCACGTTATTAATTACGTCAGAGTCACACGTAGCTACGTTAGGGCGGACATAATTACGTGAGTCCTACGCTAAGCCTACGTACTAACCATCTCTTGGTGCTCAATGCACTGAAGCACTACTGAGGTTATAATGCATGGTTGGTTGGTTGTTGGAGTTTTACATCCTGGCAGCATCTAAGGTCATATCAGGACGGGTACCCACGTGTGACAGTGCGCTTTTTGTGTGGTTTATTTGTTGTTTTACGTCCTAGCAACATTTAAGGTCATATCAGGACGGGTACCGACTTGTGAGAGTGACGTGTTTGTAACCTTACGACGGTTACCGGCTGCAGAACTGCAGCATTATAGAGAGGCACCGATAAATCGGCCCGCGTGTGACAGTGCGCACTCATGGCGACTATATAGTGCTGCCCTAGTGGGAAATCAGGCCGCTGGCAACCATCACCCGATATTCCACCCAGTCACATTATCCTGACACTGAGCTAGCCAGTCCTTGCCATATCCTATTAATGCTGAGCACCAGGTTAGGAAGCAGCAAGTATCAGTTTTAAAGTCATTGGTTTGACTCATCCAGGAACTGAACTCTCGACCTTCCACACGCGAGGCCCGCGCTCTACCAATGAGGCCACCGCTACTCTTTTTTTCTTCTTTTTCTTTACACGTTAACTACTCCAGACAAAACATATTTACAATGGCCAACACAATGTGAGCAAAGGCCATAAATAATACCGAGATTTCTTAGAAAGAATGCTTAACCCATAGCAACACTCTTAACATTCTTTAATACTTTGTTATTAGTGTCGTTGTCGGGGTGTTGCCATAACAATTTGACCACCTAGGGTTCTTGATGCAATCAACCTTGCCACGCCTACCTGTGAGTGAAGTCAGTGCAGCCTTAATGAAATCGTAAGTCTTTTAAATTATTTACATCTACAAATAAGTTAAGCTTAAAAATATCCAGGTAGCCACATACAATATATTTAACTATATATGACGTACCGATCGCGGATTGATATCACCGTCCTGATATGACCTTAGATGTTGCCAGGACGTAAAACTCCAACACCTAACCGATTGATATCAAACTAGGTTAAGCCATGGTGGACTTTTTAAAACCTAACTAATTCGTGAAGATCTATTTTAGACTGGTCACTTAACCTGAAGACACAGGGACTAATTTATAAAGAAAATCACTCTAAAATTAAGTAGATTATATAAATCTACCTAACATATATATCCTTTAAAAAAAAATCATTTCAGAAACCTAAAACCATCGGATTAGGCTGCTCTAAGAGGGGTGGTTTAGACTACAACCTCCTCCCCTCTGTTAATCATTTAAAATAAAGGTTACTTTTAACTAAAATAAGGTAGATTATAACGATCAACTTAATATATTTATCTTTTAAGCAAAAGGCAACTTTAAGATACAGCAGAGTCATGTAAGGAATGCATCTAAAATTCAGGTGACCAGAACTTTAATTGGCTCTTTTCAACAACTCCCCCCACCACCACCATCTGACGTCGTTTGAAGTCATCTCAAGGTGGGAGATTTGGAATATTTCAGCAGCTGTTTTAGGGAAATGTTGTAGTCTGTGAATGAAGTGTTATGTTGAGTTCTATGAGAAATGCACCCAGGCTGTGCTATATGAGTAGGGTGTTGTGGGTTCTGTGGTGGAACTGCAGTTGAGGTTTGGGTTGTGAGAGAATGGTAGGATTGCATGAGTCTGACATTGTGGTTGGTCTTTGTGAACATAGCAGGATCCGTACGGGGCCTGGAAAGTCTTACAAAGTCTTGAACTTCATTTGCCCCATTTCAAGGCTTTGAAAAACCTTGAATTTAACCTATTTTGGGTAATTAGTCATGAAAAGCCTTGAATTCTATTAAACTGTCCACTCTGGTCTAAATTAGTATGAAATCATCATTCGCCATTGTTTTTCTTTTCCTGAAATCCAAATGAAAATAGTCTTGAATTCCTATCAAAAACAGCCTGGAAAAGCCTTGAAATAGCCTTGAATTCTTCACATGTGTATGGACCCTGGCATAGTGATAACTGATATAGCTCTGCGTATGTGATGGTATTGTGAATAGCTATTGTTAAGGGCTTGCTATGGTGCTGTGCAACGAGTAGTGTTTGGTATGGTCTGTATGAGTATGGTGTTCAATAGAGTTATATGCATGTGAGTGTCTGAGTAAGATTCTGGGGGAGGGAAATGTAGAGAGTTTTAATTAAAAGTTCATAATCTGATTAGGTTCTGCCATATTTCCCTTTAGATAACTAAATTAGCTTGATTGGCAGGTTCTGCCATATTTCCTTTAAGATAACTAAATTAGGTTGATTGGCGTACTCAACTTTGATTTAGCTTGAAGTAACTTTTGTTTGAAAGGGCTAATGTTAGAAATATTTAAAGTCATCAGACATATACTTTTCTTACGTGTTGTCGAGCATATAGCAGCATAGCACTGGAGCACCAAACTGCTTCCTAGCCTGCCGCTCAGCATTAACAGGATAGGGCAAGGACTGGTTACCTCAGTGTCAGGATAATGTGACTGAGTCGGATATCAGGTCATGATGCCAGTAGCCTGATTTGCCAGTTGGGCAGCACTATAAAGTCACCATGAGTGTGCACTGTCACAAGTCGGTACCCAACCTGATATGACCTTAGATGTTGCCAGGACGTAAAAAATCAAACAACCAACCAACCTATTGTTTGCAGGGTCACGTGATATAGGCTTACAACTTACTTTGCAGAGTCACGTGATATAGGCTTACAACTAACTGCCTGCAGGGTCACGTTATGAAGGCTTATAAGTTTCAACTGACTGATTGCAGTGTCATGTGATGTTAAAACTGGCTACATGCAGGGTCACGTGATGAAGGCTTCTAACTAAATGACTGTTTACCCCGTTATTTATTTTAGGAGTCGGACATCATAGTAAAACCGCGCGAAGCATGCCAACGTGTGGGTGTGAGCGATATTCAGTGTTTTGAGGACCACCCAGCCGGGCTCAGCCTAGAATTACATCTACTAACAACATTTATTGCCTGAAGCACACCGCTTCATGCCGTTCTCAGATCACGCATGCGCCTCGCCTCCCCTGTGAGCATCCGGCCTGATTCCAGGCTCCACGCGGGTGAGGAGTGGGCGTCTCAGTGGTATGTGGTTTATTATATCTGCACATACTTGGGCCCTCCGAGGTCAATTGCGGAAAATCCTTATAAATGGGGAGGGGCTGGAGGGACACATTAAAGTTGCATTATCCGATGTTTTAAAATTTCGATATATATTTAAAGCTGTATATTACTCCGATGAAAACATCAACTTTTCAAAAGCAAAATAATGATCTAGATTTGATTCTATATAGTTAACGCAGCTACTGGTGCATTTATTAAACATAATTTATCACCACTTAGAAGGAAATAATGAGGCAATTTAATAGAACCTGTTACTCACAAGGTCTCGGGGTTTTTGTGTGCTTGCCAACATTAATCTGGCATGGTTTCACTTCAAATATCTCCACAGTTATCCATTTAAAATAAAAAGTTACTTCAAACTAAAGTAAGGTAGATTATAACGATCAACCTAATATATTTATCTCTGAAAATGAGAAACTCCAAACCGTCGGACTATGCAACTTTATCAAATAATTATCTTAGGCTAATCGCTATAATCTATGTTATTTGAGTTCGAACTGACTTCTATTTTAAAAGATTAACTTTGGAAAAGTTTAAGTGAAAACATGACAAATTAATTTTGATGTGAATTTGGAAATACTGGATATAGGTTTGGTTACCTGTTTTTTGTGTGGGTTATTATTTTTTAGTGTAACAGCATATCATAAGTTGGCTGTTGGAGCTTTACGTCCTAGCAACATCTAAGGTCATATCAGGATGTATACTAGGACCGGACTGTAATATATGTTTAATGAGTGCAACAGTATCTAAGTTAGATATCTAGGATCTAATCTATCCTATCTTGACATAACCTCATATGTTGCCAGGACTTAACACTCCAACAACCAACCAATCTAATCAAAGTAACCGATTTGGTTTACAAAAGTGGATTCTTTCATCGGATTGTTCAGCTTTAGATATTTTGTGTGCACGTTGCAGCACTTTTGTGTCAAGTTGCACCCACCCGCACCCATCAGTTCTTTATACTCTCACAGAGTTTTCACAATGGGGAGCTTTCATGAACCATTTCTCTCGCTATACACTTGGTGGCAGCACCCGTTCCTGGTCAAAAGTCGGCCATCATGGTTGGATAGAAGGGTGTAGGTGTGTGTGTTGGTGGTGTAGGTGTGTGGTGGTCGTGGTGGTGTGTGTTTAGGGATGCTGTGGGGGTGTAGGTATGTGTGTGGTGGGGGTGTAGGTGTGTGTAGGTAGGTGTGTGGTGGGGGTGTAGGGGTGTGGTGGGGGTGTAGGTGTGTGGTGGGGGTTTAGGGATGTGGTGGGGGTTTAGGTGTGGGTGTGGGTGTAGCTGTGGGTGGGGGTGTAGGGATGTGGTGAGGGTGTAGGTGTGTGTAGTGAGGGTGTAGGTGTGTGTGTGGTGAGGGTGTAGGTGTGTGGTGGGGGTGTAGGTGTGTGGTGGGGGTTTAGGTGTGTGGTGGGGGTTTAGGTGTGTGGTGGGGGTTTAGGTGTGTGGTGGGGGTGTAAGGGGTACTGGGGTAGAGGTGTATCATGGGGTGTAGGGGGTGGGGGTATGCCCAACTACGTTCAACTACGTTCAATTACGTTAGCCTCCACTAAGTTCAACTACCTCCACTAACGTGTATGTGCCCGGGCCTTTAAACAACTACCACTGACTAGTTTACAGTTTGAGGCACACCATCTAATTCAAACTCTAGAAGCTGTGAAGTTAACTGCGATATATTTATTGTAATCTGAGAAACCAACGCCAACTATCTTCATGCCTGAAGTTAACCTAAGCAGGTGCTACCTCTCGAGGCGGTGTGGTGGTCGAGGGGTAGACGTGGTGGTAAATGGAAGGGTAATACTCCAAATCGGCCAACGCATCTAATGATCTGTTATAATTCAATACATGTGCACCACGCCTACTTTAATTTTAGATGAATGCTGCTTTAGTTGTCAAAGGCTAGTTGTTAAAAATAGATTATCTACTGTGGACCACAATCGGACTTCGAGTATTATATGTATGATATAAAATATTATATATATATTTTATATATTTGACATAACTATGTATTATATTATATGTTATGTAATATGTATACGGTATAATTATATATATATATATATATATAACTATATATCAGTATTATATATATTAATTTATATAGAGTATATATAAAATATATATAGAATATGTAGAATAGAAAACTATGAAAAATATATAATATATAGGCTATGCATAAGATATAATACATATATGATATATACTATATATTTGCTATTATACATACAGTTGTATATTATATGTCTTGTTTATATACTATATATTTGCTATTCTATATACAGTTGTATATTATATGTCTTGTTTATATGATATATCATTACATATATATAATATGTTACTAAAATAATGTATATTATATACATTTCATGTTCATTTATTATACATTTCGTACATTATATATACACTATATATTATACATTAATATTATATATTAGATATATTGCATATTACATATAATTTACATTGTATATGTACGTGTTACATATGTACATGTGTTACAACTTACATACTGGTATTGGGTAGAGAATATATTCTCTATCCAATACCAGCGCCCACTAATCCAACACCCCTCCCTGTTTACTGTTTAACATGTAGCATATGTATAGTAAAAATAGACAAACAAAGCCCAAAATAGCCGAGGTCAGGATCGCCGAGCCTGTACTGAGTAGATGCACGTGTCTGGCTTACGGATGATCTGCGGACGCTGTGTGCGCGCGCATGACGTAAACAGCCGCCACTTCCCATCAGCCCCGGAGAGGGCGCAGTGCCGTCTGGTGGCCAGATGAATCTGACGCCCCATTGCGGGCATGCCCCCGCTGAGCACACTTTACGATGCCCCTCCTACCCCGCGAACCCCCTTCCCACCCAGCTGCTTGCTGGCTGCGGCACATTTACTATACCCAGGTCAATACGACCACAAGTGCAGGACTCTTTAAGTATATAATGTAACCATGCCAAAAGCAGCCAGATAACACACCACACAGCTACGTACAAGCCTATGATATGTAAATAGGAGTATGCTAGTCTAGTAATAAGAGTAGAACAAAATAAAATACATATATGCCAAGAAAATCCAAAAAAACTAACATAGGCTACTAACCATACCAACCAATTATCTATCTGCTACTGAAATGCAGGCAATCAAATAACTTATCAGCAGCTACTGTGTGGTAAGATAACACCAACACTACAACTGGCCAGCATTGAAAACAAGCCTGGGTACCCGGGCTTATATGCTATGGACAGTATAAATACAGACTCAATAAAAAAAATAATGGGTTGTTCTCTGAAACTGGGCACTAAAGTGTGACATGGAAACCAAAAGTGAAAACCTTCGAAATAATAATAGCCAAAAACATTCCAAATAATAGCAGACTACATGTTTCTTTGAAGGTTTGCATATTGTATACATATGTCAGAGTTGCAAAAGATATATTTCACTTTTTGATTTAGATCGTATACAAATTGATCAATATGTTAATATCACTAGTGTAACATGAAAATCAAAGACACATCCAGAACATCTTATTAACATACACAACAAAATCAAACAATATTTTATTGATTACAGTTAAGCAGGCAAGGTTATGCCTTACAAGAAAAAGGTGAAAGAAAAGTTGAAAAAAGTATGGCTAAATGCATGGCATCAATGTGTAAATTTTCACATTTTCACTGTAGCACAAAATCATATAAGTATAATTTTAATATCTTTTGTGGGATAGATTCTAAACATGTAGAACTGCTAACAATAGTAAAATGCATAATAGAGAGAGGCTACAATACTTATTTGACTTGCTATCAATACAAGAATGAATTAATTATCAGCATCGTAATGTGGAGACCAAATATGTGGTGCCCAGTTTTAGAGACTGTTAACTGTGCAATCCTTCGTTCTAACTTCTAGACCAGCGAACGTTGGCTGCACTGACCTCACAAGGTACCAACCCACCCAGAAGGGTTGAGTATCATTCATTTGGAAGTCTAGTTACTTCCACAGCACTGTGTTTGACTGAGACGGCTGCAGGAGCGGGACCTAGCTTAGGCAGTAGAGTGTCCACCTGTGAAGGTGTGGATCCTGCTCAGTGGACCCATTTGCAGTTTGGGCTATTTTCCCTTCCAACCAGTGGTCCACCCACAACTGGTTCATCAAAGCCTGTGTTATGTGCTGTCCTGTAGGTGGGAAAGTGCATATAACAGATCCCTCGCTGCTTATCAGAAAGAGTAGCCTATGTGGCAACAGCGGGTTTCATCCAAAGAAATATGTCAGAATGACCATATGTTTGACTTCCAATAGCCGATGATATGGAAATCAATGTGCTCTAGAGGCTTCATTAAATAAAACACGCTTTGAGACAGCTGCTGAACAGCATATTAGAAAAAGTGTTGGAAGGCTGGGTAAATGGAATTACCACATACATTCATAATCTAAGAAGCAAAATATATTCCTTAAATACTTCTTTATATTTACCCGCTATTTTTGAATGAACAATTCAGGAAATCATGTAGATTAATAATAGACTCGAATCGACACCTTTCTGTCACCGTCAGATTGTTCTTTTTTCATGTTCTACCAATTTCTCAACTTTAAGCCAAAATAGATAAACACTACACTGGAACTACTACATCCACTGTTAATTCCTACTGAAGCAGGTTTTTCTTGGATTTAAGCAGGGTTATCATTGACCCCTACTCTGGGTAGGGGTGAATCTGTTATCTACTGGAAGCCTAGATGGACTACTAGTTAGGATTAGGATGTTCGCCCTGTAATGGTAGAAATGTGGGTTCGAGCCCTGATCTAAGTAAAATACCCCCCCCCCCGTAAGTGCATTGCCCTTTTGCCTGACCAGACGCGGTGCTCGAATCGGTAGAGCGCAGGCCTCCCGTGCGGGAGATCGGGAGTTCGATTCCCAGTCATGTGAAACCAATGACTTGTAAAATTGATATTTGTCGCTTCCTAACTTGGTCCTCGGCATTAATAGGATAGGGCAAGGACTGGTTAGCTCATAATCTAACCAAGTGGAATATCGGGTCATGGTGTAGGCGGCCTGATTTCCCATTGGGGCAGCACTATAAAGTCACTATGAGTGCACACTCTCACAAGTCAGTTCTTGTCTGGATATAACCTTAGATGTTGCCAGGACCTAAAATTCCAAAAACCAACCAGCCAACCAACCTTTTTGGCTGTAATCAGTATCACAAGCGTTGAATGAGTTGCCGACGTAAACCATTTTAAAGACTTAAACCTTTGGGATGACGAGAATAGTGGATCTACTGCACTGGACCCCACCAGACAGGAATCCACATTCGCGATTAGACGTGTGTGGATTGATTACATCAGGAAGCCTAGCCTGATCAGGGTGCACTCCCCGGAATGGCAGAAATGTGGGTTCAAATCCCGTTTTATGAAAAATGTCCCATATATTTGCAATGCTCCCAGGACACTACTAAGATCCATCCTGAATTCATTACAAACTGTTTAAATTTTGTTCCATGTGGTGAATCTATGAAATCACCACACAGCCTCCAATTTCTGTTATACCCCTGTCACACTATGACGTAAGAGCCAACATAAGCCTGGCGTAGGTCACTTTTGGTCATTATGTTGAGGTATGTTGGGTTATGTTATGATGACGTCAGAATGACGTTAGACCGACATCGAGATACGTCATGTTATGTCGTGTTATGTCGGCGCACGTCAAGGTTTTGAACATGTTCAAAACTTTCGACGTAACTCCAACGTAAGGGTTTACGGTCACCGTACGTTCGCCATACATTCTGTATGCTTTCGGCAAACATCGCTGGTCACTACGTTGACCCACATTAAAGCCGGTGGAAACATCCACATGGCGTAATGGGAACATCAGGAGAACGTACGCTGAATGCTGATGTCGTTACGTCGTATTGTGACAGGGCCTTTAGATATTGACGATTTGGTGTTCTTTTTGTTTTCTGCTTACAAGAACTTTTCTTTTTCGTGATATAGTTTCTGCACTGCATTCTTGTGATCCCATCGGCGTGTCGCTGTTTAATAGTTTCGCCATGTGGGTACAACCCCGTGGATCCGCGCCCTCATCGCCCACTACCCCACCCACATGCACACACACATCTGTACACATCCTCCAAGTTAAATACTCAGTCACTTTACATCTGTGTGCCGCCTCACATGTTTGGAGCACTGCTTAACATTTTTTGTTATAAAACTTTTGTTGGGGCTTGATATCATAGCAACGTCTAAGGTCGTATTAGAATGGGTATCAAGTTGTGATCATAGACACTCATGGCGATTTTGTAATCCTGCCTCACTAGAATATGGGACAATCGACACCATGACACATCATCCCACTCAAGTCACATTATCCACTCCGTGCCCTATCATATTAATGCCTGATGCCAGGCTACGTAGTGAAAAGTATCGTTTTTGTAAGTCATTGGCTTGACTTGATCGGGGTTCGAACCCACGACCTCCCGCATCGGACGCCAGATAGCGCCATTCCGCGTGGGCATCTGATCAGGGCAAGATACACTATTTTTGACGGAGGGGGGTAGGTTAAATCCTGCCAACATCTAAGGTCATATCAGGACGGGTACGGACTTGTGACAGTGTGCACTCGTGGCGACTTTATAGTGCTGCCCCACTGGGAAATCAGGCCGCCAGCACCATGACCCGATATCCCACTCAATCACGTTATCCTGACACTGAGCTAACCCGTCCTCACCCTATCATATTAATGCCAAGCACCAGGCTAGGAAGTGACAAGTACCCTGGTATCAATTTTATAAGTCATTCGTTTTACTCGACCGGGAACCGAACTCCCGATCTCCCGAGGCCCGTGCTTTACCGATTCGGCTACCATGCCCGGTTATAGATTAAGGAAGAGAAATTTTAATTTCCAACAATTGATCTTCCCCACTTCACTAAACCTTCCTTGCTCTATCCTCTCATGCTGAAATACTGAATACCAGGTTACCTACCGACAAGTTTAACTCGGCCAGGGTTCGACCTGTATAATGTAGACACAATTCCGTAGTAGCACGACATATTGCACATCAGGTAGCCCAACTATTCCTCGTCCATTCAAATACATCCTTGACGTATAAGACACCTTTCTACCTCGGGCCAGGCTGGGATGAGGTTGTTGAGAAACCCAAATTGGTTAGTCAGTGTTGATGCCACGCACAGAATTGTGTCTGTTTGTGATTGTTTTAAGTCCTAGCAACATCTAAGGTCATATCTGGACGGATATTGACTTGTGACAGTGCGTACTCATGGAGACTTTATAGTGCTGCCCCATTGGGAGACCAGGCTGCCAGCACCATGACCTGATATCCCACTCAGTCACATTATCCTGTCACTGAGCCAACCAGTCCTTGCCCTATCCTAAAATTGCCGAGTGCCTGGCTAGGAAGCGACAAGTATACATTTTTACGTCATTGGTTTGACTCGACCAGGGTTCGAATCCACGATCCAATGGTCTGCCAACACTGGAGACGGACGCTCTAACTCATTCGGCCACCACGTCTGGTGCCACAGACAGAAAGAAATAGACATTTAGACATCCTCTCTCCACAGGTGGGTGACAACCTAGATAAAAGATTCACCCAGTACTGCTGCGGTATCCAAAGGAGGGGTGAAGAACAACCCTATGTAAAAGCAGACGAAAAATGTTGACATGCTGGATAAATGAAATGAGCAGGTAAATTATTATTTTAAGAAGCAAAATGTATTCTTCACATTATCTTAATATTTACCCGCTACTTTTGATTTGAAACATGTAATAAAACATGTAGTTTAATCGACTTTAAAAGTGAAATCGACAGCATTCTACGGTCACTATTTTGTCATTTTTCATTCTCTCCCATTTCACCAACTCTGTGATAATATAAGTAGCCACTTGATACTGGAACCATTGATTCTACTTCCTGTTCCATACTAAATCTATTTTCGCTCGTATTTAGACTACCTTGTCGTTCACCCCTACTGTAAATATGGGGTGAATCTTTTATCTGGTGACAACCTAGATAAAGGATTCACCCCGTACATCCAGTACAGGGGTGAAAACCAACATATTAGAAAAACAGGCGAAGAATTTCGACATGGTGGGTAAATGAATTGAGCTAGTAAATTCTTAATTTAAGAAGCAAAATATATTCTTCACATAAATCTTCATATATTTACCCGCTACTTTTGACTTGAAATATATAATAAAAAATGTAGTTTAAGGAATTTTACAAATAAAACTGCCGGCGTTTTATCGCCGCCATCTTGTCTTTTTGCATTCTCTCCCATTTCACCAACTCTGTGCCAATGTATGTAGCCATTTGATCCTGGGACTACAGTTTCTAGTTCCTGTTCCATACTAAAACTATTTTCGCTCGTATTTAGGCTACGCTCGGGTTCACCCCTGTACTATAACTTAAGTACGGGGTGAATCTTTTATCTAGTGACAACCCCAACTGCATACACCTACTTCACCAACCCATATAAAGTCACAGCACCTTCACCCCTCTCCGACCTGTCATCCAACCTGCCATCTTCACGCCCTCACCTTCCCTTCTATTACCTTACCCTCTCACCGTCAGTGTCACTGAAAAGACATGGGTCTGCTTCTCCTGCAGCGAGAGTATAATGTCTGAAAAGCTAATGATCACACTCCACCCAACCCCCAATTCACCACACACTAATTGCTGCTCTATAGATAGATCCATTTATAATGCCACGTGACTTCAATACACATTGTACTCGCCCTCACTGACGGGTCCCATTGTGTGGTGTGAATGTAGGGTTTCCATGCCACCTGTGGAGATTTACGTCAACTAAAGGGGCTGTCACATTAGGGTTTTTTGCGGGAGCGTATGGCGGCGTAGGCGCATTACGTCATATACGCCGCCATACGCTACGCATACACTACGCATATGCTACGTATAGGCCGTCATGTGCCGGCGTATGCCGTTGTACGCCGCCATACGCTTTCTCCCGTCCGTCCGTCCAAATTTGTTTGTGCATGCTAAAAAAATCTTGACCTATGGGAGCGTATGGTTCATACGCTACTCATACGCCGGTGTACGCTCCTCGTACGCCAGTGTACGCTCCTCGTATGCTAGAATTGCGCCGCCATAGGTTACGCATACGCTCAACTTGCGTCACCGGCGTATCTCTAGCGTATGTAGCGTACGCATAACCTACGAGTTACGTATGGGAGCGTACTCCTAGCGTATGCACAGCGTATGCACAGCATATGCACAGTGTATTCCAAGCGTATGCCATAGGTCTTGACATCGATCTTGACTCATACGCTACTCATACACTCATACGCTACGCATACGCTACGCATACGCTATGCATACGCTATGCATACGCTACACATACGCTACGCATACGCTACGTATAGGTTCCATATGCCAATCAAAACCGTCAAAAAATGTCACAGTACGCTCTCATACACTCCTCGTACGCTCCTCGTAGGTTACACATACGCTCAAAAACACCCGATAGGTCACCAACGGTCATCATAGGCCAGCATTCACAGGACTTACATAGGTTTTCAATACGCTCCCGCCATACGCCGTAATGTGACAGGGCCTTAAAGAAAACTGCAATCCACGCCCATGAATAATGGGACGGATAAATACAATAAATTAAACCTGTCTTTAGTAATTAATGATACGGTGAAATGAGTTTGTGAGTGTAAATGATTATATCGATGATTATATTATTGAACTAAAATTGGGTTAAATCAAAATAAGACTCATCTATATTTCGAACTATTATGTTGGGATGGAGGTTTTACCGTATAGAGCGCCATAATGGTGGTTGGACCAAGGTCGGAATGGAATGAGCCTATACAAGAGAAGTACAGGCCTATCTGTCAGTCAGGATTCCTAAAAATAAAGCTAATAGACCATTTCCACCGGACTGGTTGGCTCAGTGTCAGGATAATGTGACTGAGTGGGATACCAGGTCATGGTGCTGGCGGCCTGGTCTTCCAGTGGGGCCGCACTATAAAGTCTCCATGAGTGCGCACTGTCACAAGTTGGTACCCGTCCTGATATGACCTTAGATGTTGCTAGGACGTAAAACAACAACAAACAAACCATTTCCACCGACAACCCGCCCCCTGACGGCAGTGGAAGAACTAATGTTGTGTGTGGCAGCTCTGTGTTCAGCCTTCTGCCCTGTGGAAAGGGTATTATCGAGGATTTCCATCACCAACCAGCCCTCTAATGGGAGTGGCAAGAACTAATGTTATCACTAGCAGCTCAGAATGCAACATGCTCTGAGAAAAATGTCTTATAGAGGATTTCCACCACCAGCCTTCCCTCTGGCGGCAGTGGAAAGAACTGTTGTGGGTAGCTGAGTGTGAGTGCTTTGTATAAAAAGTAATTAGAAATATAAATGGATTCCAGTCCAGAACAACAGATCCAATCAGATACTAGCTTTCAGACGGTCCAATCAGAGGGCTTGTTTGTTGTATTTCCAGGACTCAAAATGATGGTCTCCATGACAGGCCAGACGAGAGAACTGACTGAATCTCAGTTCACTGTTTTTGTCAGTCTATGTGCTTCTCCAATGCTTTTATAAATTGTGAATTAAAATTAGCAGAACTTTGACCTTCCCTTGAACCCGGCTACAAGTTTTTGGTTTGTTTAAAATTTAAAAGAAATACAGATTACTGGTTTTGTCAATCTAGACCTTGACAATACACCAAACCCAGATAAAAGTTGTTGTTCTTGTTGTATTTAAATAATGAATCCCTTGATGATTGTACATACCGATGAGTTTCACATAGCATATCTCTGAATTTGTGTAGCTGATTTTTTACTAGTATAATAGCCAGAAAACAGCCAGATTGGAAGAAAATTTGTTTTTGACAGAACGGTCAAATTGGCAAAACTGATAAACTCACTAAATCTCAATCAACTGTTTTTGTTAGTCCATGTGGCTTTCCAATGCATTAAAAAATTGTAATTTGAACATGACAGAAGTCTGATTTTATCACAAACCCTCACACAAGCATTTATTCATATTTTTAAATAGAGTCTACTCTGGAAAAATGGAGGTAGTAGTGCTAACTGTTACACTGTATTTGCCTTAACTTGGTGTTTTTGTTTTTCCCTTTACAGTTGCAAAAATATGAAAAAGAAGTAAATTCATTGTTACATAAATACGTGAGTGAGTTTTAAATAGCATATCTCTACATTTCTTCAGTTGAGTGTACTATTGTCATTTCCAGAATGCAGACAGATCGAGAAAAATGTGTTGCTGACAGAACAGTCAAATCTGAAAACCCCCACTGGATCTCAGCTTACTGTATTGTCCTTGTATTTTCCATCTGTATTAAATCTTTCAGGCAACTGGGTCAAATGTAGGGCTATGGCTAGATATATTTACACATGCCCAGGTCGCTGCAGTAACCCTCCCCCATAGTTAGGGAATTATGGACTAGTACACAACTTAGGGTATGTAAGGGGCCTGGAAAGTCTTGAAAAGTCTTGAACTTCATTTGCCCCATTTGAATGCTTTGAAAAGCCTTGGATTTAACCTATTTTGGGTAATTAGTCTTGAAAAAGCTTTGGATCCCATTAAACTGTCCCCACTGATATAAATTAGTCTGACATCACCATTTCCCATTGTGTTTTTTTCCCTGAAATCCAAATGAAAATAGTCTTGAATTCCTATCAAAAGTTGAAAAACAGCCTTGAAATATCCTTGAATAACATATCTTCATATATGTATGGTTTGTTTGTTGTTGCCTTACGTCATAGCAACATCTAAGGTCATATCAGGACGGCATGTGTACGGACCATGATAATTGCAATCAAGTGACGACTATAATAACACACCAGCCTTAGAAAATATAAGCATAATAAATTATGCAACATGATTATGATGATGATAATGGTTGATATGACGACTGTCATGGTGATAATAATAATAACCATCATCATCATAATCGTCATCATCAGGGGCGTAGCTAGACCTTTAACGATGTGTGATCCTAATTTCGGCAGGGGGTTTAGGGGGCCGCTTAAGCTCCAGCTGGCGAATTTTAGACTTGAGTTTTCGACACTCCGGACTACTACATGCCTCCTCTCTCTCTCTCTCTCTCTCTCTCTCTTTATTATTTTTTAAATTATTTTTGTTGTTGACAAAACGATATGGACGTTTTGGCGTACGCGCGTACACCTAGCTACGCCCCTGATCATAACAACAACAATAAGAATGCAGCCATCAACTTTCACCAGGCAGTCTCATCTCCACCCCAGCCTCCATGAACAAACAAAGACCGACTGTTCCGCTACGCATAGTTCTGAACATACACACACAAGTGGTTGCCATGGAACTGGCCCTAAGGCCGTGCTCATTAGTAACACCGAGACGCTGCAGATTGAATAAAGAAATGGGAGTAACTCACGAAGTTGACACGAGGGGGCGATGTTCCCGCTGGTACAGAGGCAGAGGTTGGGCCGCATACACGTGCCCTCTCCACAGGCGCCGGTACACACAGCTGAAACGAGAACACGAATGGAATTTTAATAGCACACTCACGACATCATTTTTGTCGTCTGCTATGACAAAATGTCGTCTGCTGTGAAGGAAACTTGCTTTAGACAGGTTTTTCCCCATCCGCCCTTTTTTGGGGGGGTGAAAATAAATTCAACCATGTTTTTGTATTAATATTCATTACAAGAGAAGACTTTATAGTAAAACCCAGAGCCATTTCAAAGTTAAGGCAACACAGTTTCTCAAACAGGATCATAAATATATGGAACAGTCTCCCACAAAATGTTATTGATGATGAGTCAATAAATTCATTCAAGAATAGATTAGAAAAAGCATGGGCTGATGATCCAGGGAAATTTTACCCCTTATTCACCACATGCTACTAATTATCCCTTGTGTTGCTTATTTACTTGGACTTAAGCAAAAATGAGAGACAAATAAGTGTTCACACTTCCTGTGTACCATTCGCTATTTCGCTATGGCTATTTAGCGACTACGAAAGATTTGCCAATTTTAGGTCACATAAATTATATGTATATATATATATATATATATATATATATATATATATTATTGATAGGGAAGAAAAAGAACTACACCGCCCGCTGAAAACATCACTGAAATAAACATAATAGGATAATATCTGTGGCAGAGACCGACCTGTTTAGGTGATATACCCCCCAAAAAGCACATTGTAATTATATAACTGACGCCTTCATGCATTAGGAATAGGCATTTAAATACACGCCATGGAGACACCGGAGTGAATAGGTGTAAACAAATACCCGTATAGATCTATGACATGACTGGCATTTTGACAGACGAATGCGACTTGGTTTGGTTCTTTTTGGATGATAAATTCCATCCAGATGAGATTTTAATCTCTCTCCCCCTCTCTCTCTCTCTCTCTCTCTCTCTCTATATATATATATATATCCTAAGAATTACAAATATCACTGCCCGGTAATCAGACATCGGTCGCATGTAGAAAACGCTGAGGTAACGATTTCGTGACCTTACAATTGTACACGGAACTATGTAAGAACTATTTATTTATACGACACGATCGGACCTTATATATATATATATCAAAGTGTAGTATCTGTTCATATCAGCTTAATATCTGGGGTTTTTTTTGTTTAAAAAAAAAAAATATATATATATATATATATAATCAGATAGGAATGTGGAAGGCAAGCTTTCTGTGGGCTTGATATTGCGGCCATTACTGCACTTAACAGCAAGCTGTAAATGCAACTACAAACTCACATAACTAATCACAATCAGGTAACACTAGATGGTTGGTTGTTGGAGCGTTACGTCCTGGCAACATCTAAAGTCATATCCTGACGGGTACTGACTTGTGACAGTGCACACTCATGGCAACGTTATAGTAGTGCCCCACTGGGAAATCAGGCCACCAGTACCATGATCCGATATCCAACTCAGTCACATTATCCTGCCACTGAGCTAACCAATCCCTGCCCTATCCTATTAATGCCGAAGACCAGGCTAGGAAGCGACAAGTACCAATTGTATAAGTTAGTGGTTTGACTCGACCGGGAACCGAACTCCCGACCGTCCGCACCCGAGGACCGCGCTCTACCGATTAGGCCAGCGGGCCCGGTGATAGCACTATAATACTCCTACCCAACTGACACTAATCCACTCCTTGTCTAACTCCAACGGAATGGCTGACTCCCCATACCATGACTTACATTAACATTTATTATGACTTCAACTATATTCCTAAAGGCGCTGTCACACATCACCGGATTGAGCAATGGTCAGAATTGTCTAGTCCGGTGGTAATACATGTCAAAATGTGTCAAAATGTTGCGATATCGTGTCAATGGACGCTGGACGAACGGGCATGAAACGGACATGAACGGATAGCCAACAGACAGTAAGCAGACTAAACGGACTCAAACCAGACAAGAACCATAGACGTCAGTCCGGTGGCATCCGTTCTTAGTTTTGTGCATGTTCAAAACTTGTATGGACACAAAACGGACATTGTTCGTTTTCTGTCCGTTTCCCCCAATCCGGTGAGGTGTGACTAGCGCTTTAAGGAATGCACAAGATAACTTTCGCTCAGATAACAAATCCCATGAAAATACTCACATCCATCCATGTAATTTTGATGTAGTCATATAATACCAGTTTTACCATATTGCGGTGGCACTTGAAAGCACATATATACACAAAAAAATTACAAGTGTTTATTCATTTGAACAAGTAGAGTGTCAGCGGCGGAGCACTGGTCTTCCAGCCGTTTTGCAATCCATTATCATATATGCTGCAAATTGTGTATTTACCTGGTATTGTGTCTTATGTTGATACTTATTCTGACATATACTCAATATACCATTTTGTGTGTAAATCATCCTGACTTGAACAATGGCTGGAAAACCAAGTTTGTGGCATCGATAAAAGAACCAACTCAGCAGAATAAACATTTACACGAAAAAAAGCCCACAAAGGGAACACCAAATGCAAACTGTGTACCATATAAAACACTATGGTTGCTGTATGTTTGTTTTGATTTGTTATGTATCCATACATTATTTGCAAGCACATATTCTGAGTGGTATATATATATATATACATATATATATATATATATATACATATATTGTGCACAATATATTATAATCTGTTCTATAATTTGTTATATATAACGATGCATGTTTGTATGATTGTCAGAATATCAGTGCCTCAACATGATGCTGAAAAAAGAAATGTTCAGATCAATAAATCCATTTGCCACAATTAAAATTACCATTTAAAAAATAAAAACTGGTAATATTCTAAATGGCATCAGCCATGAGGCCATTAGCTTACTGAATACCATCCTTTGTTGTAACCACCCACTCACACATCCCTTAATGGAATTTCTGAGTTTTTACTGAAGTGAAGGGCACGTCTTTGATATCGCTCTGGGATTCCTGGCAGCCAATAGACTACATCGCCATTCCAGCGGTACGGTGCATTGTGGGATGCGTGGAAGAAAAACAAACTTGTGAGAAGCACATGGCACATGAAATGTGCTAGTTTCAGCTCATCTCAGCTCTTGTTTGAAACATAGAATACCAACTAAAGAAATATATATAATAAATTAATATATTAATCTTTTATCCAGATGTGCATTTACATCAATATAATCAGCACATCTTATGCCATGTGCATTTAGATTCAGACAAATCTGGGCACTCAGACTAGTGTTAGAGCCATAGCCAGTCAGTTATACTTATTTTATTCATGTTTTTATTTATATCCTATAGTTAATGACATATGTAGAACTAGAAATTGAGTAGGGTTAAATCAGATATTGGTTATAAATTTCTCTGAAACAAGTGTATGTTGACACATTTGGCATTTTAATATTTAGAACAAGAATTAATAATGGTGATGTGGATATCAGCCTTAAAGTGACTGATTGTTTTGTGTGGAATTGTATGTTTCTTAGCTCAAAATGTTTAACTATGGCTACGTTTGTCGTGTGTGCATACATGTTTATGCCAAATTGTTATGTATTATTATTAATTTGGAATAAAATCGAAGTTTTGCCCTACACGTATCGGCAAACTCAATGGCAGTACGCATTTGCTTTGCTGCCAACGCCGTTTTCAGCGCATGCGCAGTCGGAACGGTGATCTCGTCTATTGCTGATATATTCTCTCTAAAGGCCCTGTCACATTACGGTGTATGGCGGGAGCGTATGGCGGCGTACCCGCTTTACGTCATATACGTCGGCATACGCCGTATACGCTACTCATACGCTACTCATACGCTACTCATACGCCGTCAGGTGACGGCTTATGTGAAGCGTATGAGGCATACGCCGCCATACGCTTTCATAAATCCGTCCGTCCCCATTTTTTTGTGCATGCTAAAAAAGCTCGACGTATGGTTCTTACGCGACACATACGCTGAGCATATGCCGGCATACGCTCCGTGTACACTGGGGGTATGCCGGCGTACACTAGGGGTATGCCGGCGTACGCTACTCGTACGCTCAACTAGCATCATGGGCGTATCTCGGGCGTATGCAGCGTACGCAGAACCTACGCG